>OY776279.1:12834059-13434059 GCA_963675445.1 Linnaemya vulpina
ATAAGAAGCGGCATATAGAAAATTCCTCAGCAGAACTGTAATCCTGAACATTTATCTGAGGTGTATAAATCAATTAGAGCGAGTGAGATGGAAAACTCTTCAAAGAGAGTAAACGATCTGTGAGTGGTCTGGCAGCATCTAAGAATTAGTTGCCAACGGAGTTTAAATTTGACGGACTCAAAGTTGCTTTTGCGTTAAAAAAAAAACTATAAATTTGCTCTTGCCTATTTTTCCATTTAATCCTCTACTGCACATTGGGGCAATTTCTTTAAAATATAATACCAAAAGCAGCAGAGTTAAAATATTATTCAGACATTATTTTTATGTGACTGAAAATCTTTTAAAATTTCCATAAGAAGTGGCAACGTCGTTAACCACGTAAATCAACTAGTGCGAGTGAGACACAAGAGATGGAAGACTCTCGAAAGAGAGTAAACGATCTGTGAGTAGTCTGGCAGCATCTCAAAATTAGTTGTCAACGAAGTTTGATTTTGACTGCCTCATAGTTGCTTTTGCAACTTTTTTTGAATTTTTTTTTTGTTTTTTTTTTCTTAAATCAGCTCTATTTCATATTCTTTTGTTTGTGAGACGAGCTCTTAAGTGATTTAAAACAACAACAAAAAACAACAAAAACAACAAAAAAAAAACAAAAAAAAACATTCAAAATTAAACATTTTTATTAAATAATTATCACAAAGTAAATGAGACTTCCACGCCGAAATACTTTTTAATATTTAATTGGTTGGTATAAATTGTCAAGTTATTTGTAAAAGTGGTTTTATTGCAACAAAAAAGTTCTATCGTTTAATAAAGAAAAAAATTTCACACAAACTTCTTGCAAAAACTTTTCAAGTAAATGAACATAAAAATAAATAAAATACTGTATTCAGCTGTGTCGAATCTTATGTACCCTTCATCAATGTGCGCCGGTTCCACACCATGAAACTTTTGTTGCAGCAATTTTTATATTTCGTGAGAGTGGTGCACTAGAAATATTTACTATTTCCATTCCTCTCTCGCTCTTTCTCACTGTAAAATAAAGAATTGGTACAACGTAAGTTGCCGGTATAGACCGGGACTTATTTTTATGTCAGAAAGAAGGATTCAATTTCCCAACCCTGGATTTTTTTTAGCTTTAAAGTATCAAATAGTTTTAATTGAAATTTTAATGGACAACAAACATTCTATAAAATTCTGATACAATTTTTTTGCCAACGATTTAAAAACAAGCTGAATTACTTTATTTGGCTGCATCGAATTTTGTGCACCCTTCATCGTTGTACGATTGTCAATTGTCCATCCCTGGAATTGACCTGCTGACTTTGTTTGAGTTTAAAGTATCAAATAGTTTTAATTTAAAAAGAATTATAAAAATATTTAATTTCAGTATTTACTTTTTTAATGCCAAAAATCAGTTTCAAATTCTCCAGCTCTGGATTTCAGTAGATTTCAAGATATCAAAACAAATCTTTTTTTTTAAGAAAAGCACTTTTAAAAGTGGTTTTTTAAAAATAACTTTTAAACGCCTCCACTGGCTAATTCCACCCATCAACTCTGGCTATTTAGAAACCGCTTCGAATACCGCAAACCGGTTGAAAATCGGTTAATCCGTTTGTGAGATATCGCGACCGAAAAAATTCGAAAAAAGTTATATATTTTTTTAAATCTTCGAAATTATATATCTGATCAGTTGGTACTCTCGATTATTTTTAAGTAATCGAAAGCCACATCAATTACCGCTTATCACGTAGGAAACGGTTGGTTTTTGAATTTAAATCATTCCGTTTTAGCTCGAGGAGCTTAAAATCCAGGTTACGGAGATGGCCTCTGGGGTCATCTGTTTTCCATTTTTTTTTTAATTTAAAGCAAAATTGTCGTACTGCTTGAAAAGAGCAGCCAGAAGCATTGCGAGTACCGTCAGTCCATCGCGTAAAAGACACTCTTTGGTGTGGATCATGTGGCCGTGGGATCGTACTTTTTGAAACACGACCAGGTGGGGAACTTTACCGTGCATAACGCTTTACCTCGAAGCGAGTTCACTAAACAGTTTGTATTATGCTGGGGGCCGGTCAATTGGCCGCCCATTTATATATTAAGTCTGTAGGGACCCGCAACGATTGACATATTGGAAGTCCATATTGAAGAATTTTTATGTGACACACCGGCCGATATCTTGTAGAAAGTATACCAAAATCGGACCCAGTGTGCAAACGATTTGGAACGTAGAACGTTCTATCAACTTGAATAAAGATTTCATGGAGTTCACTAAATGTTTAATTATTTGATTCGAAAGCGCTTAAAAAATCACCCGTTAATAACATTGATATCTATTTTTTTTTGTAAGTAGAATTTGCATTTAATCGGACGTAATTCAGCAACAATTTTCGTACAAAATTGAAATTTTTTTAATTTGAACTGTTTAGAATCGTTTTCATAAATTGAGATCTTCTCCACTCTTTAACTTTAAAAATTTTTTCTTTCAAATTAAAAAATATTTTTTAAAAAATATATCGAAAACTATCAAAAATATTGGAAAAAAAAGTGAAAAGTAAGCAACTCGTTTAATTATTCCCGCACAAGTCATGTCATCTCTTGAAATTTTAATGCAAAAATGTATCTCGAATGCCAGGATCATGGGGAAAAAATATATTGTTTTTGTAGTTTTTGCTGCGCGCTTAATTGCACTGAATAATAAATCGCTTTGCGTCGGCTGCAAAAGTGACAAAAACTTGACTTCAAATAATTATTTATTCATCGAATAGTTGATATACGGAAATATGCACGAGTATTTATTCAGACGTGTCGTAATCGCTGTTGTCCGTTCGATGTTCCACAGAAATCCAAAAAAAAAAAACTTAATTGACTTTAATTAACTTTTGCCATTGAAAACACTTAAATGTCTTTTGGAAATGTGTTGGGTCTTTAGTTGGCTTCTCGCTTATCCTCTTAAGATCTTTTATTTTCGAGATTGAGATGTGCGCTGTTGTTGTTGTTGTTGTGTGCTTTTGGCTGGTTTATTTGTTTCACTGTTATTTTGTTAACGAATTTGTTGTCGGTGTTAGAGAGACGTTGGGAATTAAGTTGAAAGGTAAACAAGATAGTTTGCATTCAGACATGTCTACACTGAGAAAAATTTCAGATGACAAATAGCACTCTGAAATATTTCACTCTCAAAATGTAACTTGAAAAATAGCTGGTTCCATAAGAAACATTTATGTGAATTAATTTTTCAAAAATCTTAAAATCTTCTTTTTCAAGAAGTAACTTTTAAGAAGTAACTTTTGAAAAATCATATTTAAAAAAAGAAAGTAAATTTTAAAAAAGTATCCTTTTAAAAAATCTCCTTTTAAAAAGTAACCTATTGAAAACAAAAATATTTTAAAAAATAACTTTCAAAAGGAGTGTCTTATCAATTTAAAAAAAAAATTCAAAACTTTTTTGTCAGTGTATTTTTTTTCGGCAAAGTTTTTTGATAAAATAATATTTGCCTTATTGTCCGTCTTAGCTGAAGTAATTTAAGTTATAAACACTTACCAGACAAAATACTTGAAATCTGTACGTGAAACAACATAATTTTTGGATTTTCTTTAACAACTTCAAAATAAGAACAAGAATATAATCTCTGGCTACAGGACGGACGTTGGCAGAAGAAGAAGAAGGACTCCCAGCGAATATCTATTAATTAATACAGTTTTTGGACGGAAATTGTATTAAAGTTTAAGAAGAAGAAGTGTAAGAAGAGGAAGAAGAAGAAGAAGCAGAAAGGAAGTTTAAGATAAAGTTTCACTACAAACAAAATTTTACAAATTTTTGTTTGTGTTTATGAAAATGATATTTTAACTTTTGAAATTTATTTCTTCATCTCAATAATTAAAGATGCCGATTTCGAGAAAAGTTTAATAACTAAATATGTGCGGATTATTGTTTAAGAATTGGAAACTGATTCAGTCATGCCAGACATTTTTTTTTTGTATTTTTTAGAAAGTTATAAAATTTTAAAAAAGAAACAGCACATTAAAAATTAAAATTGAAAAGTATAAAATTTGTATTTTAAATATTCAAAAGTTTTCTTTTATTTATCTGAATGTTTTTGTTTCATCAACCCATTATAACTTGTACCTTTAACCCTGGATGCTTACTCTACGCTCGTCGAAGAACTTTCAAAATAATTTTTAAAGTTAAAGAGCAAACAAAAATAGTTTTATTTAAGTATTTTATTAAAATATAAAAAAATCGATGCAAATAAGCTCCGTCGCTTCGACGAACAGTAACCATCCAGGGTTAAACATATATTTTAATTTCGATATTATTTGAAAATGTTCTGTACATAATGAAAAAAAATTTTTTAGGCCACAAAAATATTACAACTTATTGGGCTTTCAATATAATTTGTAGCGTGCGCTCAAAACATATTATATCAAAAGTGTACTGAACGTTACTTGAACAAAAAAAAAATTTATCTGATTCAGCCTTAAATTTAAGGATATTAAAATAACGGCAGTGGAAAACCAAAATGATATAGAGAATAGCTGAACCGAATTAAAAACTATCAAAAGTCTTGGTGAGCAAAAACAAAATGCGTTAATTGCCATGATAAAAAAAATGGTTGCCTATAAAATCGTCATGAGTTCTAACCACTGCTAGAGAAAAGCTTTAAGCTTGTCAACGGTATTAAAGAGCACTTAAGTATTCGGAAAGAAAATTTTTGCTATCAAAAACAGCAGCCCTCTACAACATTAGACGAAAATGAAGAGCACTTCAGTTTTCTGGTAACGTTCAATACTAAGAATATGTTTGCTATCAAAAACAGCAACCCTCTACGACATTTACCGAAAATGAAGAGCACTTAAATTTTCGGGTAACGTTCAATACTAAGAAAATTTCACATGGAAGGGATGTGCATATCACTGAACGTTACCGCTTGCGTTAAACTCTTTAGTAGGTATTGTAGGGAAAACTCTCTGGCGAAGTGAAGAATAAAACAAACTCTCTTGCTTCACTTGTCCTCTCAAAACTTAACCTCCCCACACTTTATAATTTTACAATACTTCATACACAAACTGTACTTTTTGTGCATGAAAATATTTAAAAAGAAAATTTCATAGCAATTTCAAATTGGATGTGTTCGATTAAATTTAATTTTATAGACCGATTGTTCGAAAAGTGTATTTTAATTCAGAAAAACATGATAAATATTCCAAACAAAAACTATTGAACTAACTCACAAGAGCATAGCAGCTGTTTTCGAAAGCCACTACACTTTCATCATCAGCACATCAGCAGTATTTTTATTTATTACCTCTTGCGTTGGCTGTTTCAGTTGAATGTGATAACAGTTTTTATTTTCTTAACAATTTTATTATGAAAAAGAATACGAGAATTGTATTATATTTTGCAAATTAATATTTTAAAACTTTGGAAATACTTATACGGAGCGAAAACATGTTTCAACAATGAATTATTTCATATAAAGTCAGGCGAACTCTGAAAGAAAATATGCATTCTTCACACGTTATCAGATGTTTTCAATATACAACTTGACAGCACTTAAAATAGCCCAGACTAGAACAGGCAAAGGTAAGACTGCGATTCATAAGAACATGTTTAAAATTAATACAAAAATGGTTTTAAGTTTGTTTTAAGAAAATCATTTTGTATGGAAAAACCAGTATTTAACAGCTGATTTTAACGTCAAATTCAGAATTCATTGAAACCATTTCAGTGGGTAAAAAATATTATACACCCTTTAAAACGTCCCAACTCATACAGCCAAAATTCGATTTGTATTACAGGGGCTATATTTTTCAAATTAGTAAACATTTTACGACAAACAAAAGTAATTAAATTTTTAAAATCATGCCCAAAATGTGCACACTTTACGTGTGTGTGTGTGTGTGTGTGCAGGAAATACAAATTTGTCAAACTTTTAATTTATTTCAATTTCAAACCACAACAATAACTCAAGGACTTTTCATACGAATCCATCTCCTTTAATTTGTATCTTTAATTCTGCAGCATTTATTATTAAATAAAAATGTCCCTGTACAACAAAAAACTGCTCACATGTACGCCAAACACAACCTGCAACTCATACTCATGCATTTTGCATGAAATTATTATTTACGTGTGTGTGTGTTTAGGAATCCGTTTGCAGCATCCATTCACTTCCGGATATTTTGGCAAATTCTATTTCGGTGCTCAGCAAACAAACGAAAACAACAACAAAAACTCACACACACGCGGAGACCATAATTTTCATTCATTTAGTTTTATTGTTTCATACTCATTCGACATAATAATATTTTATGGCAAAATGTCACGAAAAGCAAACGTGTCGATGTACAAGTGGGACGACTGATAACAACAACAAAAAAAACAAAACCTGAACTAAAAACAACAAAAACAACAGCATTCCAATGAGATGATATCACCCAGCACTGCAGCAGCAAGCAAGTCCTGGCCATTAAAGTTGTTCTATTGTCTTCCAATTTTATGGTCTTTTTTTCTCTCTTTTTTTTAATACGATTGATTGTTATTTCCATTCCAAATTTTATGGCTTCATCACAGTTCCCGGGATGCTAAAGATTTTTCAATATGTTCGTTGCCCGTGTCCTCTAGAATTATTTTAGTTTTTTTTCCAAAGATATTGAAACGAATTTATGCGCTGTAAGTCAAGCAGGATTAACAACACCAACCACAAAAATATTTAAATTCATTTCGATCACACTTCGCCAAACGTTAAAGTGTGTGTGTGTGTGTGTGTGTGTGTGTCATTTAATGTCAATAAGTTGAAGTGATTCATAAGAACGCTGGTGTTTATTTTATTAGATGTAGATAATTTTTTTTCTTTTTCCTTTTAATAGTATGTGTGTGCGTGTGTGTGTCTTTAGCAAAGACAGCTGATAAATTTTATTAAGTGTTTTTTGGATTCATTTTCTAACTGCTGATCAGAAATGACAACACAGCACAATTTGACATTCTTAACTGTCAAACCATAGTTGTCGATATCGTTAGTTTTTTTTTTAATTTTAAACAATTACCCGTTGTTAGCTGACATGAAAACTATCGATATCGACAACTCTGGCTTGACAGTTGAGAATGTCAAATTGTGCTGTCATTTATGTTCAGCAGCATTTGAAAGGTCATCGTGAACATTTGAAGGCCTTAACAACGCTTATATATTCTGGAAATATTCTTTGTAAAAAACAAATAAATAAATAAATTCGCTCGTGAATTCGCTGTAAGCAGTTCGTTAATTTTACGATAAAAGAATAATTGTGTCACACAAAATATATGTACCGATTTTTTAAACCCCCCACCGAAATTGGTTAATCCGTTCGTGAGGTATGGTAAACGAACAAATTCGAAAAAAGTAATTTTTGGAAAATAAATTAAAAATTATACAGTGAACGCTCAATTTACGCGACCTCTTTCTTATTATCATGATGGCGCTTTTTACACGACAGTTTCATTTTTTTTGCTCTGGTGGTTCTATAACAACTACTTTTTCAACATCCCGTCAGAAGAATTGAAAATTTTAAGGAATCGGCAATTTATGGGTTTTCCCTCGTTTTGCAAAAAAACCGGGTTCTCATCAAATCTCCGTAATTTGAGGTGCGTGTGTGTGTGTTGCATATGTGTGTAAGTGTATATGTATATGTGTGTATATGTGCGTGTATGTGTATATGTGTGTGTATGTGGATATGAGTGTGTATGTGGATATGAGTGTGTGTATGTGTATATGTGCGTGTATGTGTATAAGTGTGTGTATGTGGATATGGGCGTGTGGGTATATGTGTGTGTATTTGCGTGTATATGAGTGTGTATGTGGATATGTGTGTGTATGTAAGTGTCTGTATGTGTATATATGCGTGTATGTGTATGTAAATATGTTGTGGATATGAGTGTGTTTATGTGTATGTTGTGGATATGAGTGTGGGTATGTGTGTATATGTGTATATGTGTGTATGTGTCTATATGTGTATATGTGTGTATGTGTATATGTGTGTGTATGTGGATATGAGTGTTTGTATGCCTATATGTGTGTGAATATGTGTATATATGTGTGTTTGTGAATGTAAGTGATTGTAGCTGCATACGTGTGTGTATGTGTATACGTGTGTGTATGTGTAGATGTGTTTATGTGTGTGTATTTGTGTAGATGTGTGTTGTGTAAGTATGTAACCCACTTATAATTGTTGAACGGCTGAATCAAATCAGGCCAAACTGTTAACGTTCTAATCAGGGGTTCTGAACTTGGAATTTCTGAATCCGAATTTGAACCGATTCGAACCGGTAGATTTCAAGATATCCCCAAAAAAAAAGCTTAGAAAAATATAACTTTTCCAAGTGATTTTAAGAACTCGATTTTTTTCAAAACGGAGTAAAGCCAATAACTTCCCGATTTTTGGAAATTTTTAATTTTTAAAGCGGAAAGTTAAAAAAGCAAAACTTTCGATACGCTTTTAGAATGGAACATGAGTTGCCCGAAGTAGAGATAATTGACTTAAGTGCCCTTCTTTTCCCCTAATATGCAACATGTTAAGAGTCATGATTACCAACACATTTGATATCTAATAATTCTCATTTAGTTCACATTCAATTCTCATTTAAAAATAGATTATCTTTCGCCATGAATTTATTATTGTGTGACTTAAAAACATTTTTCTTGCAAAAAAAAAACGTTAACACACAATATTTTAGAAAAAAAAACCATAAAAAGTTCCCCACAAGCCACAGTTTGCGTTTCTTAACGATGTTCTGATAAAAAAAATATATTTTATTTTTTTATAAACTCATGGCATATATTCCTTCTACATAATCCAGCTAAACGATGTAGCAGGCTTTTTTTATTCTGTTGTTGCAAATGCACTTTCGACAACGACAACAACAACAACAACTTGCAGTGCGTTGAAAATATTAAAATTCCCTTCCATGTTTATGCGACTACAGGATTTTTTATCTCGTTTGTTATCCCGCCATCAGACTTGCAGTCACTCATAATCAAGTCTCCACATACCGAAGCAATAGAAAAATGTTCTTTTATTTCAGCGCGTAAAATTTATATTGCTCTTTTTGCTGCGCTTCTAATGCAGCGCTCACTTGAATGTAATTTAATTTGAAAGACTCGTACAGCCGGAAATATCAAACATACGCTGGAAGTTATCGAAGAAAAAGAGGCGTAATAAAAATAATAATAAAATAAAAAACCAAATGAAACTTAAGGAAAAGAGTAGGAGGCAGAGGCAGAGGAGTTTGGGTGGCAGAAAGGAACAACTGCGTAAGTCGGCTTAAGCAAAAGGCAAAGTTTGCGCCACTGCTGAGAGGTTTATAGGCCCGCATGATTTATGTCTGGTTCACATACGATTTGCAGTCGCTACGAATTCCAAAAAATAAACGTCATAAATTTTAAGGAATGAAACAGAATTAAAGCGAAATTTTCTTAAGACGACTTAAGCGTTTCTTCGCTGTTGCCACAGATATATTAAATTGCATGCAGCGTCTTGCACGCATAATTTTATTTTTCTCTTATGACTTTTTACTTGCAGCCATAAAATTGCAGTTGCTTGCCAATACACACACACACACACACACACACCCAAGTACACACACATACGAGTGCCTGTCTCATATAGTTTTTCTTTAGCAAATTTTTCCACTAACACACATAAAAGTTGTGTTTTTTTGATTGTTCGTTAGAGCAACCACAAGCCAGGGTTTTTAAGAGCCCAGGATGCGAGCTGAAAAACTATAAATTATGATGTTGATGACGATGATTGTGTTTCTTGGCATTGTTGATGCTGCTGGAAGGTGCCACAGCGAAAAGGAGCACCACCGTGTACCTGTCGTGTGCATTTTGTTGATGCTGCTCCATCAGTTTCCGGAAGGAAGGAATAAATGAATGGAAATAAAATTTAGGATTTTAAAAGAAAATAAAGTCTTTTTTTATGCGAGAGAATTGCAAAGTTTTAGCCTACAGTCATATACTGATGATATAGTTTGCACAGTGGGACCGGATTAAATAATATATTAATAAATAATTTAGTTTCTGTTCCTCTTATAAAGACGGTTGTTGCAATAATTTGACACATTTTAATTTGTGACGGCCCGATAAAAATATTCAGGTGATATAGTTTGCACAGTGGGACCCGATTAAATAATATATTAACAAAGAATTTAGTTTCTGTTCCTCTTATAAAGACGGTTGTTGCAATAATTTGATACATTTTAATTTGTGACGGCCCGATAAAAATTCCGATGATATAGTTTGCACAGTGGGACTCGATTATATAATATGTTAACAAAGAATTTATTTTCTGTTCCTCTTATAAAGACGGTTGTTGCAATAATTTGACACATTTTAATTTGTGACGGCCCGATAAAAATTCCGGTGATATAGTTTGCACAGTGGGACTCGATTAAATAATATGTTAACAAAGAATTTAGTTTCTGTTCCTCTTATAAAGACGGTTGTTGCAATAATTTGACACATTTTAATTTGTGACGGCCCGATAAAAATTCCGGTGATATAGTTTGCACAGTGGGACCCGATTAAATAATATATTAATAAATAATTTAGTTTCTGTTCCTCTTATAAAGACGGTTGTTGCAATAATTTGATACATTTTAATTTGTGACGGCCCGATAAAAATTCCAATGATATAGTTTGCACAGTGGGACTCGATTAAATAATATATTAACAAATAATTTGGTTTCTGTTCCTCTTATAAAGACGGTTGTTGCAATAATTTGATACATTTTAATTTGTGACGGCCCGATAAAAATTCCGATGATATAGTTTGCACAGTGGGACTCGATTATATAATATGTTAACAAAGAATTTATTTTCTGTTCCTCTTATAAAGACGGTTGTTGCAATAATTTGACACATTTTAATTTGTGACGGCCCGATAAAAATTCCAATGATATAGTTTGCACAGTGGGACTCGATTAAATAATATATTAACAAAGAATTTGGTTTCTGTTCCTCTTATAAAGACGGTTGTTGCAATAATTTTATACATTTTAATTTGTGAAGGCCCGATAAAAATTTCGATGATATAGTTTGCACAGTGGGACTCGATTAAATAATATATTAACAAAGAATTTAGTTTCTGTTCCTCTTATAAAGACGGTTGTTGCAATAACTTGACACATTTTAATTTGTGACGGCCCAATAAAAATTCCGAATTTGTTAACAGCGTTATTTTCGATTATTGTAGCGTGCGTCACAAATCTTTGTAATCAATTATTCCCCAACTAAACACTATCAAAAATTAAGTTTTGTACTATTCAAAAGTACGTTTAAATTCTGCTAAACGTGATGCATAAATTGAAGCAGCCCTTTCCAGAAAATGACTACTGACCACTTTAGAGATGAACACCAATTCAGAGATGAGCAACTTCTTCAATCTTTTTTAAAGTAATTTAAAGGGAGAAGACTATTTGTTATATCTCTAATACACTTCTTGCTTAGTTCATCATAATATTTTTTTAAAATTGCCACATTAAAATGGCAGCATAAGAAAAATAAGTTTCCTAAAAAAAAATTTTTTTGCGCGATGCTGGCAAACACAGGTGTCAAGTGGAAACTGTCTGGATCATTCCACGTGCTGGGTTTTTCTGCAGTGTTGAATTTTTATTAAATTCTGAACTAGAGAAGTAAAAGTAAACAAAAACTACGATCTCCAAAGACTGTTAATGCAATAATTGAGAGGAATTCAAATCGTGACGCACGCTACAGAAATTAATATGCAGCAAATTTATTTATTTTTTATGGCAGAATTTTAATTAATTATTTGCTGAAAAGCAGGATATAAAATTGATTTAATATTCTTCCCAGTAGGCAATAATTTTTTCGTCGAAAGCTTTTCGCTCTTCACAAAACAGTAACGTCATGTAAAATTTATGGGTCTTGCGGCATGTTCTTCTTCCTCTGGGATCACAAAAAAATTATATTGAATTAATTTCCAATTTAAGCAGCCATTAAAAACGTCTTTAGCACACAGAAGTTACATTCCCAAAAAATATATTGAAATCCCCATAATGAACTCAAACAAGTCGTACATATTTCTAGTCTAGTCCCACAGTTTGCTGCTGCGAAAAGTTTTATAAAATTTCTTCTATTCCTGGTCACAAATAACATATTTTACAAAACAATTTCATATTGTTTTTAAACTAAATTTGCAACATAAAATAAAAACTTAAAAGCAAAAACAACAAAGAAATCTTGCAAAATTATATATTCACAGGATATCAAGGAAATTCTAGATAAATAAAATCATAATAAACTCACAAGGAACGGAGTCTGTCTTGCATTTGCTTTTGCTTGCCTTCATCCATTTCCACTCGCTTATTTTTTTTTTCCATGTCGCTCATTGAACATTTTACCTCAACTTTGAATGCAACAACCTGCTGCTGCTTTAACGTTCTTTTTTTTATTTCAGAATTTTACTCTCAAATTTCATTATTGCAAAATTGCAGAACAAAGCAAAAGCGAAAAAGAAACAAGAAGGAAAGAACAACAGGACAAGACAAGACATGATAAGACAAGACATGATAAGACAAGACAATGCAAGCAAATTCAAGAATGTAAACATTTTCTTTTTTTTTTATAAAAATAAATTAAGGGAAAAGAAATTGAATTTATGTTCAGCAATTTTTACAAAAGATGCGGTGTCTCGTGAAATCCGATAGACTAATCAAACACATATAATTTTAATAAGAAAAAGACATGCCTTATTTTCATAAGACTGAAGAGAAATGGCGCATTAACTTTAACTTTAGGATTAACTTAAGCATTAGCATTAATATTAACCTAACATTAACATTAATATTAACATTAACATGATCATTAACATTAACATTAACATGATCATTAACATTAACATTAACTTTATCATTAACAGTAACATTAACATTAACTTTATCATTAACAATAACATTAACATTAACATTATCCTTAATATTAACGCTAACATTAACATTAACATTAACTTAAAAATTTATACTAACATTAACATTAGCATTAAAATTATCATTAACATTAACATTGACATTAACATTAACATTAACATTGACATAAACATTAACATTAACATTAACACAATATTAATATTAACATTAACATTGACACTAACATTAATATTAACTTTATATTAACTTAACATCAACATTATTAACAGTAACATTAACATTGATATTGACATTCTGTGGAAGAGGAATCATCCATGAAAACCATCCAACCTACGAACAATTAATTCTTAAAGCCTGAATTGAAAACAAATTGAGCACAAAAATAGAATTTCGAAATAATTTCATTTTATTTATGATATAATTTAAAAATATTTCAAAAGCGTGTGTTTGTTCGCATAAAAAATTTTTAATTTAAAAATTACAAAAAAAGAAAATTTTTAACTCCTTACCGCAAAGTGATTTACAAAAATAGGGCCTAAAATTATCACAAGGCAATAAACTTATTGCATTTTTTACGACTTAAATTTCATTTTCTATTTTAAATTAAAAAATTTATATTTTCATTATTTAAGATAAAAAAGATCTTTTAAATATTTTTAAAAATGTATTTAAAAATCCATCAACGCATTCATGTTTTCGTAGTTTGTGCCCGTTTTTAGTTTTTCGTTTTTACAACCAACCACAGAGTTCCTCCTCCTCCACTTAAAACTGGCAGGCTCTTTTCTTTTTTCCATGTTTAAATTATTATTATTTTTGTTCCAACCATTTGTTTTTACTATTTGATGACACAAACTATTCAACATGCAAAGTTCACCAGTTCACAAGTGCAAACAGGCTAAAAAGAGGATTATAAAAGTTTTGAGAGGAAAAAAAATTGCAGGGGAAAAAAAGTTGTTTAAACCGTTTAGCAGCTAAAGAACCAACTAAAAGAGAAAATATACTGGAAGTATTTGCCTTTCTTTTAAACACACACACACACACACACACAAACTATTACAGGAAATGGATGTACCCACCCACGTAACGGTGTATGTGTGTGTGTGTGTGTGTGTGCAATAGATATAACGGGGTCGCAGTGTGGTGTGGGAGGTGTGCTTATGTTTGAATAAATTGGTTTATTTGCGGAAACGGATATGTTACCAACAACAACAACAACAACAAACATACATTCATAAATTACACACGCACACACACACACATGCAAATAGTTATTTATAATAGTTTACTCATACACTGTCGTGCATGTTATCAAGTTTCCTTGAAGATGAATATAAGGGCGGCTGTTATTCTCCACGCAATTCACTAAGTGGATTCCAGATCATGTCGATAAGGCGAAGTGATGCTAATTAATCTCCACATTCAAATCGATCATCTTTGATTAAATAAACTTATTGTCTGGCAACGCCAATCAAGAGAAATCAGGTGAGAGCTCTTGTTTTTTTACATCATAAAAATGTTAACAAATAAAATATTTAAAGAGTTCCAAGTGTTAATTGAGAGAGGTTTTTAGCCCCTGAAAGATCACTTTGAGCGCATATATATTTTAAGAAAAATATATTGTAGATCGTATTTAAAATACTTTGGAAATAAATTCACAATATATGGGTTAAACCGAGATTTATCCGTTCCTGTACCAGACGGTTACAGACTGTTTGGTTATTTAGCTTCTTTGAATGGACTCATTGATTAGACGACTCCATTCTAGGGCAAACAGATGACACCCTCAAATTGTGCTGATTTCTTTTCTGGAAAAAATTCCACATTTTTTGCACTTTTTAATAGGCAAAGGCAACATTCTGGCATTTGAAAATAAAGAATTTATTAGAAATTAATCCAACGTTTTTTATAAAATATTATTTCTGTGTTAAAACTCCTCCAAACTGCCACTTTTTAGAAAAGAAGTCAAAAAATGTTGCATCTTTTCCAGAAACGAACACGCCATTAGTTGTCATTTATTTAGTATACAAGACTCTCGAAAGAGAGTAAGCGATCAGTGAAGGCACATCCCACAAACTATGCTGATTTCTTTTCTCGAAAAAAGTGCAAAATTTTTCGCACTTTTTAATTGAAAATTGCAACATTCTGGCATGTAAAAATAAATAATTAATTAGAAATTAATCCAACGTTTCTTATAAAATATTATTTCTGTGTTAAAGCTTCTCCAAACTGCCACTTTTTAGAAAAGAAGTGAAAAAATGTTACACCTTTTCCAGAAAAGAACACGCCATTAGTTGTCATTTATTAAGTATGTTTTTTTTTTTCAAATCGCCATGGCTGGATTAAGCATTTAACCAGCACCAACAGGACAAATTAAATGTTTATGTTTAACTATGTCGTCAAATAGCAACTGCTGGCCACCCTAATGTCGCATAAATCCTTTAAAAATCAAATCACACACACCAACGCAAATAATAAATAATTACTCTTGCAATTGCTCAACTTTGATGTGCCTGCATAAATAACTGACATTGGCCTGCTGTTGACAGGATTTACACTTTCGGTTTAAAGTTCATGTTTGGCTTTAATCGCTCCTGCTAGTTAAAGCCAAACTATGAGAGGTCTGCACCTCCAGATAACTTTGATGAATTATCAAATTGTGTATAGAAAGAGAGTCAAGCAAAACGGAACTTTTTTTTAGTAGTTAAACAATTTGCAGGTAAAAAGAAGAGGAAAAAAAATAAAACTATAAAAACCTGAAACAATGAAAATGGAAAAAGAATAAAACTTGAAAAGCTTCCCAGCAAAAGAACAAAAAAAAACACATAAAAAGTGTGAATTACTCTCTCATAAATCACATTTTCATTACTTTGAAAGTTTCTCTTTCTTTTTTATTAGTGTGTTTGTGTGTGTGTGTGTAAAAGAACAAGAATAACCAGAAAGTGGGGAAAAAAGTCTCATTTAACCCAAAACATGTGAAGTACTGCTGAATGAATCAGTTTCTTTTTTTTTCATCAATTCAAAAGTGGGACAAAGTTAATAGTTTCTATTTTTTCAAACACTTTTTTTTTTTGGAGAAAAACTATTAACAACAAAGCAAATGTAGCATTAACAAAGTCGTAGTTATTAAAGGTAATAAATGCGAATTTATATGGGAATGAAAGTACATTCCAGAATGTCAACTTTAGCATTTATTTTCCTCCGGGGTTTTGCAATAAAAACAGGTCGATTTGGAATTGAATTCATTTGGACGTGTGTGGGATAACAATGACCTTAATTTATTTTTTCTGTTTTTTTTTTATTTGGAAGGTCTACAAACATCATTATGCAGGGAATATGGCAAAGTTCAAGTAGTGCACAGTGGGACTGAGTGCAAAAATAATTGCAATAAAATCAAAATTCTAAACAATGTAAAAGTAAAAGACAGAAAAATATTTCTTTTGTTTGGCTTGATTAATCCATTTACTTCCACCGTTCAAATTTAGCAACTCTCTTGTTATGTGTTCTTTTCTAGAAAAGAATTCAACAATTTTCGCACTTTTTAATAAAAATGTTCAGTATTTTGTTTAGCTTGATTAATCCATTTACTTCCACCTTTTAAATTTAGCAACTCCCATGTTTTGTTCTTTTCTAGAAAAGAATTCAACATTTTTTGCACTTTAAAAAAAAAGGTGCAGTATTTTGCCTTAAAAAGTTACTTCAACTATTTGCAACTTTAAAAAAAAAAATTTTTTTATATTTCACATATTTTTTCGAAAAGATAATGAATTTTCCTCAATTAAGCTGCATGTCTGAGCATGTTACACTAAATAACAATAAAAAATTTTATTTTTTCTCCAAACAAATTTTTGGAGTTTTAATTGTTGTACAACTAAAAAAAATTTTTAATATTTAAGATAAAATTTTCTTCTTAATTCTTATAAAATTTCGATTTTCTCATGACAGGGATTTTCCAATTTTGACAAAAAAAAAAAATAAACACTGGATATCGTGTCATTCATTGCACATGACTGAATTAACTGTTTTTATTTATAAAAATTTTAATTCAAATTTGCATAGAAAAACTGAATCAATAATAAATTGAAGATATAAATTAAGCTCCCGCGTTATTTTCTTAAAGTTTTATTCGATTTATTAGATAAAATTTTTTAATTCAGAGAGACATGATTAATATTTCCAGACACAAAAGAGAGTCGCCATAATTTAAAAAAAAAAAATTTCACTAAACACAGTAGAGCAGATTAGCTGTTTTCAAAAGCCACCACAATTTAGTCATCAGTACTCATAAGTATTTTTAGTTATCACCACAACTAAGTGACCTATAGTTCAATGTCTTAAAAATTTTTATTCATAAAGATTTTATTATGAACTAGAATACGAGAATTATATCAAAGCGATGTAGAGCGCACACTTTAAAATCGTGTGTTGCCGTTTAATTATTTTCTTCTTGTCCCAATTTGTGAACTTTTATTCCATTTTATTTAGGTAAAACTCATTTTCAGACTTTTTCAGATTTATTCAGTCATTCAGGGGTTTCCCCCCACTTCTTTATACCAATAAAAAGATTCCAGGGGATTTCCCGTACAAAAATTTTGATTTCCCCTATAGAAACTATCGAATATCAGCTTTATTTTCAGCTTTGAAATTTATTCCAAAATTATTTTATTTTTTTTTTTTATTATTGAAATACGCAAAATTACTTCTGCTTAAAGATATTCCGCCAATTTCGGTTTATTTTTCGGCTTTTATAACTTCATAAAAATCTCATAAACAGTGTACTGGAGTTTCCGTGGCCAATTTGTATTTATTAAAAAAAACATTTCGTACTCAACTCACAACAACCACTTAACGAACAGAAATCAAAAGAAGACTGGAAAAAACTTCAAACTTTCCAGTTTTACAGATCTCAAATTCTTGAACTTTAAATTTAATTTTTTTTTATTTCTTGTTTTGTACCAACTAATTTTATGCACCAACTCTCTAATGCAGCATGAATTTCTTATGAATATTATTTGAATATTAAAGTAAAAGAAATAAACATGACCCACATTCTCTTTATTGAAATTGTAAATTGAGTTTTTCTGCACCACTTGAAGAAATAAATCTTAAGGGCACAACAACAAAGAAAAAAAAAAAAGGAACCGACAGCCAATATACAGTGGGCCCATAAGAGGCAAATTAGAACTATGTTTAATAACAACAGGCAACTGTCATTTTTAGGTTTGAATAAAATTGATACAACCGCGTGTCTTCAGATCACAACAAAAAGTAACAAAAGTTGAGCGATACTTGTTTCACTTGTTTCGAAATTTATTAATTTTTAATTTCGAAAATTATTAATTAGACTCGAATCCAAGAAAAGTTAAATAAAATTCGCTTGCCTGATTGAAAAGATATGGAAAACGGTTGACCCTAAAGGTCATTTAGCAGGAAGTTAAAAAAATATGCTCCATCATTTACTGCCTATGAAGTACACTGTGCAACAAAACATTTTTAAAACCAACAACACAAATGTTATCAGCAATTGTCCAATTTCCTTAAGAAAAATACAAAAATTATTATGAATTTTATTTACGAGGGTTGATAATTGGATCAAATTTTCTTATGAATTTTATTTACGAGGGTTAACAATTATATTGAGTTTTATTATGAATTTTGTTAACGAGGGTTAATAATTATATTGAAAAAAATTTATTTTAAAATAGGAATAAATGCTTCAAAGCCACATTATTTCACTTATTCAAATTGTGAAAGAAAACCTGCAGATGCATCAGATGTTTCCAATATATAACTTGGCAGCACTTCACTTAGCACAGACAAAAAATAGGCAAAAAAAAGTTGCATTTCATACGAAAATGGTTTTGAGATGGTTTCAACATAATTTCTTTTTTTTTTGTCTAATAAAACCAGGTTTTAACAGCTGGTTTTAACGTTCAAACCGAAATTCGAAGAGTAAAAATTTCCCTTAAAAATATTTGCCATTAAAATCTATTACAAATTTTTGAAGGCATGTCAGCGAAAATTTACTTTGAACGCCCTAAAAATTAAAAACATTTTATTTATCAAAGAATCAATTTCTTATTTAATCACAATTATTGCTAAAATATTTAGCTAATTTGGTCCTCATGTTACATAAAGTTTTTGTTACACTGTGTGCTGCGTTTAAGCACACGATTAGAACGCTGCCGCATTAGCCTTCTTTGAAAAGTTTTTACACAATTTTTTTTAGAAAATTTTCATCGCTGCTTTTGTAAGTAAATATTTTAATTTAAGGCCATTAAACATGGCCTGGCTTAATTTGCGATATATGTTGCCCCTGCCACCTTCTGTTGCAATCAAGAGAGAGAGAGAGAGAGAGAGAGAGGGAAAAGGAGCATACAAAATTATGTATGAAACTTTAGTTCCATGACCAAATTTAACTAAATCAGTTACAACAACGCTGGACGCTTGTGATCCAGAGAAAAGGACCGGTTGGTTTATTTATTTTTCTAATAATTGCAACAGTTTCAATGGAAAACAGCAGGAGTGGAATTTTACAGTAACAACAAAAATACAACACAGCACAACAGAACTTCGACTCTAGAATATTTGGTTTATTAGTTGGAGTGGTTCCCTATGAAGCTGTTAAGAAGAAGTGGAATAGTAAAAAAGGAAAAAGAAAATATGGGGTACTTTTGGGAATTAAGTGAAAACAACAACAAACACGACCACTAGTTTTACTCTACAAACACACTTTCGTCCTTAAAATTTTCTTTTTTTATTTTTTATTTTTTTTTTGCTGGTTTATTTAAAAAATAAACTATATTTTATACATATAAATTCTTTTAAACATCTCTGCTTGTTTTTATTTAATTTTTTATTTTTATTATTTTTTATTTTTGTTGTAAAGTGTGGTTTGTATGGCGGGTTTTTTTTGCAATTTTCCTATTTTTTTCCACTCTTAACTTGCATCAACATCCGGTTGTGTTTTATAGAAACGTGTATTAGCAAGTATTTGTCTGTGGCAAACATGTACTTGGCTATTTTGCAGTACAAAAACAAGTGGAGGAGGTTCCATGTGTGTGTGTGTTTGTGTGCGTGTGCGACGTTGTGTATGTGTATTCATTTAAGACTTTATTTTTTCAAAATTGGATTTGCGGTTTTGAATTCATGCTCTAACAATGCCATGTACGCCACGAGTATATTCATTATCTTTATGTTTAGGGTATTCGTTATGCCAAGAAAGACAGAAGGCCATAAGTACAGGAGGGGGTTACCCTGTAATGCGATGCGAAAGAAAAGCTTTTCGCATTTGTATGATATTTACATTGAAATGCGAAAGTAATTTCTTTCGCATTGTAATTGAGCGTAACCCCTCAGGAGTGTACGATATATCGGTCATTGCTGACCTAAAGCAATTATGCTTAAACATTAACTTCTAGCCAGTTAAATACTGTTTTCACACTAACGCGGCTTAAAATTATTTTTTATTACAAATTTATTACAGTCTGGCATTTAAAAAAAAAAAACTGTTATATACGGCCTTTCCATAAAAATTTAACTGCCTGAGCCACGATGACACGCGATATTGTTGTGTCAACAAAATCTATTTAAGCTAAAACGAAATTGTTGCGCCAACAAAATCTATTTAAACTAAAACAAAATTGTTGAACTTATTTTTGTTTTCCATATTTTTTAATTAATATAATGACATCGAATTTCAACGTGGACCAGGCGTTCAAATTATTATGAAAATTTACATTGATAACGAAAAGTGGAACCGAATCCTGGTTTTATGATAAAAAACTATTTTGTTAAAATCAATTTAAATTAAATTTTTATTTTAGTTTTAGTTTTAAGTAGGTTTCATCAAATGCCCTCTAGTTTTTTTTCCATGCTAAATTGCGTGCTGCCAAGTTAGTTATTGAAAAC
Source organism: Linnaemya vulpina (assembly GCA_963675445.1). Taxonomy (NCBI): domain Eukaryota; kingdom Metazoa; phylum Arthropoda; class Insecta; order Diptera; family Tachinidae; genus Linnaemya; species Linnaemya vulpina. Next base: position 12,854,883 of record OY776279.1, read on the forward strand.
AGCTGATAATGTTGGAAACACTTCTTCGGTTTTTTTTAAATATTAATTTAATATAAAAAAATTATTTCTATTTTGTATTTCATTGCCAAGTTTCTTTGTTTTTTTTTATACTAACAAAAACAGCTGTTGTACAGTTTGTCAATTAAGTGTTACAAAAAGTTAAAGAAAAGTACAAAAATAGACTTAAAAAATTCCGATGTGTACGCTCAAATCTGAATTTATTAAACACAAAATCATATGGTTATGGTTTTAATTTTAAAATCAGGTGAAGACACTTTAGAGGTGAAAATAATTTCATGTCGAATCTAACCTCAAAGTACATGTTTTGATTTTCGAAAGTAAAATGCACTCTTTCAATCAGGAAAGTACTTTTGCTACGCAGGTACTTTTGCTACTAAGTACTTTTCGAGCACGTCTTGAACAAGGGTAACTTCAAAGAAAGTACTTTTTTAAGAAGGGATATTTCTAAAAAAAAAAAAAACTTGCAATAAAATACTATTTCAGAAAAACGCCACCAGCAACAGTATGTGTAAAGCAACTGCAATTAAAATGAGGCATCTTATAAAAAAAAGTACTTTTGAAAAAACACCTCGTGAATAAGAGTATATTTTAGAAAACTACTTTTTCGAAAAAGGGCATTTCCAAAAATTATTTTTGCAATAAAATACTTTTTCAGCAAGAGTGCTTTTACCAAGGACGTACCATTGAATAAGTACCTTGTCAAAAAAAGTACTTTTTGAAAAAAACACCTCCTATAATAAGAGTACCTTTTCAAAAAGTACTTTTTCGAGAAGCGATATTGTACACTTTTCATCACGAAAAAACTTATGAAAGTTATACCCTGCTGCCTTTTTTAATTTCATTAACAGATTAAGGCATAAAGAACTCTGCCAAATCTCTGCATTTACATGTTTCTCATATATAACTTGGCAGCACAGACTAAAACAGACAAAAACAAGGTTGCATTTCATAAAACCTATTTAAAATTAATATAAAAATAATTTTAAAATGATTTTAACAAACATCATTTGGTATGATAAAACCAGTTAAATCTGTGCATTTAGATGTTTCTCATATGTGACTTGGCAGCACTGAATTTAGCACAGAATAAAACAGGCAAAAACAGGGTTGCATTTCATAAAACTTATTTGAAACCAGTTTACAAATGGTTTTAACAAGAATTATTGTGTATGGTTAAACCAGGTTTTAAAAGCTGGTTAAAACCAGAATTTATTAAAACCAGGTCGGTGTGAAATTACTACAACAACACGAAAACACTTTTAGGGTCATCCTGAGATACATATAAAAACTTGTTTAGATTAAATGTGTCTATATCTTTTACATGCACGCAAACTAACAAACTAACTAACACACATACACACACACACACACACACAGATAACATCTACACATCCATGTTAAGTAATTGTATTTTCGTTTATTTCGTTACTATTTTATTATTTTTATTTTATTATTAGTTTTTCCGTTTTTGCCAGGATTTTGTGTGTTATTTGGCAGGATTCTTGGCTGGTTGGATCGCTGAATGCCGAGGCAAGCAATGAACACTCGGAATGCAAACAGGCTCTTCCACATAACACACACACACACACGAGAGAGCACACACACATGAGCACACACACGTGAGCACACACACACATGAGCACACACACGAGAGCACACACATTCACATACATGCAAAACTCTATAACAATTGTGGGACTTGTTATGCATTTCAAATAAGTTTTTTGTCGTCTTTCCTCCTATTCCCTGCTCCCGCTGCAGTTATTTAATTTCATCCTTTTTTTCCTGTATATTTTTCACTCAACCGTTTCCTTCGTTATTATTTGTAATATTTCATTTGTACTTTTCGCATTGTACACCCAACACCGTTTTGGCTACAAATCACATTTGGAGTCCTTTAAACAAGTTTGTGTATGGGAAAATATATGTAACGCCCCCCTTCCCTCCCTCCCTCTCTCCCTGTAATAAAACTTTAGCAAACATATAAAAATATTCGTAGGAAATTTTTTATGTTTATTATTGCAATTCTGCATAAAATAGGTGATATTAAAATTCTTTGTGGTTCATAAAGAGAAAACAACTCCAAGGATTTGCAAAATTGTTCGTTTATCATAAATAAGACAATAACATTTCCATTCTTCTTGAGCCGAGGAACAACATCTAAGAAAGTTATTACAAGTTTTTGGTTTTATAAAATATGGGGCGAAAAATGCAGAAAAAGTTCGTTTTTATTACGCAAAAAAAAAATAAATAAAAAATCTAGAAATGAAAGTAAAATAAAAAGAACATTTCTTTTAAGCTGAATTCTATGCGCGTGTTTGCCTCTTATATATAAACTATCGCACAATAGGTCTCTTCACAACATGCATGCAAATAAGTACACAATTCTGGTACAACTATTTATAATATGTATTTCAAAAGCTTTCAAAACTCGTGAAATTATAATAAAAAATATTAATCCCGGCTACTTAAGAATTGCACTACGCAAAACCACAAGATAAAAAAGTAGCCCGGTGTATTTTTAACAGCACTGCCCGTAGCGTTTTACACAATTATTCCCGTTTTAATATAAATAAGGGGGTATTTCTACAGCTGCAGATAACATATATAGGGTGTTTTTTATAGAGTGATACAACTTTAATAATAGATAATTAACAACGGCCGCCACTTTGAAGTTCTCATTTAATTTTGTTTATTTTGAATATTTAGTTCCTGCAGTTATACCGTTAGATAGAGCCCTCTTTTTGTGCCCTTTAAAATGATACACCTGCCTGTATGGCAAATGGTCTTTCTACAGACAGGCTTCATATATTCTTTCCCAAGGCCTTCAAAATTTAGAAACTTTAACATGCCACCTTTGCAGCAAAGTGCTTTTGAAAAGAACAAACAAAATAATTTTCCAAAATAGTACTTTTTAAGAAAGTACCTCTTGAAAAAGAGTACCTTTTAAAAAAGTACTTTTTCAAGAGAGGAAACTTAAAAAAAATAATATTGCAGCTTTGCAGCAAAGCACTTTTGACAATGAAAGCAAATTAATTTTCCACAATAGCTCCGACTTCAAAAAGTATCTTTTCAAAAAAGTACTTTCTAAGAAAAGGGTACCTAAGAAAAGAGTACTTCTTGAAAAAGAGTACCTTTTTAAAAATATAAATTTTGCACCTTTGCAGCAAAGCACTTTTGACAATGAAAGCAAATTAATTTTCCAAAATAGCTCCGACTGCAAAAAGTATCTTTTAAAAAAAAGTACTTTTTAAGAAAGTACCTCCTGAAAAAGAGTACCTTTTAAGAAAGTACCTTTTCAAGGAAGGATATTTCGAAAAATAAATTTTGCCCTATCAGAAAAAGTAATTTTCCTAGGCAGTTACGAAAAAAGTATATTTAAAAAAAGTACTTTGTGAAAAGTACCTCTCTACTTTTTCAAGAAGGAAATGTCCAAAAATAACTTTTGTAATAAAATACTATTTCACAAAAGCACCATCGGCAAAAGTATTTCTGCAAAGCTGTTACCACAAAAAAAGTACCTTTTCAAAAAGAGTACCATTCAAAGAGTATATTTTCAATGAAAAGTACTTTTTGAAAAAGAACCTCTTGAATAAGAATATGTTTTCAAATAAAGTACTTTTTCAAGAAAGGACCTTTCCCAAAATAACTCTTGCAGTAAAATACTATTTCAGAAAACCGACATCAGCTTTACAGTATTTGTAAAGCAGCTACAATTAAAAAGAGGTATCTTTTCAAAATAAAGTACTTTTTGAAAAAGCACCTCTTCAATAAGAATACCTTTTCTAAAACATAATTTTTAAAAATTAATTTTCCACTGTCAGTAAAAGTACTTTTGTAAAGCAGCTACAATTTAAAAGAAGAATTTTTAAAACATAAAAGTACTTTTTGAAAAGTACCTCACGAATAAGAGTCCCTTTTAAGGAGGTAATTTTTCAAGAGAGGATATTTCTAAAAAAAACTTTTGCAATAAAATACTATTTCAGAAAAGCTCCATAAGCGAAAGTATTTCTGCAAAGCTGTTACCACAAAAAAAGTACCTTTTCAAAAAAGGTACTTTTTGAAATAATACTTCTTGAATAGGAGTACCTTTTCGAAAAAATAATTTTTAAAAATAGAATATTTCCAAAAATAACTTTTGCAATAGAATACTATTTCAGCAAAAGTACTTTTGGTAAGCAGGTACCACTAAAAAAAAAGTACCTTTTCAGAAAAGTACTCTTGCAAAGAAAAGCTCACTTTCGCCATATGTAGCAGACATATTTCTTTATCTGACAAACTTCAAAATGATCTTATGAAATAGCAAAGTTTATTGAAAAAGTACTTTTTAAAAATGTACTTTTTTAAAAAGTACTTTTTAAAAATGTACTTTTTGAAAAATACTACTTCTGTTACGTGTTGGGGAGGTGTTTGTAGATCCACTTTATTCACCCGGTATTAAAAGCATCGTCAGGTAACGTCTTAGGGTGCCAGATGACCCCTAAAGGACTTCCAGGATTAACATTTGCAATAAGTGGTAGTCGATTCTCAGCAGAATCGGTGGATTTTTCAAAATGTTCATTTTGCTGTCTAAATACGATTACGAATGTCGTGTGTCAGAATAATCAGACTCAGGCTTTAGAGACAATTCAAAATTTATTGGAGTCGATGAAAAGCTTTATTGCGCAAAAAGTACGAATTGGCAGGACCTTTCCCTTTCCTTTTTCTTTCCCTCAGATGTTTTCTAAAACTCACGATATTAATTTGGAAAAAAGAACAATACGAATCTTTAAGGACATTAAAAATAAAGGATTTTTGATAAACCAAAAATTCAGCGCTCCCAATTATTTTTCCCTGCTTCTCCAAAGGATGTTGCTTAACCTCAAAGTTCTGTTGCAAGTTCTTAAAGCTGTTTTTAGCATTTAAGTTCTGCATTTAACCACAAATCATGTTGCAAATAGACAAGAAACAAAAGTTTCAAAATATAAAAAATCATTTCCAACTTGTGCCTCCCTACAAAAAAAAAACTGTTAATCACATAAATAAAGTCGTGTTAAATCTTTTGCGAAATCCTTTTAACTTTTACGTTAAGGATAGTAAATTTTCTTTTTTTTTTTTTGTACATTTTTCAAATGTTTAATGAGCTGAGAAAGAAACCACAAAATACTTGCGAAGCCCCAACACATTATTTTTGAGTATGAAGAAGCGTACAACAGGCAGATGGAAACATACGCCAGAATTTAAAGGTCCTTTGAAAGATTATTTAAAGAAATATTGTGGCAGTAAATGAAGAAAGTTTGCTCCAGTTTTTTTTTTATTTGCGGATCATGTCGCAGTAGGTGGGCTCGAGTAAAATTAATGTGAATTAAAACTCATTCGAAATTCTCTGACAGATTGAATATAAACTTCTTAAGGATACTCCCGCTTTACAGCGTATTTTATTTGCTCTGCAAATCAACCCCGGTTGAATGGCAAAAAGGGTAGTGGGGTTATCAATTACATGTGAATTGCAAGACTTATTCTAAAATGTTTGCATCACTGAGACATTTTGTATTGAAAATCAATTAACTTGAGTTATAAAATGAATAGAAGGAAATATAAATTGAATATTAACTGATTTGCTAGTAAAGGGTTTTCCAATAGGTACTTGACAACTTTGAATTTAATTTGTGTTCGCACTATTTCACTGTTACTCTTGTATTTTTTCAGCAGACACAAACTTTTCATGATGATGGAATACACCGGCGAACAACGTGGGCAACAACGACGTATAAACGTACGCCACGATGATGAATTTCATCGCAAAATCGTTTTCAATGCGTTGGTCAATAAGCAAAATATGCGTTAGCGGTCTGGTTAAAGTCCACATGTGGACTTTATCACAAATTACCAGTGCATCCACAAAAAATCACTATTTGGTGCGGCTTGCATGCCGACGGCTTCATTGGGCCATATTTTGTCGTCAACTATAACGATCGTCACTTCACTGTGAATGACGATCGTCATTCCATGCGCATGCAAACATGGACTTGGACGGCGGCACAAGCCCCATAATCGATTTAATGAAGAGCAAGATAAGTTGTGAATGAGTTGAAAAAGTACTTTTGTAAAAGGTACTTTTTTTCAAGAGGTACTCAAAAAGTACTTTCTTTTTAAAGGTACTTTTTGCAATGGTACCTGTTTGGCAAAAATACTTTTGCTGAAATAGTCTTCTATTGCAAAATTCAATTTGGGAAATATCCTTTCTCGAAAAAGTAATTTTTCAAAAGGTACTCTTGTTTAAGAGATGTTTGTTCAAAAAGTACTTTTTTTTTTGAAAAGGTACCTCTTTTTAATTGCAGCTGATTTACAAATACTGTTGCTGATGGTACTTTTCTGAAGTAGTATATTGTTGCAAAAGTCCTTGTTAGAAATATCCTTTCTTGAACAAGTACTTTTTTAAAAGGTACTTTTTTTTAATAGATACGTTTTTTAATTGTAGTTTTGCTGGTGGTGCAAAATTTTTTTTTGGAAATATTCTTTTTTGAAAAAGTACTTTCTTAAAAGATAACATTTTTCGAGACGTACTTTTTTGAAAAAACATTTTTTTTTTAAAATACTTTTTTTTAATTGAAAATTAATTTTTGAAAATATCCTTTCTTGAAAAGGTACTTTTTTAAAAAGAGCTCTTTTTCTAAAGGTACTTTTTCAAAAAGTTCTTTTTTTGGAATAGATATTTTTTGTTAATTGTAGCTGGTTTGGAAAAGTACTTTTGCTGATGGTGCAAGATTTATTTTGAGAAATGACCTTTTTTGAAAAAGTACCTTTTTAAAGGTACTATTTTTAGAGAGGTACTTTGTCAGTAAAGTCCTTTTTTTGAAAAGATACTTGTTTTTCATTTTCGCTGCTTTGGAAACGTACTTTTGCTGATGGTAACTTTTTGAAAAAATATATTTACTTTTTTGAAAATGTACTTTCTTAAAAGGTACTATTTTTAGAGCGGTGCATAAAAAGTACTTTGTTTTCAAAGATAATTTTTGCAATGGTACTTTTGCTGATGATGTTTTTCTGAAATAGTATTTTATTGCAAAAGTTTTTGTTAGAAATATTCTTTCTTGAAAAAGTACTTTTTTAAAAGAAGAGTTTCTTTGGAGAGATAATTTTTCAAAAAGTCCTTTTTTTGGAGTTATACTTTTTTTAATTATAGCTGCTTTGGAAAACTACTTTTGCTGATGGGGCAAAATTTATGTTTGGAAATGTCCTATTTTGAAAAAGTACTTTTTAAAAAGTACTCTTTTCCGAGAGGTACTTTTAAAAAAGTATTTTTTTTTTTTTTTTTTTGCAAGATACTATTTTTATTTGTAACTGGTAGGCAAAAGTACTTTTGCTGATAGGGATTTTTTTGAAGTAGCATTTTGTTGCAAAAGTCCTTATTGGAAAACCCGATATGTTCCTCCATCCTGCTTTCTGCCTGCCTGCTTTTAAAAAGCTTTCTTTTTGAAATCATCTTGCCCATCATCATATTCATTTACGGCCAATAACCTTTTTCTCCATCAAAGTTTTGCCATGCAAATGAAAAAAGAAGCAAAATTATAATAAAATTGTTGTATCGAAAAATAACTATTGGGAAATTTTATAGGAAAAAAAAAAGGATGTAAAATCTCTATAAAAGCTGGAGATAACATTTTCCCATAAAACATTGACATTCAAATAATGTTGAACCGAACATACCAACAGCAGTAAAATTTGCATTTGTATTGGAGAGCACAAGTTTTTGTGCGTGTGTTTGTACGCTTGAATGTTGAAATGTCTCAACTGTCAGTTTAGGGAAATACATGCAAGACTCGTTATGTTAAATACACATTTTATATGAGAAAAGTTTGTTGTGCAAAAAAAAAATTAATAATAAAAATATAACAAAGAAAAATAACTTTTTTTTGTTGCTTTTGTATGCGTCAACAGACTTCGTTATCAAATTCCATTTCCTTTCAAATGTCGTAAATCGATACACATGCAAAGTTTTATAGTTAATATTTTATACGCAACTTGTAAATATTGAAGTGTGTATGTGTGTGTGCATGTCGATGCCTCGTGTGCAACCAGCACAGACAATATATTGAAAAAAGTTTGAAATTTATTTGTTAAGGGTTAAGTACGTTTATATGCCTGCAGTTGACTGGTTGTTGCACCAAATCAAGCAGCCGATTTCAGCATTCAGTCGGGTCTCAAATTCCGATCGGAATGCTTTCGATTCCGTATTCGAAATGCCAAACGAATTTTTCAGGTTCTTCAGATTCCGAACGATTTTTCTATTTATTCCTTAAAGTGGGCTTTACACAGCTTATTAAATAAAAAATGACAGGATCGTACATGACGAAACAAGAAAGAACATGGTTAGTGAATAAACAGCAGAACAAATACAAAACAAAAAAGTCCTTCGCAGTTTTTTCGTGCTAACATGGTTTTGATAAATTCCGGCTTTAACTTTGAGGCCTGGTTTAATTATAAGAAATCATTTTGTTGACAAGAACTAAGAACCACTTTTTTATTGGTTTTAATTAGGGCGCACTAAATGAAGCCTTCTTTTTTCCTATTTTTGTCTGTACTAAGTTAAGTGCTGCCAAATTATGTATCGGAAGCGTCTGTCAATGTTCAAAATTTGCATGACTTTTATTCGAAATAATATGATTTTTAAACATTTGTTCATTATGTTTTAGGTTGTTCAGGTTGCGAACGACTTTTCTTTTTATTTCTGAAAATGTGTAAATCTCTGCTTTTCAAATCAAATATGACAGGATCGTGCATGACAAAATAAGCGAAAACTTGGTTAGTGAATAAAATTTAGGGCAAAAACAAAATTCAATGGAGTTTCTAAAATAGGAAAATTTGTTTTTGCCATCACCCTCCCCCGCACCATTTAAAGTTCGATCTCATCCCGTGCTCATATTTTGTCTGATTTCTCATACTGACCTGGTTTTAATAAATACTGGCTTTAACGCTGAAACCAGCTGTTGAAATCTGGTTTTACCACACAAAATGATTTTGTTAAAACCAACTTAAAATCATGTTTTTTTTTTATTAATTTAAAGAAGGTTTTATGAAATACAACTTCTACCTATTTTTTTTGTCTGTGCTAAGTTAAGTGCTGCCAAGTTATGTATTGAAACCACAGCTTCTGCTAGTCAGAGTTGTTCAACGAAAAAGTCAGTGGCCATTGACTGTAGCATTTTGAAACCAAACGGAAGGTCTTTCCGGATATAACGATATCCGATCTATTAAATACTTTTCCTTATATATCGACAACTTGTCATTTTACATTTTTCATTCTCGCAAAATAAGTCAAACCCTTCGTGCTTCTTTTTTGTTTTTTGCTTTTTTTGTTTTTGTACCACCACATTTACTGATGATTTAGTTGCAACATAAATTTCGTTTAATGTCCCATTTAAAAATTTAATATTTATTTTAATATCACATGGCAGCGCAATAATAGGCTCTAGAGTTCATAGCACTGAAATTGTAACTCTTCGAACGTGTTGAAGAGAAAAAGTTGACACATAAACAATTTAAAATTTTTTTTCTCTCTCTTTTTTTGTTTTTGTTTTGTCAAACACTTTATGTTAACAAACGCTTACGCCGTATGAGATGTGAAAGAAAAAAGTTTTGGCTAAAGGAAATAACTTATCATTTTATGTTTATCAACGACAAGATGTGTTAAACTATAAACGATTGCAAGTGCGACAACGTCTGCGGGAGTGTGAGTTTATTTTCCCATTCCAGCCATTTCCCTCCGTTCACTCATTCGAAATGTATGAACGTTGGCTGACATATCGGATACACCACGTTCTCGAGCCCTACACTTTTGTTTCGGGTAATTGTGGGCATTTTGATACGCAGTGGAGTGTATGCATACATTTGAAATGGGCGGAGATTTTCTACGCACTCCAGTTTTTGTCACACGATTTGACCAAAATATCACGGATGCCCTTCTGGCCAATTCATTTGCTCGCGCTATAGGAAAGTATGCTGGCAAAAAGAACTCTACTTTCTACTGACAACTTTAAAACAAATTGCGGCCGGGATTTCTTTGAAAGGTGAAATTATACCTCTTGTGTGTCCTACACAAAACAGTTGTCACAGAGTTTTTTCTGTACGGTTATGCGGCTGAGTCAAGGGCGAATGGTGAATAGAACTATTTCAAAGATGTTTCCCAAAAGTTTTCTAAAATAGTTTAAAATAATTTCTGGATGATCTACACTAAAGCTCAGATTTGCGGCGTTAATGGGGACGAGAGAAAAGCAACGCAATACGAACAACTTTGCAAACGCACTGATTTTAAATTAAGAAACTTTTGCAATTCTCTATTATTTTGTTTTTCTTCTTTGTCAACTAAATCAAATCATTTCTTATTGGGAAAGAAATTCTTGCTTCATCATGTAGAAGTTAAGATGTGTTTGTGCCGCCGGGCTTTGGTGAAAAGCAGCAGCCGTATGTGGCAACAAAAAAAAGAAATTAAAGCAACGCAAGTGGAACCACAATGGAATCAAAATGCAGCGAATCAATTCAAAGTGAAACGAGATCAAAGCGAAGCAAGTTATCGGCATAACAATGAGGCGAATCGAATTGACGTAAACGAAGATCAACGCGATGCAAGTTCAACTAACGCATGTCGGAATCGAAATGCGGTAATTGAAACGACGAAACCTCAATCGAAGCAACGAAAATCGAAATCAAAGCGACGCAAGTTGGACCAACGCATATCGGAATCAAGAGGCGGCAAATCGAATACCAGCGACGCAATTTCAATTCACACATGACGGAATCAAAATTCGGTGAATCAAATCGACGCATATCGAAATCACAGCGACCAGAAGTTGAAGCAACGCATGTAGGAATCAAAATCCGGCGAATCGACGTAAACCGCAATCAAAGCGATGCCAGTTGAAAGAGCGCATATCAGAATTAAAAGCCGGCAAATCGAATATCACAATCAAAATATGGCAAAACGAAAGCAAAGCGGCGCAAGTTCAACTCTTGTTGGAATCGAAATTCGGTGAATCGAATCGACGCATATCGAAATCAAAGCGGCAGAAGTTGTAGCAACGCATTTTGGAATTAAAATTCAGCAAATCTTAACGACGCAAGTTGAAAGAGCCCATATCGGAGTCAATATTCGACAAATCGAATCGGCGCAAATCCAAATTAAAGCGAAGGAAGTTGAGTCAACGCATATCAAAACCAATTTGACGTAAACTGAAATAAAAACGACGCAAGTTGAGCCAACGCATATCGAAATTAACAGGCGGCAAATCGAATATCAGAATCGAAGTGCGGCAAATCGAAATCAAAGCGGCGCAATTGCAACTCACACATGTCCGAATCAAAATTCGCTGATTTGAAGCCACGCAAGTTGAAGCAACGCATGTCGGAATCAATATGCGGCAAATCTAACCGGCGCAAATCAAAATTAAAGCGAAGGAAGTTGAGTCAACGCATATCAAAACGAATCGACGTAAATTGAAATGAAAGCGGTGCAAGTTGAACCAACGCATATCGGAATTAATAGCCGGCAAATCGAAGATCGGAACCAAAAGCAAAGTGACGCAATTTCAACTCACGCATGTCGGAATCAAAATTCGTTGAATCGAATCGCGGCATATCGAAATCAAAGTGACGCAGTTTGAACCAACGCATTTCGGAATCAAAACGCAGCACATCGAATCGACGCAATGCGAAAGCACAGCAACGCAAACTGAATAATTCTGAAAACACTGGCAAAAAGAGGGGGGCCAACAAAAATCAAGCCATTTCTGAGAAAGTTTTTAAAAAGTAGACTTTTTTTTGCAAAGAAACTTTCAATTTTAGCTTTTGTTTTATAAAATTAAGAAGAAGTCTCGATACTTTTAAAAATGATTTTATTTAGAATATGCAGCCCCAGTGTGTTATCAAATTTTCAAGGGACGTATGAGTTATATTTGATTTGATAAATAATGCTCATACGCACCACGCCAGTCAACTTGTGTTGTTTACAAATTGTGCTTCTTCTTACATCGCAGGCAAATACGAAAATATTTTATTTGTTGTGTGGGAAACACATCTGATGTAGACGGTTGGCACAACAATTCAACAACAATGAAATAAGAAACGCCGAACGCAGACTATTTATTAAACCAGTTTTTTTTAGATGACACGACACTGCGGCAAATAAGCGACAGGCTTGTATAAGAGTTGCCATATTTTTATTTTTCTTTTTATTTGCTTTAATTGTTGTTTTTATTGTGCAAAACGTGTGTTATTATTTGCAACAACAATTAAAGATTCAACATTGAAAGAGGTAATTAAAGAAAATTTGGCAGTTTTTCGAATTAAGAGAATTCGCAACACAAGAAAAATTTGTTTTCTTTTAATAAAACTGTTTAAAATATTTAGAGAACAAAATATTTACATTCAATTTAAAAGAATTAATAATGATTTTGTTCCAAAAGGATTTTTCGCTTTTTCTTAATGTTTTTATAATAATTTGATGAAGTCGACGAAAAGTATTTGGCCGGTTCTAAATGCAACACTAAAAATTTTAATGTTACAAAACGAAATATTTTTTTCCCCTAATTTCTGTTCAATTACGGATATTTTAGATTCGACCAAAACCATACAAAATATTTCTGGCCATAAATTGTGCATTTTAAAACGAGTTTATAGTTTTTGTTGTAATTGTATATTTTTTTTTCTACTTCTTCTCACACACTTTTTTAACCAAAAAGTAAAAAAACATGCAGACGTCCTACCAAAACAAAACTTCTGGCAACAGTTGATGAACTTTATTTTGTTTTTTTTTTCTCTTTTTTCGGAAAATTGTGTTACTTTTATTAGTAGTGCTGTGAGTGAGGGAGTGAGTACAATGTTAATATTCATGCAACATAAATTCGTACACACGCACACACACATAAATTGTATATGTGCTATGATGTAAGTTTGAAAGTTAATATTTTCTGCAACATTAAGTTGACGACTGACTTGATGTTGGTAAATGAAATTTAAAAATATTTCATTGACAATAATTTAATTACTAAAAAAATAAAAGTAATACAATTAATAATAACAAACTTAATAAATATTAATAATTCAAGTTTTTCACAAAATGTGTTGAAATATTGAATTAATAATATGATTATTTGCACATGCAACCCAAGGGTAAGGTTTCAGCTTTAAAATAATAAATATAATAAATAATAAAATAATGAATTTTTTATTTCAGTTAATTTGAAATTCGCATAAAACGTTTATCACATACTCCCACTCTGTGAGTGGAGCTCAGTTCCTGATATAATAAAATCAATATCGCTTCTGAAATTGAATTCTGTAATATCTTGTCGTTTCAAGCACAAACGATGTCTTAAAAACAATTGAAATGTTTTTTATTTAATTTAATTTTTTTTATTTTTTATTTTTGTCTTTTATTTATTTTATTTATTTATTTTTTTGTTGGAATACCTTCAGCAATTAATTCCATAAACTTAATTGATTCATTCGAGAGATATCGTGAACGAAAAACTTCGAAAAAAGTTATTTTTTTAAATGCCGTAATTAATTATGTGATCGATCGCTGTTTGCGCTCGCTTAATACGACTCTAAAAACTAACTGAATCATTCATTCACTGAACATTAAAATAATGCCACCATATTCATAAAACTTCAAGCGAGTTTGAAGTAGATTTTGATAAAAAATTTTGATGCAAAGTTTTCAAATTTTATTTCAGATTTGAAATAAATTTTTGTTTTTTATGAATATGGGGCACATGAATATGTTTTATATAACTCCCTTTAGACCTGCTCGATCATAAGCAAATACGTTACGACAGATTCGTGGGTAAAATGAGCGGTTAGTTGCAGGTATTGCCTTCGGAGCAGGAGTCATCACCACTGCCCTTGGTGGCACGACTGTTAGCGAAAGTCTATAGAAAGAGTGTAAGAAACTACAACAACCGCTCTCTTTGTGATGACCCCTACTTTGGAGTCAGTCGTTCTCCATATTTTGTTGCTTTTTTTTTATATAAATAAAACATGTTTAAAAACTTACCAAACATTTAATTTCGTGTTCCTTATGATTTTGTATTCCTATTCATTCATTTCATTTGTGGTCCTATAGCGCTTATAATTTCTGAATTCTTTTATATACGACGAAATATATATATAATCACATGAAAACTACCGCTGATCAAAGTTATTAAAATTCAATTTCATTTTATCATTTTCAACAAATCGTTTAGCCAACAACAAATTGAGATTTGTACCGCCATTTATTATTTGACTTGCACTGAAAGAAATTATTAATGATTACTAACAGTGTAAAACAATAAAAGTTAAAGTCAATTTGTAGGCTCTATTCTATAAAATATCAATAAACAATAATATATCGCACTGGCTCAAGAATAGTGTATTAACTAAAAAATTTTAATTTATATTATCCTTTTGCAAAAATCTGGCTTTTGTAAAAAATCCATATTTGTATTTGGAGATTTTTTCGAAAAGCCAATATTCCAAGAACCAGTAGATTTGCCATTTTATTTGGCTTCCGTGGAGAATGAATATGAAGCAGACGAAGACGAAAACGACAAACCAACGAATTCCAGTTTCCTTAGGTAAAGCAATGACTTGCGCTCAGAACGAATTCAGTTCTCATAACAATTGAAATCACAGTGGACAGATTGAAATTGAAGTCACTCATTCAAAAGAAAACAAAAATATCACATTTTTAATAAACTCTTGTTAATTTGAATGCTTCTATATTCGTCTTAATAATTCGAATTACTGTTAATCGGAAACCTCGATAGTTTGAACTTTTTTTAATGGTCGATTGAAATTCAAATTATCGAGAGTCGATAGTAATTAATTTCGAAATTTACATGGTTTGAAATCCACTACATCTTTTTACACTCGAAAGAAGTCACAAGTAATTTTAACGTGTTTTCACATACAAAACACTGTTGTCCAAAAGAACACCAAATTGGGCATAAAAAAATAAAATATATTAATTGGAAATGATTTTCCGTCACCCCAAATCCAATTTGCTTGTGAGCTGACACAAACGAGAAAGGACGAGGGAAAGAGAGAAGGACAAAGAGGTTAAAAGAAAATTAAACAATATAAGGAAACCTCATAATTTTGTTGCAGGATATTGCACACTATAAACGTTTAAGGATAACGTAACCTTGAGTATTGCAAGCAAAATAAACAACAAAAAAATTTTTTTTAAGGACAGTACAAATAAAATTGTACTCGTGAGCAGAATGTTTTCCTATCCTGGCAACAAACGTATCAGTGTGATTATGGGTTTAACTTTTGTAATAGAATATCTATTTATGGCTTGTGAAATCTAGTTGTATGATGTCACAACACCAAATGTCAATTATTTCAATAATTAAGTAATTGTTTATCTAACTACTCTTTGTTATTTTGCTTACTTGGATAGTTTTCTTGATTAACTTGCTTCCCAAAATATATTTTCTGTTGTAAATATTGTATGTAATGTATTGAATGTGCTAGAGAACGTGTTACTTAATTAAAAAATATGATGTCTGGATTCAAATCAACTTAATGCACTTTTAATAAAGCATTCCAGGCATTCATATTCGAAGGTTGTAGTAGTATGGCTCGTTGTATTAGTTTTATGGAACGTTGTTTATTGACTTTCTGCAAAGCTTTGCTAGCAATCAATAAAGTTTCGGAGTTTTCAACACAATTGACCCTGTAAGTTAGTTAATAATAAAAAATAATGTAATTTGCATTCATAACAACAATTGTTTAAAGATAAAAACTTACTTTTTCGTTTTACTGCCACGCACTAAAGCAACTGAGCTTAAAGCAATTTGGCTGGTGGAATCATAATATTGTTGCTTATGGTCATAATTATCCAGTAGAAAATTGGCCAGTACTTTACGCAGGTCAGAGTTGTGGGGGAAAATATGAACACGCATGATCAGGTAAATAAGGCCTTTGCGGGGTTGTTGCTAAATACATAATTACAGTTTCATTTGAAATATTTAAATGCAAAACAAATATTTTAAACTTACATTTGCCTTATAATACTGTGCCGTTAAGTAGGCGATGTCGGCTGTATATTCTTTAGAGTTCTCATATTTCTTTAACTCTGTTAATATAGTTTCCGATAGTTGATTGTCTTGGTGTAGGATTCCTAAAGCACATGCAGAGTACAAGGCCTGTATAGGAGAGTCTTTTAGAAGTATACTAAAATTAAATATTATATATATAAAAATCCATTAAAAATATTTATTACATTAAAGTTCGGAAACATTTAATTACCATTGATACAAAATCGTTTTTGTATCAGCTTCGCCTTGAAAAGCATACACCATCGACGCCATAGCTGCCAAAATTCGTGCAGCCTTATCATCTTCAACACCGGCAACACTCTTCAGCACCGAACTATAAACCGAATACGATTCTTCATGTTGACCAGCTTTAAAATAGGCTAAGGCCAGACCAACTATAGGCTTAAATGCAGCTTGTGCAACCCTATTGAAAGCACTGATCGCTTCATTGTGTTCATTTAGTTTCAAGTACACGTAGCCTAAATTAGTATACATAAGGTCACGCTCAGCAGTAGTTGCAGCCTTTTCAGCAGCTTTGGTATAAGCTTTTGCCGCGGGTCTATATAGCTTCTGTCGTTCACTTAGGAAGCCTTGAAACGAATACGAAGAAGCTGATGAATTACTTTCCTCCATAATGTTGTATCTATTTATAGCATCCAAAGCAACTATGTCACCATACATAGACTCAATAGCATATTTGAAGTGTGGCGATTGATACTTGTTCTGGTCGGACAATATTTTACAGATCCAGTAGGCGTAACCGAGGGAAGATTCTGGATGATATTCGAATTGTTGGCAATGGCGGTATAAATCAACAGCTTCAATATCCTCTAATATTGTTTCTGCAATCATTGCTTGTCCTATCCAAGCATTAGGATAAATAGGAGATGACTGTTGAGCTCTCTGAAATGCCTGATTGGCCAATTTTATGTCCTGAAGTTTTAGATATAAGACTCCCAAATTAGTCCAGGTTGTATATGATTTGCGGTCTATATTTAGAGCTTGTATAAAGCAATGTTGAGCCAGAGGTAAATTATCCAAAGCTATTAATATTTTTAATTTATTTTATTAATCCCTTGTTATATGCAAAATAATTTTCAAACATACCTGGATGCATATTAATGACACCTAATAAGTTCCAATTATGCCATCTATTAGATTGCTCGTTTATTGCCATTTGACAGGCTTTTTCAGCCATTTCTAAATGGCTTTTAGCATCCTCTGGAGCTAATTCTGAATAATAGTAAGAACACAATGCCAGCTCGTACCACATATAAGTATTTTGTTTGATTTTTAGTGCGCATATATAAAATCTATTTTTGAAATACGTCGTTTATATTATAAAAATTTCCAGAAATTCACAAATTTCCTACCTTAGCGCCAAATGCATTAAATCTTTGCGTGTCAAGCAGGCAACGCCCGTATCTCGTTTTGCTAACTCACCACTGACGTCTAGATTTGCTAATGAGTCAGGCATTTGAACTGTCATCATAAACACTTTAGCAGTCAAACTCCATAACCAAACCATTCTTAAATGTTCTTTCTTTGCAAAACATCTAAAAATTATATTAATACTTTATTTTTATTATCGATTTAATTAATATATACAATTACCTTTGCAACAAATTAATAGCTGTTTGCAAATGATGTTTAGATCTTGCAAAACAATTTTCAGACTTTAAGTTATTTGCTATGCCAATATGAGCTTCTGTGGCACCTTTCAAAGCAGGCAAATAATCTTCATTTTCTTTAAGTATATTTTCAAAGTCTTCTATGGCTTCTGCATACATCCGTAAGGTTTTCTTCATTATAGCAATTTGCAGTTTTGCATACGTATTATCTGGCTGCATCTGAAGAATTTTTTGAAATACTCTTATTGCCGAATTATAAGAACCTCTTTCAGCATAAGCATCACCTAAGGATTCCCAGTATATGATGGAAGTAACATCGATCTTTATAGCAGAACGAAATGATTGTATTGCCTACGATAATGAACATTTGTTGACAACCAAAATTAATTGATTTTAGATAAACTGCAAAATATATATCAAATTTTAAAATATGAATGCAAAATTACCTCATCGCACCTCGAAACATTTAGATAATGTAAGCCCAATTTGTAATGAATGTGTTTAGATCTTTCACGGGTTTTTAGATACGCCAAGGTGTTCACCAACAGAGATAGGTTCAAGTCCTATAATATAAAAATAAAATTTAGCTATTTTCATTGATACATCAATAACTAATTACTTCTTCTTCCTGTTGCTGATATATATTAGAAAGATTTTGTACAGCTTCATCATTCAAAGGGTTTAGTGTAACGCACTTCTCATAGCATTTACGTGACCGTACGATATCATTTGTTGCATGGTATATTCTCCCTAGATAATAAAAACATTCCGAACTATAGGGTTTTAAGCGTGTAGCTTTCAAAATGCATGTTAAGGCATTGTTATAATTTTGTACTTGGAAATAGAGGTTTCCCAATAGAAATAGAGCAGAATAGGTCTCCAAATCAATTTCATGTGTTTGCAAGTATTCAATTGCTTCGGCGGGAGAGCTATAATAGATATAGCTGTTGAGTTCTATTGCAATTTATATATATTTATGAATTTGTACTTACAGGAGAAATTCCGCTTTTGTTAAAGGGTCAAGCTTTAAGCTGAGTAGATTGTTATTATCTTCTAATTTGTGAAAACATCTAAAAGGATATATTGATTCAAAAGTAAATAAATGACTATTTTCTTAAGATTTACTGCTATACCTGGCTAATGGTTGCATTATGTTTTCAGATAATTCTCTATTTTTAAGTATTTCAACGGCCTCATAAATTTTAACTTGTTCTTCGCTGTATGAAAGACAAATTGCTCGCTCCAGTCTATTATCATCCTTAAGTTGATACCACAGCTGCTCAGCCAACTCATAAGCTCCCAAATGCATTTCAGTGAAAGCTAGTAACTTTATTGCATCCTCATAATCTGGTTTAATAGATTGAACTCTATACAAAAGTTCTCTTGCTGCAACAAATTGTTGTGCATTGTACAGATGTATTGATTTAGCAAATAGACCCAAAACGGAATGTTTATTTAATTCCAACAGTTTTGTGGCATAAAAATCTATGGGTTGATTCAATGTATCAATACAAGATTTATTCGATGAATTATAATGTTCACAATAGATTTTGCAAATCCACTCATAAGCGTATATATCATCTGGATGGCTATGCACCAAGTTGCAAGCTCGTTCTAAGCATAGTTTGAAATCGTTAAGTTTGTAGAGCAGTTTTAATAAACGCTTATATGCTGTCAAATATACATCTGCCGAAACATCCGACAGTATACATTCCAAAGAAGTTTTGTACTAAAATACATATATTAATATACACAAGTATAGTCAGTTTTTTTTTTAATTTACCAATTGTTCATCGCCCGTCTCCAAAGGTAAATCATGTTCTATCAATATACGACCTAAATACTTGTACATTGTTATTTTCTGATCATCATCGGTTGAATTAAGTATTAGGCGTTTAAAGATATTAAAACATTCGGGTGCTACTTTCTTACTGGTGGAAATTTTAAACAGTTTCTCAATATAATCCGATTGTTTCTCGCTATATATGAAAAAAATACAATTTGAAAGAAGATATAATCAAATTAATAGATATGTACATATATATATATATATATATATATATATATATATATGTATACATATATATATATATATATATATATATATATGTATATATATATATATATATATATATATATATATATATACATATATATATATATATATATATATATATATATAAATATATATATATATATATATATATATATATATATCTATATATATATATATATATATATATATAAATATATATATATATATATATATATATATATATCTATATATATATATATATATATATATATATATATATATATATAAATATATATATATATATATATATATATATATATATCTATATATATATATATATATATATATATATATCTATATATATATATATATATATATATATATATATATATGTACACATATGTGCACATATATATATATATATATATATATATATATATATATGTATACATATATATATATATATATATATATATATATATATATGTATACATATATATATATATATATATATATATATATATATGTATACATATATATATATATATATATATATATATATACATATATATATATATATATACATATATATATATATATATATATATATATATATATATACATATATATATATATATATATATATATATATATAAATACATATATATATATATATATATATATATAATATATAATATATGTATATATATATATATATATATATATATATATATATATATATAATATATATATATATAATTAATATATATATGTACATATATATATATATATATATATATATATATATATATACATATATATATATATATATACATATATATATATATATATATATATATATATATATACATATATATATATATATATATATATATATATATATATATAAATACATATATATATATATGCACATATATATATATATATATATATATATATATATATACATATATATATATATATATATATATATATATATATGGTTTGATTTTAATTTTGATGATAAAATATTTTCGAGGTCTGACCTCGAGACCAATCTTATCTTTTAGATGCTAAAAGCATAGAATGACTTTGTAAAGTAATAGGTTCCCACCCACTTGTGTCTAATATCATAACATTCATTATTTTACGCTTTCGTTACGCAGAATTCCGGAAAAGCGCGACTTATTTTAACCCAATGGGTCTTCTACATGGTAATCCCTACTTTTCTAATAATGTGTGAAACTTACGGCACCAGCTCAATTAACTGAGTATAAATCTTTGGAAGCTCTTCAAGAGGTGCACAATTTGCGAGGCCCTGCAATGCAACAGTTGGTTGTTGAGGTGGACAATATTCAATAGCCTTCCGTAAATATTTAGCAGCCTCTATTTTATTTCTATTTTGTGAGGCAGCACCCATAAGCAAATGACCCATATAACTTGTTGGTTCTAATTTTAATACTTCCTATTACCGGAAAGAACGAAAATTATTAATTACAATAGTTACTTCTAGTTCTCACAAGCTTACTTCACATTTTTTAATGGCGTCTTTGTATTTTTCAGTCTTTATGTTTTCCCTTATTTCTTTCAGCAAAGCTTTAGTTTCCTTTGTCGACATTTTGAATTATAGTCTATTTTACAATACACAATGAATATAACTATATAATTAGTCTATGATATAAACCACAGAAAACAATATAAACTCTGACAAAAATATCTGCAGAAATAATAATTTATGTATATAAGGGAGGGAAATTATTTTATTCAGCTGTTTTCTCTAAATCACAATAATGTTACAGTGCGATCACGATAAATAAAACAATAGAAAGACAATTATTCAAGATGAGTACATATGTAGAAACATGTGATTTTTGTTTTCGGAAACACACTCTCAGTGTCAAAAACTGTGTTATACCATACATATTATGATGATTTTATACATACGGTGGCATCGCTACGCCAGGTGATATGTTACACTGTTTGCAATTGTGTTTACGTGTAACTTTTCAAAATGCTTTGTTGCCATAGTACTTGAAGTTAACCATGACAATTTCTTTGGGTGTTGTAATGTTGGATCTTTTGCCCTAGCGAGGTCACCTTATAATTCCTCCATCCTTACTTTCTCACAGGTCAAATTTTGTCAAAAATGAGATTGAAAAGTTCCTCAGCGAGGATAAAGGATATGAGAGAGAGAGAGAGAGAGAGAGATAGTTCCTAGTTACAATTATTTCAAATAAAGCCCGTTTTCGAAAGATAATTCATATTATATATATAAATTTTATTAATTAATTTAGTTTATGTGCTTATTTTATACGTTTGTGTACTTTTGAGTAGTATTTCGTGCTGTTATATTAAACTGTTTAATACAATTCATAAAGTAATTTAATTTTGCAATAAAGTTTTTGACCACACTATTTTAACATTCTGCAAATATATCCAAGCTGCTTGCGTTCACTTCAAGTGAATGAAATGCCATTTGTCAACTGATACGAAAAGAACAAAAAAGAAATGAAATTTTACACAATAATAGATTCTGAATATATAAAAAGTTTGGAAAAGTGTTTTTTTTTTAATGATATTAGCAAAGTAGAAATTTGACGTTAAGGCTTATGTGCACAAAATGAATTATAAAATCAATCTTTAAGATCCCAACCAATCAAACGGATCAAAATATCCTTTATTTATTGTAACTTCTTTTTGTTTTAAATGAAACTGTACGAAAGAAAGAATTCCAGGCAGAAATTCGGTGTTTGAATAAATTTCAAGTTGCACTATATAGTTATTACATGTAATTTTTTTATGAAATGTATAGAGATAAGGCCAGAAAGGGAAATTGTAATAAAAGCCATAAGGCAAAGATAAATTCTTACCAATGTCAGAAGCTTCCTCAACATCACCACCTTCGGCGGCGCCAGTAATAACGGCATCAGCCTCTTCTTGCCCTGTAAGGAATGGTGAATCAGCAACGGTAGTGTTTAAACTATAAAGATATAACACAATTGAAAACATTTTTAAAAGCCATATTTATGAGACAAACATACCAAGAAATAGAGCCGCCTTCTAATTGTTTATTGATTAAACCTTGCCAGAATTTATGCGTTTCTGTTACCACATTGGTAGCAAAAGCCGCATTTTTGGCATCACCATTAAAAGCAAATTGATTTTCTGGTTTGCCATCCGGAATCTTGTAAATTTTGAACCATTCGACGGTAGCTCGCAATAAGCCAGGGAAATACTTATCAACATCTGCAATATCATTCATTTTCTCCGCCAATGGATCATTAACATCAATGGCAATAATTTTCCAATCGGTTTCACCCTCATCAATTAAAGCAATAGTTCCTAAAATTTTAACTTGAACAACTTGGCCACGCTTGGCTACGCGATAGCCGATTTCTAATACATCAATGGGATCATTGTCACCCTTACAACCAGTGCTGGGTTCAATATGATCAGGATTTTCCCAAGTTTGAGGAAAAGCACCGTAATTCCAAATGTAGCCCTTGTGTGGGAAGCAGTTGGCTACAAAGCGCAATTTTCCTTTTTTAACATCTTGTTTGATGGGATTCAAGGGATTCTTCAAGCTAATCTTTATCATTTGTATAGCAGACGCAATTCGTTAATTAAATTAAATAAATATGTATATTGTATGTCAATGTCATACATACCTCCATTTTAGCATTTGTCCAACGCGGCACTTCGACCACCATGTTGTATAATGTTTTCTCTTCATTGGCATACAAGGGAATGTCATGTAGTGGAGAGACTGCCTTACCGCAAGCGGTTTCTGCAAATAACGTAAAAATATTAAAGTTCTTTATTAGCAATTTATCTGAAGTTCATCTAGGCGATGAAAATTTTCCGTCGAATTCCTACAAATAGACATGTTACTTATATTCACTGAACCCAAAAATGTTTATGGTAAAATTATAATCCAATTTATTATACTAACCCCATCATAAAACAATTTTATTTTAGGGACCTAAAAATAAATTTTAAACGCATAGTTTATAGTTTGGAATCTTACCATCCCATGCTGGCTTGTCTAGAATTAATAACTGTTCACTTGTTTGCACGTTAAACTATCCTAAAAGCCTGTATGTCATTGAAGCTAATGCCAACTCATCAGTCGAATATACCAATGCTCAACTAACTTGTTTGGTTATATAACAACTCTAACAAGAAGTGAGTTATAACATACTTATGTAAATATCAGCATAATGTATTTAAACAATTTATTCAGTTAAACAAAACTTATTCTTCTTACCTAGTATCTACACACATACATACATCCATACATTTGTATGTAGTTATGAATAGATGTATATACATTTATAGGTGCATGAATCCATTTAATTTTTGATTAGCCGTGACCGGGGAATCCGGAAAACAAACATTATTGCACTGTTATCTCTTAAAAAAGCTACCTATGAACATGCATACGTACTTGTGTAGGCATGCATGTATATCTTTAGCACCCCTCACAATTACATAAGCTTGAATGGACTTATTATTGTTTGTTATTGTTATTATGAAGTTTAGTTTTTAATACTATTTGTTTAATGATAACAAATAAATCCAATACAGTACAATTTCGTAAGAGCTTTTGCAACAATTAAAAATTGACGGTCAATGTCATTTAAATAGCAAAGTTTAATATTTCCCACATTCATATACATGCCCATGTAAATACATGCATATACATGTGCATACATACATTTAATACTAAACTATTCAGTTGTTTTTGATCAATACTTACGGAAATAAACGCTATAATTTGTGGAATTGGGGGCACCCTTTTCGATAATTTGATATTGAGACATGTTTTTGAGTTGTTTCCTCACCGATTTATTTAGTTTAAATTGTAGATTTGCTGTTGCTGCAGTTGAGGAAGATTTCAAATTTCTTGCAAAAACTAATGGACAAGAAGCCGGTTTCGTTTTAAACACGTTGTGCAAAGTAGGTGAAGAAATTTTTGTGAATAAAAAACTAAATGATAATGAAGTCGCCCTGCTCATTATGGGTCCAATATCTGATAATATGTGTACACTTTAGAGCACTGTTTTCAGTATGACAATCAGCAAACCAATACTGCCACCCTTACCAATATAGCAAATATTTACATTACAGAAAAATATATTACATATTACATACCATTCTTACAAAGACGTTTTCAGTAGAGCTGTACGGCTCCTGAATGAATTAATTCAATTGAATCATTCAGTCAATTGAGCGAGGTGAATCTTTCATTCAATTGAGCGTTTTTAGCTCAGTTGTTTCAGTTGATTCATTAGATCTGTCTCTTTCAGTAGCTCTTTTCAGTGATGTTTCAGTTTGTATGTCAAAATCCATTCGAAAAAAATGAATTAATTCACACACATGTGCTTATGCATACAGTGATGTAGTACTCTTTATTTATAGAGTTGCCAGCAAAAAAAAACAACTGAGCTATTGAATAAACTGAGCTAGTGAAACAACTGAGTTACTGAATAAACTGAAGTACTGAAACAACTGAGCTACTGAATGAACTGAAACAACTGAATGAACTGAATGAATTAATTCAGTAAAGTGAGCGGAGCTAAAAAGAGCGCTCACTCAAAAGAGCTGTTTTGTACAGCTCTAGTTTTCAGACTAGCTAAATGTAAAAATGTTCAGCTCGTAGCGTTTCTTTGCTTATATATCTGCCAAGGCTTTTTGGATGTAGTACTGTGGAGGTTCCATTGTGACACTTCTGCATTGCTTGCAAACACTCTGGCATCGCCGTGGTTTTGGAACGAGATAAGATGATAAAGGGTAAATATATTTAAGCAATAAATTTAACTCGCGTGAACTTAACATACTCCAAATACTCGTTTAATAACATACTTTTTTGCACAGTTGAAATAAAGAGTATTAACATGAAAAAAGTACCAAATTATGACAAAAAGTACCGAAGTACCACATTTTTCAACTCTGCCGGCATTTTTTGTTTTGATTATAAAAGTATGTTATTTCAATTCCAATTCGTTTCAATAAAAAAAGGTTACCACAATTCAATGGAGTTAATGTGTATATAGTATGTTACACAGTACATCCACGTCGTTAAGTCAACATTCCATACAAAGTGGTTGTTGTAAAGATATTGCGTTTATAAAAAAAAATTGATAAGCAATAATTTTGTTTGGATGGTCTACACATATGTAAAAATAGTCATAGTTATGGTAGGTATTGCTCGAATTTTTTATTGTGATATATATGAATCATAGAATAATTATATTTCTTAAGGAATATGAGTTAAGGCCTTTTGCTTTAGACAGCCGATATGAATTTTTCCTTATGCGATAACAAAACCATCATTATATCCAATTTTGCTATGCAATTAAATTTATAAGTCCCACGCCTTCACAAATAAATTAAAAGAGCTGGTTGTCTATTATTTGAATTCCGATGATGGGAGTACATGTCTGAAATTTTATTTCGCCAAAATAATTTTGTAATCAATTTTTTATTTTAGAATTTTTTTTCTTCTGGCATCCTTATGTGAAACACTGAACATACTCACTGAGACAACAGAAAATCAAGAGCCAAAACATTGGCCTAAGCTCCAAAGAATTCCATTAAAAATTTTGCATTTTAGTTTTAGCAGATCGAAATCATCGTCAAAATTACGGAAAAGAAATTTAATTCTAAAATACCGCCCGCTTCGGGGTCAAATAACACCACGAATGCGGCGGTGCAAGCAGCAGCGAAAGCCGAACGTGAAGAAAGATTGCGAGGAGCTCTTAAAACATTTATTCACAAGGAAAGGCAAAGGAAAAAAGAAGGTAAACTGATTTTCACAAATTTTATAAATAATTTAACTTTGGAAGTATCCTAGAGTTTGAAGCAAAATTGGAAGAAGATCGCTTACGAAAAGAACGTGAGGCACGGGAACGTCAAAATGATATGACGTTAGAAGAAACCCGTAGGCAAATATCAAAATTAGAACAAAATCTCGAAGAGTTTCACAATCAGAAGCAGCAATTATTCTTACAACTAAAGAAAGTATTAAATGAAGATGAGAATCGGAAAAAGCAGCAGAAGGACAATGAAATGTATGCTATGCAGGCCCTACAAGCGCAGCAGGCTAGTGCTCCACAACCGCAGGTGTTCTTACCACCCGTTAGAGTACAGCATCATCAAATGCCGATATTGACAAAGGTATAAATGAGATGAAAAAAGGTAAATGTCATAGGTGTGTGTGATAGAAAATTTCGATTTCAGCCACCCAATAATGCTCCTGTTAAAAGAGGTCGCAGCCCTTCACCCACACAGCAGGGTTATTACAAAAGTTCAAGTTACTCCCAACCAAGTAAGTTACGCAAACAGCACATAAAGTATTATTTGCATTTAAATTATATTTTTAAAGAGCACGAGGAAGTTAGACGGGGAGCTGATTCTGCTAGAGTTTTATGGAACAGTGAGTTGAATAAGGAATAGTAATTAAAAACAATCTATGTATAGCTTTAATGTATATTTATTATAGAGCCACACACTCAATATCAAACACCGGGAACTTTGTTCTATCAAACGACAAGTAATGCTCCTCCCCCACAACCACCGCCTGATGCTCGAGGTGGTGCTATTATATATGCTCATTACAATTTGCCGATTCGTCAAGGATACCATCTAGAACTGCCTCCAACTTCGTCTGTACCCGTTTCGAAGACAGACGTTCCATTACAAAAGCCAACTCAAGTGTATCATATAAATTTAGACCAGCCACCGATTTCTCAGGCTGGTGGCAGTGTAGTCAGTGGTGTATCTGGTGTGCAAGCACAAAAACCGCAAATAACGATGGAAAAAATATCAGATCGTTATCATGTGGAGGTGAAACATGATGTTCCACCTACGCATGGCATCCCACCACCACATCAATTACCGGAAGGTGTTGTTTACACACCTATGATCCCTAACATGCCTTTACATCCCAACGTCATGCAAATAAGTGGCGGTCCACCTCAGGTATGTATATTTGTATTTACTTTTTTTTTCTTTGATTATATATAAATACCTTTTTGGATTCCATCTAATTAGAATCCCAAGCCTGGTACAAGTATTAGCCAAGGTTATGCCCCTGGACGAGGTACCACTGCTCATGAACAACAACAACAGCTTTCAAGACAACAAATAACTGTAATGTCAGGACAACCTGGACAACAGCCTCAGCAACCTTTACATTATCCCCGACGTATGTTTTAGTTGAACTAGAATGTGTTACCATAGTTGTAGGATATTGAAAATTGTGTTAGAAGTAAGTTGATTAATGCACTATATGCGTAACTAATAATATTATTTTGAAAAAACCCAAGATTTTAAGTCAAATTTTAAATGATTTTTTTCAGTCTTAATGAATATTTAATCCATGGAATTCAATAACAACGTAATTGAAACTTAGTGAGCATGGATAAAATATCGAAAAATAATTTACCCTTAGATTGGATATACATACATATATATATATATTATTAGTATGTGTATGCCACATAAGTATATTCATATTATGGTTAGAAAGCATTTCATTTAATGTACAAATATAAATGGGAGTAAATCTTTTAATAACATATAACGTATTTTTATACAAATTACAATTCTACATTGTGAAAACTGGAATAGATTCAAATCGAGCGATGCAAATAATTGAAACTAATTTTAGTTGCATATCTCAAGGTTGTTATTGTAAAATGCAGAATTTGTTGACATTATGCTAAAGGACAGACTGATGATTAAGATAAATACATATATTTTTTTAAACGCCGTATATCAAAAGATATTGTATTAAAAAAATATAATTTTTTGTGGATATTATTTTTTAATCCGCCTACATACTTATATTTTAGCTGCAAGTAAGTAAAATAAGAACTACTGAAACCCAGCTACACTTCTCAGTTATCTATCTTCTTGACTTAAATAAGTAGTTATTGAGTAAAATTTTCTAAAGCTTCTACTTGATACACACACCTCTATTTTATTATTGCTAATATTTTATTTTAAAACCGCCATTATAATCACAGGGCATGAGTAACAATAATTTACATACTTGTTTACATTTACACACAATATGTATGTGTGTTCTTTAAGAGAATGGAATTTCTCTAATGTACATTCATTCTGCTGCTTGGAAGCAATTAAAATATTTATTAACATTTTCAAATTAAATATTAGAATACACATGTATGTACATACGTATATACATATATATATATATATATATATATATATATATATACACATATGTATATATATATATATATATATATATATATACATATGTATATATATATATATATATATATATATATATATACATATGTATATATATATATATATATATATATATATATATACATATATATATATATATATATATATATATATATATATATATATGTATATACGTACGTATTTTTTAAAATAGATGTGTCTCCCTAGTTTCTTCTGGATGATAGATTGCCAGAAGAAAGCTTACGAAATAGCCAAGCGTTGCGTTTTATTATAATAGGAGGACATCGCTGAAGTGTTATGTATTGATGGCAGTCAATGACTGACGCATTAGAAAATGTTTGCATGGCTTCAGCTAATAATTTATTTCTACAAAAAAAAATATGTATAGGAGAATTAAATTAATACATGCCTACATACAATATCTATGTACATACATACTATATGTTGCACACTATTTAAGATCAAAGAGAAGTCAACATTGGCAATGTTAACGTAATAAATGCGTATAATTCGATTTAGCTGTCTCTTGTTTAGATATGATTTGGTTGAAGTTTTTTTTTTTGTGAGAGTCGTTGTTAGAGCAGACAGCAGAATCAAAAAATAGTAGACAATAACAAAAATTAGAAAATATTTTAAAATTTCATTCAACTGGTGGTTTGGCATCGTGATCGCCAACTGAAAGAATCAGTTTGCAACGAATACGGCGCTGGTTAAGACGTTAATCTCTGAATAAAATAATAAGTTTGGTAGTTAATAAGAAAAACAACAATATACAAAACGTGATCTAATAAGAGAGAGAATTTTGTTTAGTTTTGGAACTATAAAACACAAATTTGATACATAAATTATTGAAAAAGGTACAAACTTGTTTACAGAAGCAACAAGATCGTATATGATATATTTTAAAATAGCTTAATGAAAGCTTTAAAGCTTTTAGTTTCCGTTACCAGACCAATAAGCAGAAAGGCGGTTGTTGGATTATAGATTTAAGTTGTTCAGTGTACTCAAAATCACTTAAAAAGCTTGACTGAGTATGTTTGGATGTGTGTGTATGCTTAAAGAAATAAAACAAACTATACTAAAAGCGGCCGACCTTCAGTCTAAAAAAAGCGAATGTTGAAATAAAAATAAATAAACAAATTGTTTTGTACGACGTGCATCCATACATATAAAATGTCAGAAGAAAGAAAATGGTTAAATAAAAGAGAATATAAGAAAAATGTAAAAAAACAAAATCTTGTGTAGATGAATTTTTGGTTGGTCGACTTTGAACGGTAAAGGAATTGAAGACAAAAATTCCAAAAAAGAAAACACAAGAGACAAAATAAAATAGTGTTCATGTTGAATTAAATAACGATACAAAAAAGGCATTTATATTTAGTTTACATAAGGAGGAGCGTCTAGAGAATCGTGTTTGTGGAAAAGATCATTCATTAAAAGTAAATGATGTCATCAGCAGAACACAACTAAAATAATTATTATTCAATAAATTAAATCTTGAATTTTTGTAGGCTAAAGAATACTTGCTGCCACTCGTACTTAAACATATTTATAAAAAAAACACAACTCCCATAAAAGATAAATAAAAGCGAACAAAAGAAGACTGATGCCAATTACTTTCATACAAAATGGAAGAAGCCAGATCAATTATTGCAGAAAAGTTTCAAAACTTGTGCAACATTATGGAACGTGAAACGTTGGGTACTGAATTGTTAATATATGGCACATCGGGTTTAATGCTATTGGTGGCCTATGCCAAACGCAGGCCCACCTACTTAGTACGGCCTTTCAAAAAACCCTCCCACATACCTGACAATCTAATCAATGAACGTGTAATGCATACTGGAATTGTAAGGGATATTCAACAAAAGGGTTCTGATACTTTACTTATGATAAGCCACCGTCCATTAATATCTTTATTTATGAGCAAAAAACGTTTACTGCCTATTAAACTACCAGGTGTTAAAGTAAATGGAAATGGAATATCATGGTTGCAAAATTGCTTAATTGGGCGCGAGGCCGTATTTATACCGATTAATAATCGAGCCTCAGACAAATTTGTTGTCTCACAACTCTGTTTGGTACATCCACCTAAAGGCAATCGCTTATTGGACATCTCCGAGACTCTGTTGAAATTGCGGTTTGCCCGTTTTGCTGAAGACATCAATGGTAGTGTTAAGAAAAATGCCAAGTATTATAAGCACCTGGCAAAAGTTGAATCAACCACACAATCACGTGAAGCGCTACTGACCAAAGTTTCCCATTATCCTTGGTTTTGGAAAGCACTGTACGATCTGAAAGCTTCCATTTTACCCAAGGAAAAATTGCTGCCCGAGTTAGTTCGTTAATTTCATATACGTACTAAAAGTTTTGTGCTTACAATATTATGATAATAAAATTATTTTGTTTAATTTGTTTGTATTCATTTGGACAATTCTTACTTGATTTTTATTATGTTCAGATATAGACACATCTTTACGCATTTGATTCATTACAAAAAAAAAAATACGAATATATCGGAATCGGTATCAAATGCACAAAAGACTTCAAAAAATGGAAACAACTCATAAATCTTTTTAGATATCGATCGCTAAGCACGACAGATATGCCATGGCCAATGAATTTAGGCAAAATATTTATGTTGTCCATGTTTATAAAAAAGTATCCTAATAGAGAATTTTTTTTTAAGAAATCTTGATAGACAAATTGTAACGGCAGTAAAACTGTTGACATGGTTTTTGTTCCCTTATCTCTTCTGCTTTTATATGATAAAAGTTATTTTATTTGTTTCCTTTAATTCTTATGGGCAAGTGGGTCAAAGATAAAACACTAAAAAGCTTTTATACAGACAAAATTTTAAATAATTATTTATAAAGGATATTTTGAACAATTCTGATGAATGTGGAAAAATTGCAAGAAATCATTCAAGTTAAAAAATTGCAAATAATAATTTGTAATTCAGTATGCGACATGATTGTAAATAAATATAATAATAAGAATAGTAATAACTTTAGGCATTTGAAACATAATAACTTCTCATACAGTATTTTTAAATTACCAAAACGTCAAGAACCATGTATTTAGTGAAATTGATTAAGTGCTCCATTAGGAGTACAAAAGTTTTATAATACAAAGATCTAAGCCTTAACTGGTTTTCAGCAGAATCACTATCGGCGCTATTAGCAAACAAATATTTGATAAATTTCTGATATACAATAAGCAATATGGATGTGAAGAGAACTTAAAAATAAATTGTCTTCCTGTTCGGCGATGTCATAAGAGCTATCGTTCGATCGAGTAAATAACAGTTCAAATTATTGTTGATAAATTTAACAAAGTACAACATAAATAAGGAATTTTAAATACGTACATATTTATAATGAAATTTGAATTTTATTTTAATAAAAAAAAAAAAAAAATAAAAATGCTGATGGTCTGTGTTACTAGTGCTTCATTATTTATTAAGTTATTAAATATATAGCATAAGTAAATATGTTAAGCCTCACTTCCAAGTCCACACAAATTTTTATGAATCGTTTTGTTTATTGTGTGATCAAGTATGTCTAAATGCTGCATTTCATTGCCAGTCGACTTTATACTTTAAATATTTTTAATACTTTAATATATTTAATATAAAATATTTTTTTATTTCAGTTGAACATAAAATAGACCAAAATGAGCTGCGGCATGGGAATGGTGAAATATATACTATTTTTATTTAATCTTTTATGTGCGGTGAGTATTTTAAAAACCAGCTATTATATGTACATACATACACATGTATTTTATATATAACTACATATTTTAGTTTAACATTAAAATTCAAGTCAGTTAACTAACACTGCAAGGCTTCTTTCCGCAATGTGTTATTATATAAAAGAGTTTTTAACCATCAACTTGTATTTTATAATTTAGGATTATCCTTAACTGACACTATTCGAAAAAAATAAGTTATTTTGGATGTCCAAAAGTTCTACCTCTTCCGTCCTCCTCCCAAAATCAATTCTAGCACATCTTTTAGTTAATTTTCTATCAAATGTAATCATACATTAAGAAAATTAAACTTTGTTTCTTTCTGGAAACACAATCCCCACTGCTTTGTTGTTTGTATTGTTTGTATATAATACAAAGTCATTTCATTTAGTCAGGCCATTCTATTAGTTTGCGGTGAAATAAGTTTTATTTTTTTTTTTTGAACTTGTGAAAAAGCATATATTGTCAGTAAAGTTCCATAAAGTATTTATATTCGCGACTATTGTTTCAGATACTCGCATTCGTATTCGCGAATATCAAGAATTTGCATTCGGCACATCAGTAGTACATACATCCAAACGTACGTATATTTTTCTGAGATGATTTTAAATCGAAAGAATTAGTATTTTAGTATGTATGTAGGCATTTTAATATGCTGTTTGATTGTATGTGTGCACATTAATAAAACATTTTTGTATTCATCATTTTTAACGTTAATATTTTGTACTTTTTATAAATTTCTATTCAATTAATTCCAATAAATTATTCTTTAAGGTGAAACATCAGTTTTATTAAATTTATTTGAGATATGTACATAATTTCAAGAATTTATTGTATTATTTATATATTTGAAAAATGTCTTTCACTGTCATGTAATAATTTTGTGTACAGTTTTCTTAACAATGTTATAAGCCATAATGCTTATAGGTTTTTCTGTTTACGAACACATGCTATTAAATATTATGTATTAACTCGATTTATAATAGCGAATTAAATAGGTGAAAACGTTAATATTTTGTACTTTTTAAATGATACATATTTGCAAATCGATGAAAAACAATTTTAAGCTTTTTTCACGCTGAGATGGGATAAATGATTTTGCCAACCACCAAAAAGAAAGGAGAGGGAGAGGATAATCAAGTAAAAAATTATGTAACTGGAAGAATGATTTTTATACGACTCTAAATATAAGTACAGATGGATAAAATATGTGTTTAATATGAAAACACCTGTAGGAATTTGAATTGGCTTAAAGTTAACTCGTATTTAATTAAAAGTGAGTCACAGCTGACTCAGAACCGCACTTATTTACTTCCCAATTTAAACACGCAATGCCATCAGAATGAATCGATACCCACTCACACTGCAACAGCTCCAAAGAAACCACATTTTGAGTTAGTTTGTGGCTAATAATGGATTTCAACAATGAACATAAAACCAACATATTGAAAGTGTGGCTGCAAAGTAATTCTTCAGCTCTATATGAATTGAGTAGTTGTAATCATTAGAATCTACTACATACATACACACATACATACATACATACATAGAAAAACTAATACAGATACATATATAGTTATGTGAGTGTATATAATTGTTCTCAGGCTTGTAAATTTGGGGTAAACTGGTTTTAAAGCTTTTGTTTTAGAAAACGATTTCAAACGAAAACAAAACCTATAAATTTACATGTGGAAGTTCGAATAAACTTGCGAACTTGATATGTGTATCTGTGTACGAACTAATTTATGTATGAATGCATGTGTATTTATGTATATTTTTAACCTAAAGTCTTTACATAATTACGTGTCAAGTTTATTTAAAATTTAAAACCATTTATTTTATTCTGTAAATCACTTTTTGGTCAAGTGATTTGAAATCACTGAGAAGATGTTCTGCTCTCAAAAATTGTGATATGAAACCGGTCAAGAAACAAACTGCTTGGGGATATTAAATCACTTGATGGTTTTGAAGCATTTTGCTTCAAGTTTTGTAATAAAACGGTTAAGTATAGTTAACCTGTTTTGTTCTTTATTTACATATTTTTAAAATATATAAAATTAATGCATTTACCATGCAAACGTTTAAAACTAAAATAACTATTTCGAAAACTACACGCCATTTTAGTTTTGTTTACATTCTTCATGATTTACTTTTTCTTTATTAGTCTGCCATCTTTTTAAATAACTTATTTTAAATAACGTATTCCAAGCAAGTTTTTCCCTTTATGAAAACGGCTCAGTAAATTTTCAATTTTTTGCATTTATTTTCACTCGAATGTATGAAAACAAATAAAAAAAATTCGTAATTTTCAGAACACCAAGATATCACCTCCCTGATTTTAAAACCGTTTGTGATTTAAAATCACCGTGATTTCAGAACATGCTTAAATAAGCCAAAAACTGGAGGTCAAAAACACATTAATGGCTTAACCTCATTCAGAAGCAGCGAATAAAAAAAATTTTTTTTTTCGAAAAAAAATGGCTGCAAATACTATTATTTTTGAATCCCCAATTATGCTTGATTTAAAATAAATTTGTAACATATTACGGAAAATTGAATTGGTATCGTGACTATTGGCGGAAATTAAAAAAACCAAATTTGATTCCGAAAATGTTATGCGACTTAATAATGCACACAGTTATTTCACAATTCGACCTTCAAAATTTGTTTTTATATACATATTTTTTTTTCCTAAAAATCATTGGCCATAATGATCGCCGCATGTAACAATTATAAAAATTTTATACTTAACTAAATTAATACTTCCAAATGTACACACACATGTACGCAATGTCATAGTATGTATGTGAATGTGTGCGTTAGGAAAAACGGAAGTCTAATTTAATATAAAGCCTCTATGCTGTTTTACAAAACGATGATTAATTTGTGGCTGAAGCATTTCTTTTTCGCTCTCTCGTTATTATTTTAATTAAAACATTTGATCTATCGTATTGACCCTAAATGTATCGGAGAGAATTAATTAACAATGACTGCATATGTACATGCTGAGCATTAGGTATCCAAATGAAATTATATGTAAAAATATTAGGGTGGTGCACTAAAAGTAATAGTCAAGAAATAAACACGATATATGTATAAGAATTTGAAAATTAGCAATAAATTAAAGCGACGATGCCCCATTTGAATCCAATATAATCGCTTTGTGTTGTATATAAATATTATTAATCATTAGAAAATTTCATTCGAGCAACTTTATAATGACTTTAAAATTTTATTGAACCTTTTTTTACGTTTCAGATATGCGGCATATTATTGATTGTATTTGGCGCTTTGTTGTTCAGCAACATACACACAGTTGAAGACTTTGCCGAAGCCCTAAAGTCCCAACAAGTGCCCATAACAATGATCGTTTTGGGTGTTGTGATCGTTATGATTTCCTGGTTTGGTTGCTGCGGTGCGCTCCGAGAAAGCTATTGCATGTCAATGACCGTAAGATTTTTCATATGAAAATGTGATGGAAAACTAATTTTACAAATTTGACAATATTTTCTCGCTTTTAGTATTCCGTTTTACTGTTCGTGCTCATGATCGGCCAATTGACTTTGGTTATATACATGTGGCTGCAAAAGGATAAATACTTAATAATTATGGGCGACATTGTGGAGAAGGCCTGGCAAAAGAGAACAACATCTGCCGATTATATGGATGCTATACAAATTAGTGTACGTTGTTAGTTTTTTTTTTATAATTTTGCTGAGAAATTTCATTCAATACTCTGTTTTTCGCTGTTAAATTTACAGATGGAGTGCTGTGGCCGCAGCAGTTACATGGACTACAGTTTCAAGGGTTATTTCCCAACTTCATGTTGCAAGAATCCACAAGATTGCCGCTATGAAACTGTATTTAAGACAGGCTGTAAAGAAGCCTTTGTTCGCTTCTGGGATAAAAATGCTGATATAATTAAATATACCGGCTTAATTATTGCCGCTATTGAGGTAAGTTTGACATAAAAGCCGAAATGTTTAATTTTCGTTTTGTATTTTGAGGCCTTTAAGGTCGGGTTTGTGAGACCTCAGTTAAATTAGGTTTAGCTAATCGGAAGACATGTTTGTATCCAATATTTTGGCGGATCGGCTTCGTTCTGCTTAAATTTTTACCCCCTAATTCACAAGCTATTGTTAAAGTTAATGCATGCTTTATGGGATCTTTAACCATACAGAATCCATAGTTTAAAGCCACTTTTATTTTAATAATCGTTTATGAATAACAGTGTTAGTCTTTAATGAAATATTTAAAAAACATACCACGTTAAACTAAGTTTAAGTTTAATACTCACTTCAGAAGTACGGTCTTAGAGCGAGATTTTAGAGTAGCGATTTAGAAATCCGTGAGGTCAGTTTTTAGTTTTTAAGTTCATAGTTTTAGTCACTTTAATTCCAGAGCGACTTGACCGCTTATAATGGTGATGGTTTGACAAGGAGCTGCCAAAGCATAAGATACAAGAAAATATGTTTTTTTTTGTCTCAGACTAAAAATTACTTTCGGTAATTATTTTCACTTGAAACTGCACTTTGAGTCAAATTTTGTTTCCTTAAATATAAAGTTTGTTAATTATAGTTAATTAATAATCTCGATCCTAAAAACTTGCCTTAAATCCATTAAAATGTTTTTGAAATTTAGTTTGGATGATGAAAGAATAGAGAAACAGATAAAATGAAAAGGCAGATCCTGATAATTGATAATTAATTGGATTTCAATTATTGAAAAAAGTAGAATAACAACTTTTTCGAAAATAGACAATTCAAGATTTGGTCCTTTTTTGCTCTATTAATATGACCCTTTTAGACACGCAAACTTGTTTGATGGGAACGCAGGATCTATCTTCGGAACTGATTCTGCCCGTTACTATGAAAACTTAGCGCTAGTTTTGAGAGAGCAGGTAAAGTAAGATGAGAAGAGAAGAAGATTACTTTTCAATCGAATTTTTGCTACAGTGAAAGGTGGCTCTCTAGTGCATGACAGTTTCTAATTATAATCCAAATTTATTAAAATAAGTATCATTAGAAAACCGTTTAACTATCTGATGCCATTTAAACTTACTACAAACGCAAATATCGGAAACGTTACAAATGTTTTCAAACAGAAGTGGCCAATAAATAAATACGGAATGGAATAATGGTGATATAAAAAAGGAAATATTGAACACAAAGAAGTTTTATTGTTTTCAAAAGCAAAATTCCGTATCCATTTTTCATTTCAAATCATTTTATATGAGAAAAAATGGATCGCTTTCACCTGGTTGTACAGGGTTTTCACCTGAATAAAAATTTTCTAAATGCCATTGCTTAGCCCATATTCATAAAGATACTCTTTAAGAGTAGGTATTTTTTCTTTCAATTAACTTTATTTATATGTACTCTTGTTTTTGAAACTAATTTTGGTAAAGTATACTAATTTTTTAAAATTTCCTTTCTTCTCTTTTTTCAGTTTGTTGGCTTCGTTTTCGCCTGTTGCTTGGCCAACAACATTCGCAACTATAAACGTCGTTCATCATATTAACTTTAAAGTGAACAAAAGATATGAGCAACAACAACATTTTGAACGAGTTAATTGAGGCATCTAAAACTAGTTTTAAGTTTTAATCTTAAAAGCTTTTCAACATATACATATTTCGAAATATTTACTTATTATGTTTTCATTTCATACTACTTACAAAACTGTAATCTCTATATATTTTTGAATATTTTTTGCAATCGATCAAATCCTAAATATAATCTTTTTATGAATCTTAAAAAATGTATGCCTGATGGCATGTGTACTAATTTTAATATGTACAAATTAATGCTAATGAATAATTATAAATATATATATATATATATATATGTTATATGTACTATGTGTATGAGATTTTTTATTAATTAAATAAAGTAAACAAAACAAAATTATTGGTAGATTTATGTATGCATGTATATACAAATAAATGTATGTATATGTATATGTATATTTATATGTATATGTATATGTATATGTATATGTATATGTATATGTATATGTATATGTATATGTATATGTATATGTATATGTATATGTATATGTATATGTATATGTATATGTATATGTATATGTATATGTATATGTATATGTATATGTATATGTATATGTATATGTATATGTATATGTATATGTATATGTATATGTATATGTATATGTATATGTATATGTATATGTATATGTATATGTATATGTATATGTATATGTATATGTATATGTATATGTATATGTATATGTATATGTATATGTATATGTATATGTATATGTATATGTATATGTATATGGTTATGTATATGTATATGTATATGTATATGGATATGTATATGTATATGTATATGTATATGTATATGTATATGTATATGTATATGTATATGTATATGTATATGTATATGTATATGTATATGTATATGTATATGTATATGTATATGTATATGTATATGTATATGTATATGTATATGTATATGTATATGTATATGTATATGTATATGTATATGTATATGTATATGTATATGTATATGTATATGTATATGTATATGTATATGTATATGTATATGTATATGTATATGTATATGTATATGTATATGTATATGTATGTAAAATAATTTGTGTATTCGCTCAGTTAATTATGATTCATTAACCGATTAACTCACTAAATAATATTTGACATTATTTTTGTGAATTTATTATAATTAAAATTACAATTAACAAACAAAAAAAATATAGTAGCAGCTGTTGTCTATCGGCTTGATATTTTATACACGTACATATATAAAGCAAAACTTGCTACTCTTTGAGAAAAATATATAAAATAATTTGAGAAGATTATATAAAATTTAAATTTTTTGAAAGAATTTTATTAAATTAAGTAAAATATAAAAAAAAACATTAATACACTTGTATATTAATACAATAATAAGGCAGTAAAATAGGAGAGAAAACGATTCGATCGAATACTCTGGTATGTACCTGAAATATGTATTTATTTTTGATATCTTTGCGTATTCCAAATGAGTCAGAATTCAAAACAAAAGTATAGTCATGAATCATCCATCCAATCTCATTTCGGTTTAAAAGTTGAGTTAGAATAAAACAAACATGGTATAGACATATATGTGCACATAATTATTATCATTCCTAAAGAACTTCCCAACTTTGTTGTTATTTTTATAGTTGAAGTACATATAGGGTGTTTTTTATAGAGTGATACAACTTTGAGTTGGCATGACCTCTTTATTTGACCACCCATTTAACAGCTGATAGTTGCTTTTTGTTTAGTTTGCTTTGACATTTCATTATGGATCGACTTACACCAGAGCAACGCGTGCAAATTGTGGAAATTTTTAATCAAAATAATGGTTGTGTTCGTCAAACTTATCGTGCACTTCGTCCATTCAAAATTTTATTTTCCGATGAAGCCCATTTTTCGTTGAATGGGTACGTAAATAAACAGAATTGTCGCGTTTGGACTAAGGAGAATCCACGAGCTTTTGTCCAAACATCATTACATCCACAGAAAATTACTGTTTGGTGCGCTTTACGGGCTGGTGGAGTCATTGGCTCATATGTCTTCAAAAACGATGATATTCAGAATGTTACTGTTTCAGGTTGCGCCTTGTACGCGCCAGCCGTGGCGGCCACATGGCCGATATCATATTTAAACATTAATGTCATAAAATTTTCTATCCAATAAAGACCGTTTCATTGATATCAAATATATATTACTATGTTTTATTATCATTTAAACTTGTACCACTCTATAAAAAACACCCTTTACTTCGTTTCTTTCTACATATATGTATGTGTGTATAGAAGTAGTCCGTTATCACTGTTAAATTCCAGGTAAATAATTTTTTATTATGTATATGATAATTTTATACACACACATATACATCCCACATAAAAAAACACATGTCGGCATAATTAGGGAAACAAAAAGACGAAAATTATTTTTGGTCATAAAAGTCAGTTTTGAAAATAATATACTGAAAATGATAAGTTGTTAACAAGCGTAGACGTTGGAAAATTTTCGGAAAAACGAACTGACTATACTTCGTTTGTTGAACAGTGTGCAATCTTCTCGAGATCTGAGGAGAACTCGTTTTTTGTAAAATGGGTTAAACATATTCCTATTGATTTAAAAGAACTTTCTTAACCAGGTATTCTTAAATATATATTCACATACATATGCATGTACATATACATATACGAAG
This sequence comes from Linnaemya vulpina, assembly GCA_963675445.1. Taxonomy (NCBI): domain Eukaryota; kingdom Metazoa; phylum Arthropoda; class Insecta; order Diptera; family Tachinidae; genus Linnaemya; species Linnaemya vulpina. Next base: position 12,895,852 of record OY776279.1, read on the forward strand.
ACATTAAAATCTGTTTAGAGAATCATGTTATTATGATTAAAAAATTTTAATAAAGAAATGCAAAATATATGTACTAGATTTTCATAAGATATTAACTTTTTGCCATGTACAAAATCGTACCTGCGTGTGTATTTGTTTTTATTGGCCAAGAGTAGAACTCTAGATAAGATAAGTTAAATTGTAGATGTTATCTATGGCCCAAACGACTTTAATTACATTCCTCTTAATGAGGCTTTACTAACAAAATTATTTGCAGTATTCGAGCAAGTGTAATCGACGGAAACAGTTTTATTGGCGAGTAAAACATTTCAACGAACATTTAAAATAGATTTAAAATTGTTAATTTTTTTTAATTTATAAAGAACTATAAAAAAGAAAAAGCAAGATGAACTGTTTAGCACACATTGTGAAATATATTTTGTATATTTTCAATTTAATATTTGTGGTAAGTGAAGAAAACTGGCACGAAGGAAAGAAAATAAATGAACTGAAATATATATATGCAAATCGAAAGATACGAATAAGATATTAAAATATATATGTGCTGAGAATTTTTTTTTTAATTCTTTGTGACTTTTATCAAGATGAAATGAAATTTTATGGTAAAATCATGTAAAATGGAATTCTCATAAATTTCTCGGTTATCTGGTGTATCATGGAGAAACTATAGTGACTCACAGCATGAAGGAGCAGTTTTCTATTATAAATTTATTTATTAAATTTTAGTGACAATTGCTCAAGGAAAAGTCTATTAAACGCTCCTATGCCGAGTGGACACAGTGCTTTGATCCTATATAGCGATGGAACTAAAATAGAAGGAGTGGTCCCAGAGTTTTGAGATTTGGTACCAATAGAATGCTTTTCTTTAAAAAAAAATATACAACCGGACAAAGGACACGCCCACCGCCCATATATGTTTGCATGTTAAGAATGTAATTTTTAATATTGACTACATAAATGCTAGTAACTTGAGAGGTTACTTTGACTGTGGTTGTGGGTCCTGTCATATATCCTTTTGCATAAAAATGCTAAAAATCTTGCAAAAGTTGGCCGATATATATAAAGGGAACAGAAGTTTGGAACAAACAAATATATAGTTTCTTAATTGAAATAAATTTTTTTTCTTGTGTTTGTTTTCCCACTACGTTTTTACTCGGTAAAATTTTCAATAACATGATTTATGAAGTTTTTAGTTTCGATAACAAACCAAATTCGTGGATTTCAAGTTAGTCCCCAATAATCAATCTCATTCTCATCTTAATAATTAAATAAAATATTTTATTGAATAAAAATTTAGTCATGATCATGGGTTTCGTTTCAGATATGCGGCATATTACTGATCGTTTTGGGTGCGGTTACGATAAATAAAACTGGAGATATTTCGTCATTTAAGGATGTCATTAATAATATTAATATTAATACGATACCTATTCTGGTCATAATTTTGGGATGCATAGTCTTTATAGTTGCGTTCTTTGGCTGCTGTGGTGCTATTCGCGAAAGTATTTGCTGTACAACAGTCGTAAGTTGAGATCATCAGTAATATTTCGTTTGTTGTTGTTGTTATAAAAAAATTAAATTAAAACAATCCATCCTCTTTAGTTTTATGTTAAAATATTTTATTTATTTTTCAATATATGTCGTTTAAACAATTTGTTCAAAATCAAATAAAATAATTAATTTCCTGAAGAAATCGCACAAAGGAGTGACGAAATATTGAAAAATAGATAATATAATTTAACATAAAAATAAAGAATATTAAAAATATTACAGAATATTATTAATAATAAACAGGGGTAAAAAACCATCCCCCTATTCTGTAACTACTTGCAAACGTCACATGAAGACAATATCAAAATATGTATCACTTTCGTACTCCTTTTCTTCGGAAATTGACAATTTCTAACAGCTTTTTGATTTACACGAGTCTCTACACAGTAGTCACATCCTGGCAGAAGTATTTAATTGCTGTTCGTATGGAGCAGCTAAAAGCCCTATTTTTGATATTCTCTTGACGTGGCGTCGACAAATAGTTGCTGAGCAGAGGGGAATACAAAAACAAAACACACATAAATTATCTGTCTGTTTTTAGTACGCGGTATTCATGTTGATACTGTTGGTTTTGCAAATAACTTTGGTGATATGGATTTTTGTAAAACGTCAGGACTTCCTCAATACCATGAGCGATGTTGTTGATGAGGCTTGGAAGAAGAACGATGACGCCAATGGATCTCCAATGGATGCCTTACAGATGGCTGTAAGTAAAATTATTACCGCCATACATATATAATTAAAATTGTAATTTTTATTATATTTATCGTTCAGTTCAATTGTTGCGGTGTCAAAAACTCTGAAGACTACACAAATATTGGCAAGCCGGTGCCAAGCAGTTGTTGTGGTACATTGACAGGCTCATGTCCCGAAAGTACTTATTCAATGAGAACTGGTTGTCGCATTGCCTTCGTAGATTTCTGGGCTTCTAATACCAACATTATCCGTTACGCTGGTATCGGAGTAGCACTGGTAGAACTTGTCGCCTTTATATTTGCTACTTGTTTGGCCTCTAACATACGCCGTCAATCAAGTCATCGTATGTAAATATTATAACAACTTTTTGATATTTTTTATGTTTTCGTTTTTTAGTTTTACTATTATCATCTCATTAATTTTATTTCTATGGAAAAAAAATATATGTTGGTACAATAAAAGTTGCTCAATAATTTTTATACTTAAAGGAAATAGTTTAAAATCTTGGAAGTTAGAGAAAACGTTTCAATCATAACATACTAATTACGGAGCAGTAAGTTATTCCAATTAATTAATTAATTATCAACTAATACATATATTTATTAAGTGGAATTGCTATTAAGCTTAAGATCACGGATTCTACTCCGCACTTAAGCATTATACGGTATCGAATAGCTGAATGTTACCGACCACGACAATAAACTCCGTTGGTATTGTAGCGAAAAATCTTTTGCGATATAAGAAACCACCGATAATTTAACCGAAGAATGAGTAAAAATAGTTAAAGTGTATCCGTATTAGTCGATAACATGGAGCCCTCAGCAACTGGGCCTACCTTGTATTCCACGTACATACTTATTTTTGTTTGTTTTATTTTTTTTTTTTTTTCATCAAAATCGTAGTACTCCAAATGAAAACTTTTTCATGTCAGAAACTATTCATAAATTAATTATTTGGAAATCAACATTTTTCAAATTTTTTAGTAAGAAACGGACGTATTTTATTACGGAAATTATTTATATTTAAATTATTTTGCAATTCGGCTGCAAATTGCAAACATTTGAAAAAATATTGCATAAAGAAGAGAGTCATAGTGATAAATCAATGAAGAAATTATAGGAAGTCAATGGTTAAACATCCAACGTCGATACGGTGTTGGGATCATGGCGAGAACGTCCGTGAAGGGATTGTATATGCGCACATATGTACATACATACATATACACATAGTACATATATATTATACGCATATGGACGTGTGAAAAAACTATGGAGAACCCATGCAATTTAAATGGGCCTGATCATCGAGCGAATGGAGTTGACCGCAGATTCAAATGCATTATTAGTATAAGACGTACATTCTTTTATGTACATACATACATAGATACATGCATACATACATATGTATGTGTGTGTGTAGTTATATACGTACTACATAAATTGCTATTCGTGGACATTTTTGCAATAATTGGACGTTGGATGTTTTTTTACCTTGACTATTATTAACTTATCAAATCTCTGCTGAAATATTTTCTCAATTGAATTTCAAAATAATTTATATAATTTCCGTAATAAAATACGTCCGTTTCTGAATAAAAAATCTGAAAAATGTTCGTCTCCAAATATTCAAATTATGATTAGTTTCTGACAGGAAAAATTTTTCATTTAGCCCACTATGATGTAGAATAAAAATAAAATAGAACAATCAGGTACTGAAGATGTACACTGACTGCCTAAATAAAGTATTTATATACTTATTTATGTTTATTAATATACACTAATATTTTTAAGCTTAAGGTTTCTTTATTTTTATTAAATTATAAATAGTTTTTCCCAATATTTCGTCAGTCCTTTGTGTGACTTTGTCAGGAAATGAATTTTTTGTTTGATGTGAAGAAACTTTTGTTTAATTTTTTGAAGAAGTCAAACAAAGGAGTGACGAAATATTGAAAAAAACTATTTATAATTTAATAAAAATAAAGCGACCTTAAGCTTAAAAATATTACTGTATATTATTAATCAAAAAGGGGTAAAAAAAAACTAGAAGAATTTATATATGTTTATGTATGTATACAGGGTCGCGACATAAGACCACAACTAAGTACGGCATAATCCATAATCTAGGACAGCTGCACAGTGAGATGTGGGTAATCTGACTCGAGTTGTTAATAACTTTGAGAAATTTTGCAAATAAGTATTAACAATTTTTATAATTTTCTGGTTTCCCTAAATAGCTTTTAAATGCAATAGCGTCAAATGAAAAGTTGGCCAACCGATTTTTAATTTATTTGTTTTTTTTTTTATAACTTAAGTAAATTTGGAAGTTCCCATTTCCATGTTCATATCTTTTCATGCTGTACAAGAAATAATCATTTCAAATTAGAGATCAGATCATGCACAAGATGCTGCTGCTTCTCAACATCTATTTGATAAGTCAGTCTATAGCCGGGTAAATCTCTGGTAACATCAAGTATCGCCTTCTCTGACATCAATCCAATTATTAACGAAATATTTTCAATAACATTTGCGATATGTAGCCAAGTTTTAGAAAAGGTTAGAGGGAAATATTTTTATACCGGTATTCCTGCGCTTTTATGAGCCCAAATTGGGAAAAGTATCTGGATTTACTGTAGACCTCATGAGTGTAAAAATAGATTGAATCCTTTGATTACTTTCACTTGTACACCAGTTAATATTTATTAAGACTAAAATTCCCTTACGATTTTAATTATTGTTGTTAGTCATGGTGTGCTGTGATTTTAACTATTTCCAGCCCAGCAAGAGCCGTTATATTTCCTTAAATTTTAATAACTTTAATTTTTTATTTTAGCTGATAGCCCTGGCAGCTAATGCTAGTATATATATTGGTCTTATATTTATATAAGTTTAATATAAAGTAAATAAATAAATAAATTTTTAATTGATATTTAAATGGATAAGTGCAATGAGAGTTAAGAAAATCTGAAAAAATCTCTACATGGCGGATTTGTTGATTTCAGCTTGAATTATATACCAACAAGCATAATTATTATATATTATAACTTATTTAATGTTATTTTGAAAACACATTACATAAGCCTTAATGCATACACACATACATATGTAGGTACAGATATTGGAAAGTTTAAAATTGTAACAATGTTACCTTGAATGTTGAAACAAAACCTGCGTGTGAATTTCTGTTACTTTGTTTCTGTAGGAAAGGACATCAATTTGAGAAATTAAATATATGTATGTATATTGAAATTGTTTTTATTTGTAAATCATTAGGGAAATTCGCAAAATCGATATTAACTGTTCAACACCCACTACACACACTGTTAAATATATCTTGTATATTTGCAATTTAATATTTCTGGTAAGTGAAACAACAACAAAAAATTATTTATTAAATTGCATTTTTCCTTATGACACTGAATAAAATGAAAATTTAAAATTTTTGCATGATTGCTGTTAGTTGTTGATGTGTGTATAGTGGTAGCCCCTCAAGCCCTAATAAATTACTTTCAGATTTCAATGTTGATAACATACAAATTCGAAAAGTTTTCTATTGGACTCGAATTACGCCCCCTGAAATATTTTTTATCAAACTATCTCAAATCAAACTAAAATAAATGCTTAGTGCGTCATCAAGCATGATAATTTCAAAACAACAAGCACACGTACACGAAGTTCACAGCAAGCATTTTGATCGTGTCTAGAACTTTACGTTCATATTGGTTCACAAAACATTTGTCGAACGCATAACAAGAATTAAGTGCCCAGGAGGAGCGAAAGAAGCCGACTTAAGCGGCCTACCGGCAGCACTAATCTCAATGTGTTGGATATCTTTGAGTACACTGGTGCAGTAAGCCATCGGCGAATATCCATCCGTACGCCGATGAAAGGAAAAGATCTGACGAAAAGAATGCCGCTGTCCATGAGAGTGTAGAAACGAATTCGAGGACGTTGGTCAGGCGAACGCTATATTTTTCTGAATTGGATGATGTATTTTCTTGTGGGGTTTGCGTACAAGCCTCAAACCATAGGCGGTACTCAAAACCATGCCATGGGTCATATTCAACCTGAATTATGCGCCAGAGAAATATTGAACACTTCGCATGAACTTCGCCTAGAAAAATCGTAGCGCACATTTGAACGATGTTATATTCCAGACGCAACGGCATCAATAGATCTTTCAAACGAATAGAACCTGCGTTTCGTTAACCACTCACACACACACACACACACTTTGTTTTATTCAAATTTAAAGATAGGAAGGGGTTAATGCAAGACCCTTTATAAATCAAAGAGTTGAACATTATCCAGGTGTCATTTTTGGAAAATTTTCACAGCAACTTGCAGAGAGTTTTAGAGTCGGATCGTCAGGCACATTTATGCCAAATCCAAATGTTGAAAGTAATGCTACTACCCCAGGAAAAAAAGAACAAGCAGTGGGTCATGTATTAGAATACATATACCAGCATAGAATAGAATACATATGCAGCATGTGTAGGTACTTTTTTCTTTTTTCTTTTTTTTTTTTTGGTGATAAGATATCGCTATCCAAAATATTTTCAAACGTGTAGATTATAAAAGTTAGTGCAGTGCCTTTAGCCAAATCAATCATCCTAAATCAAGTAGCTTAACTCGTCATATATTTTTTCATATTAATTTTTAATAAAAATTAAAGCAGCAGATAAATGGAATGTCTCTTAAAATCAGAGTTTATAAATTACATTTTGTACATTTGTAATGCAGTGTTTGCGGTAAATGTTATTTATTTATACAATATATAATTAAAGTTAAAATTAGCTGAACCTTAGAAGTGCCTCTTTAAGCATAATCATTAAGTTCGTTGGAACTGATCGCACCAAAAACACTTTAGAAACGAAAATGTTGCTGGTTTTTTGTTAATCTGTCGAAAGGCAAACATTTATGTACGTTTAAAAGATGTTCAATAGGATTTATTTTATATCCTGTCAAAAAATTAGACAGTTGTTGTGTGCCAAGAATTAGAAATTTAACTGATTTAATTGACTGCCTGTTATTGGAAATAAGAACTGTAAACATATAGGAAAAATATACATGCACAAGTTTGAAAAACAGAAATAAATAATATCGATCATAACGCGCTATAGTACCCAAGGCGCAGTGATTTTGCAGGTACGGCTAATTCCACATAAACAGCTGACTACAGCTTCCAAACAAATATAAAAAATGTAATTATTTTAGCAATAACAATCCTAAAACGTTAATATAAAGGAAATATTTTAATGATCAAAACACAATCCAGCATAAAATCCTCTGCGGAGTCCCTGTTTAATAGAGAACGTTCGCTGCAAAAAAGAATAGCCTTATCCTTAACAAAGGGTGTTTTTTATAGAGTGATACAAGTTTAAATCATAGTAAAACATAGTAATATATTTTTGATATCAATGAATATTTTTGATATCTTTATTGGATAGGAAATTTTATGACATTAATGTTCAAATATGATATCGGCCATGTGGCCACCACGGCTGGCGCGTATAAGGCGCAACCTGAAACAGTAACATTCTGAATATCATCGTTTTTGAAGACATATGAGCCAATGACTCCACCAGCCCGTAAAGCGCACCAAACAGTAATTTTCTGTGGATGTAATGATGTTTGGACAAAAGCTCGTGGATTCTCCTTAGTCCAAATGCGACAATTCTGTTTATTTACGTACCCATTCAACGAAAAATGGGCTTCATCGGAAAATAAAATTTTGAATGGACGAAGTGCACGATAAGTTTGACGAACACAACCATTATTTTGATTAAAAATTTCCACAATTTGCACGCGTTGCTCTGGTGTAAGTCGATCCATAATGAAATGTCAAAGCAAACTAAACAAAAAGCAACTATCAGCTGTTTAATGTGTGGTCAAATAAGGCAGTGATGCCAACTCAAAGTTGTATCACTCTATAAAAAACACCCTATAGATATTTCATTCGAATTAAATTTTTAAGGCACTAAAACTAAAACGTTTCGTTTCCTTCAGCTCTCACACTGCGACGTGAATATTGAGTAGAATCACTGTGTTAAAAATTAAAAATAATTGGATTCCATTAACTTTAAATTTATCAAGTATTTTTACGCGTTCTTGTTTTATTTAACAATCCATATTCGTAAATGGTGAAGCTTTCGTTAAATGACAGACAGTATTAAATTTTGAGAATTGAATTTTTGCTAAAAATTGTGTTTTTAATTTGTATTTATAATAAAAAGAAAAAATTCAGCAAAAAATAAATATTTTCTTGGATTACATCCATTTTGAAAATTTCCAAACTTTGCAGATATTAAACTTTTCCAATAAATAAACATTGTTTTTTTTATAAACTGCTCCCCCTTTTGCAATGATATAAGAATTATTTTTGGTCTATGACATGGGTTTTGAGATGTTGAAAACTAAACTGAACATATTTCGCAAATTCGACATTAAGAGATTTTGAATATGACATAACTTTGGCAACTAAAAATATTAAATTTTATAATTTTAACTCTATTTAGTACTTATAATTTTTAATTTGATTAACAAAATTATAAGTACTTAAATAGAGCGAAAGAGAGCCTGTGACCGAATTTCATCTAAAGCGAAAGGGTTCCTGTCCAACTCTTTGTCGATTTGACATGGAGTTACCCATATACGACTATTTTCTTAATTTCAGATAATTGGATTTCTATTTGCCGTCGTTGGTATTTTTATGATTAAGAAAATCGGAGATTTTACAAAATATCCAAATGCTTCCGACATCAAAACACTGCCCACGTTGATCATTGTATTGGGCATATTAATTGTGGCCGTGGCAATAGTAGGGAGCTTTGGCGTTTATGCGGGACATAAAATGTTCTTAACAATTGTAAGAATTCGCATAATATTTTTTATAAAAATCTATTAAACTTTGTGTAATAAATTACTAATTTCAGTATGCTGGTGCCACATTTGTATTGTTTGTTTTGCAATTGTCCATGGTTTCCTGGACTTTTGTGAACATCAACAAATATCCCAATTCCATGAGTGACTTGGTTACAATGGCCTGGATACAAAATATTCCTCTGAATGGATATCCCATGAATATTTTACAAATGCAGGTAAGAACACATGAAATTATTTTTTATGGCAAAATATAAATTAATTCTGCATTTTAAGTTTGACTGCTGCGGCCGTTATGGATCAGGTGATTATGCCAGTGCTGGACTTGAAGTTCCTAATTCTTGTTGTGGCCACTGGACATTGGCAGACTGTCCGGACAAGGTTTATCTTAGCAAACCCGGATGCAAGAGTGAATTTCATTATTTTTGGAGAAATAATATTGACATAATTCGAATTAGTGGAATCACTTTACTTTTTGTACAATTGATAGCCTTGTTCGTTACTTATTATTCTGTAAGGACGTTACAGGATTCAAGCTGTAGCTAAAATTACTAAAGTACTAAATGTTAAATATTTTACAGTAGAGATGGCGAAAATAGTAGTATTTTTGATCAAAACAAGAAATCAAACAGAAAGTGGTTAAGCAACTGTTTAGTTGAAATAAAATTTATTTGAATACAACCATAGAGTATTAAGTTTCAAATATTTTAAATATGCGCTCAGTTGTTGTATGACTACTACTAAATAAATAAATAAATAAATAAATAAATAAATAAAAAAATGATGGACCAACATCAGTTTAAAAACATACTGGATCATAATTGAAGGCCCTGCGATGGCAAATTGAACCTCGAACCCCATTGATTTTCCAAACAGGCTCTCAAATAAGTATGGTCAGATATAGCGTTTGTCGAAATTGAAAATTGCTTCTTTCCATGCCTTGACATCTTCAGACAGTCATACACAACCAGGATGATCGAACAATATAAGAATGAAAAAGACAATTTTAGCTTAGCCGACATTTTGCGGTTTGGAAAATATTTACATACATATTAAAGTTTTAAAGGGAATATGCACTTAAACTAAAATTTCGTTTGCCATATTTCGATAACTGTACTTGACAAGACATGCGTACTTGCATCAAGAGTTCTTAATTAAACAAAATGTGTACATACAAGCTTATTTACTTCCAATACAGTGATAAAAACAACCGAACTGTATGTGGAGTGATAAAATTTTTTTGAAATACAAGTACACAAGTTCAGTCGATAGTAATATCGATGGTGATATCGATAACATCCCAGCATTAGAAGGAGTTTTATATATGGTAAAAACATTGCACTGGTCACACTGGTGCTTGTACTCAGATAAGAGAACAGGGGAATTAAAATACAAAAGTTTTCATTACGAAAAAGCGTTTCAGTTGTAATTCAACATTTGAAAGAAGTAAAACGAAAACTAATAAATAGTTAGAAATAAAATATAAAATTTAAAAATGGATTGCGGTGGTGTTTTAGTTAAATATATTCTCTTTTTGTTCAACATATTATTTGTGGTGAGAAAAATAATAACTACGCATACAGACATAATAATATTAATAAATATATGTATTTACCTAATCAACTGCACTAACTGTGGAAAACAAATTAAACCTAAATATCAGATAAGAAAAGGGTGAAAAATTTCACTAAAATAGTATTCATGCGTATAAGATATTTTTTAGGAATTTTTTTTTTTTTTTTTTGAAATTTATAACGATCGGTTGGGGGTTTGAGGAAAATTTTGCTCAGTTTCAAAACTATTGTAACTTTCTTATCGAATGTTAAACAGCTTCAGTACATTCAATTCAATAGCATTTACAGAACTTGTGGTGTGTGTGTGTTTATGTGTACGTAGTACGTCCCAATTAAAAATGTCTCATTAGATACTACTACCTTATCTTTCGGTTTCAAAAGCAAACACTTACTCACATAAAAAACAATACTTCTCTAATATTTAGGGTAAATAGAAAGAACAATGAATTTTTGTCATAACGCTAATTTGTTTTTATTTTGTTCAAAAAGTTTTAAGAAATCAACAATATTTATTTTATGACTAATTATATGAGAAAAAATGGGTAACATATTTTCATTGAAAAGCTATAGATAGACCCTTTACGGATGCAGGTGTATTTTTTACTAACAACAACCAACGTGAAATAGTTATTATTTCTATTTAAACGAATTCGAAATGCTCAATTTGTTTTGTTTCAGAATTAAAAAGCTAAATTATGAAAACTGTATTCGTACGTATTTGATTTAATTGTTTTGCACTTAAACAGTGACTCAGAAGTTATACTTTAATTGCAAAGAAACTTTTATATGTATTAACTTTTTGTTAAATTTGAGAAAAAGTAATTTAATATAATTTTCTTTGAGTTGAATTTTGAATTTAATAAGAATACGTCATTGCTGCTTCAACTCAGCTGGAATTGGGATTTATTTTGAGATATACCCTGATCCACGTTATTTTCGCTTGGGATAAATTTGTAAAAGTATTAGCGATTTGTTGTTGCCCTATACATTTTTCTGCTTTGGTATATTGATTGTAACGGGTTATCCATTTTGTGTTTTCAAAGACAACACTCTGACCAGGCTTTCTTTCTCTTCATGAAGCTGCTTCATCAAGGGCCGAACTTGCAAACGTCCGCCATTTAATTTCCTTGATTGCCTCTTTTAAGTCTACGAGTACGATCTATCTTGATGTCATGTCTTTCAAGTCGAGATTTTATCCGGGGTTCGAATCGCACCATTCGATTTCTATTGAAAATGCAATACAACTTTAATAGAATTCTCGATCAATATCGAATGCCTAAATTCGCACCCTGGGCCCCAATTGAGTCTCGACTATCTAAACAATTGTCTGTATATCTGGTATCCCAGCAATCAATTCGTATTGCAGTTTCGGTAATGAAATAAATTTCCCTCTCCGAGGAGGGTTAAAATTAATTCAGCCTGAAACAAACATTTAGAAAAGAGTTGCACTGAAAGAATTTATATACTTGATTGAATTAGTTAAAAAAATTATGTGAAAAAAGTTTTCTTTATTATATATTGCGGGTCAAACATTTCTTTATGCCTGCATCAGAAAATAATTTTGCAAATAAACTTGAATAATCTTACAGGTATGCGGAATACTACTCATAATTTTTGGATCGATTATGGTCGCCGATATTGGCAGCATATCGAATATACCAGAAGTCGTGGAAGCGAATAGTGTGCCAATCGCCATTTTGGTCTTGGGATGTGTAACTTTTATAATTGCATTTTTGGGATGTTGCGGTGCCATCAGAGAAAATTCATGCTGCACCATGACCGTAAATAATAATCTACCATTCCAGTAAAATACATAAAACATATTTCATTAATTATTTATTTTGCAGTATTCTGTCATTATGTTTGTCTTATTTGTGTGTCAGTTAGCCTTCATCGCTTTCGTTTGGATGAAACGAGATCAGTTTTTGACATCGATGGATCATGTATTGACAAAAATATGGGACCAACGTCATGTCGATCAAAAAGTCATGGATACCATACAAGCTACTGTAAGTATCGGATTTTAATTATTTTCCACTCCCAATTTTGTGAGCCTTTTTACTCCGATTTTATTATCTATGGGAGGGGACTGTTAATATTTCTTTTGAATGGATTAGCAACAAATTTGCACACTAGTTTCAAAAGAAACAGAAACATTATTTACAGTCTTACTAATACTCGAATCGAAATAGAAAATCCATAAACATATTTGCTAAATTTCCATTATATTCTTCTAGTTCCATTGCTGCGGTAAAAACTCTTTCACCGATTACTATTTAAGTGGGGAAAAAATCCCACTTTCTTGCTGTGGCATCGATGCTAAGAGTTGCGATACTCCAAACGTTATGACACTTCCCGGTTGTTCGCGAGCTTTTGGTAAATTTTGGGAAAAGAACATCGACATAATGCGTTACGCAGGCTTAGGAGTTGCCGGCATTGAAGTAAGTCTCAATTTGGATTTATTGTAGAAATATATAGAAAAAATAATGCATATCTTTTTCATATTCTAGTTAATTGCATTTATATTCGCGTGCTGCCTGGCAAATCAAGTGCGTAACAGCTATCGCCGATCAAATTATTAAAATTATTTAGAGTGCACTATATGTAAATATATTTACATACATCCAAATGTATGTATGTGTGTATGTTTGTACAATATTCGCACCACTATTGTTGTATTAAAAAGTGAAAATAAACTTCGTATTAAAAGATTATAAAACACTGTGACAGCTAACGTCTACACTATCCATTGAATGGAACATGTTTTATAAAAATTGTCTAACATAAATTTTATTAAAACTAATTTTAAAAGCCTTAAGACATACAACATAATTGTAAAAAATTTTTTATATATAAGCGAAATTAACCAAAATCAAATGTAATTATATTTAAAGTCGTAAAAAAATCTATAAAACTTTAAATAAGCACGAAAAGTTATATTCGTAGAAATTCTTCTGACGTCTTTAATTAACATAAAATTAAATTTAAAAACGTTGTAGGTAACCAAACAGTCCGGATTGATGAGAGCAATATGAGTGGTGAAATTGTTCAAAATTTCTAGAACGCATTAAAACATAATTTCACATTTCTAAATACTAATGCCTCTTACTTTCTAAACAAAATTTTATTTTAATGATTTCAAGCGCTTAAAAAACGCACGAAATCAAAAAATCAATGTGCAACAGGTATAATTAAATAGGCAAAAAAGAATTTAAAAAAAAAAATTAATTTTGTTATAAATTATAAAATTGGAACTATAACATTCTCGCTTTATTTGGAAATTCTCTGATTATTTCTGCATTTTCTAATGTAAACAAAAACCAGCTGATAATTTAGTTCTTGCCCGAACTTGCACAAAGAAAAAGTGCATACAACTTTATACAGAATATTAAAAATATTAACCTCTCTCAATCTCTCTCTCTCTCTTTCTCTCTCTCTGTCTTTCTTTTGCTTTGGACCAATCTGGGCGAGTTCGGACCGTTTTGTTATACACCTGGAACAGACCCAATAATATGGGTTGTCAGAAAACTTTACTTGCTTCTTGTGTAAATACGTAAATAAGCCTCTTGTGTATGTTGTGATTTGAATAAATGAATATATTAATTACTTTTATGTATTAAAGTTTGTTTGATTTATTTAAGGCACATCAATCAGGTATAAACAACAGTACATTTAATAGTGTCAAAATTCCTTAAATCACAGTGATTTTACGAAATTAAATATTATAAAAGCAATATATCTGTTCTACGATATAAATATATATATATATATATATATATATATATATATATATATATATATATATCGCGATTTTTAAGTGTCGATATATGAAACCGCTCGAGTTCATATAAAATGTGGTGCAAATAAATAATAAAAATCCAATTTCGAAAAAAACTCTCCCACTTTTATATTTTTATCAATTGCAGTTGGGGTTTTCCGCTATAATTTACTTAAATGTTATTTTATTTCCAATAGCTAATAATTGTGTTTTGTATTTTGCACTTTCTTATTTGCAAACGGAAAAGGTGTAGAATCAAATTGCATTTAGTCAAGTGAAATTTCGAAAATGTTGCTTATCATTCGAGTACCTGTTATGGAGAAAAAATAAATTCCCTCTGTGTGGGTAATACACATGCATACAAGCACGTAAGTGTTAGTATGTATCTGACCGTTTTATCTATGCAACTGAAGTAATTAATGCCACTTAAAATGCATTCACTAGAATTGTTTGTTTTATTGATCTGCAAGATTAGTTACATTTCATATATATTTAAATTTTTCGAAAGTCATTCAAGTTACAACAGTGATATTTTTAGATTTAACCATTTCCACTAACATTTTAGCTCCGTTTCCATTGGCTTCCTGATAGTAGGGCAAACTTTCCATACGTTTAATCCACTCAGACAATTTCTTGTATTTCGAATTATCGATATCAACAAATGCCACCAAAGAAGTGACTGTAGTTATAATGCTAAAGTCGGCAATGGTCAAATGATCTCCAGCAATGTAGGGGCTATTCTTTAGAAACTCTTCTAAAAAGTTGTATATATCAACGATTGTATCAAGTTGACGTTGCAAGACTTTCGTTTCATTTCTAAGGAATAAAGGAAAAGTAATGCTGCGCAAGCCACGCTCGAACATGACACCGCTTTCGAAGTGCAAACGTTGATCAACTACAGCACGTTTCAACAAATCTTTGGGATAAAGAGAATCATCTTTGCCATACTTCTCCACCAAATAAGCAATGATGGCGTGTGAATCCCACATGAAATGGCCATCATCTTCCAAAGTTGGTACGGTATGTTGAGGATTCTTTTTCACAAATTCCTCACTTAAATTTTCCCTCTCCAATAAATTGATAAGTTTATATTCAAAAGGCAAATTCAACGCTTTTAAAGTCAATAAGCAGGCCCGTACAGGTGGGCTTGCATCGATACCATACAAAGTCAGGTTTGTCATTTTTGTTTTTTATTGTTATTTTTAATATTTTTACTCAAATGCTGCTGGCCGCGTAATACGTTCGAATTGAATGTTCACTGCGAACATACTGATGAAATTATTGAGATTCATCGTCTAGATTTTATAAAAGCTCAACGACAGCTTTTCTTTATCTAAACTATCACATTAGAACAACTCATTCGTCTGTTTTAGAAGAATTAAAAATAAAAGCAAACCAGAATAAATAAATTTTTGGAAATTTTATGGATTAATATCGAGCTTTCTTTATTATATCAAATTGAGTTACAATGTTCGAAAGGCATGAAAGCAGAATAGAACAGCGCGGTTTTAGAAAGCCGCTGCAGTTTCTCATCAGCACCCATTCTTTGATTAAACCTTAAATTATTTATCATATCTTTCGAACCCAGCCTGTTGCTTACAGTGCAATCTGAAATAAATTTTTGCTTAAATATTGTTCCCTCACCAGACTGCGCAACTCGACATGAGGCGTACAAGAGTACGATGGATGCCTTAAATCTAGTGTTCGAATCAATGATGAATATATCGCAATTTTCTGATCTGCACTTGCACATGGTTGTATCCTTTTCGTCGGTACTTGAAGAAAAAAAAATTCACCTCTTAACACTGTCCGCTCTTTTCCAGTTCTGGCACAAAACACTGCATATGTAGGGGTCATCCCCAAAGTACTAGATCAAGAGTAAAAGAATTTATATATTTTGCATACCAGACCAGTACAGAATTCAAGAGGGATAATAAAAGCTCTTTTTCAGCTCCATACAGTTCGAGTTGGCCTAATGTTATATAGCAATTTATTTAGAGTTGAACTTTGTAATGTCCAATACAAACATATAACGAAGTTATGATTATGGGTTTTAATTAAAAATGTACATATTTGCATATATATAATTGTATAGGGTGTATTTTTAATAAATGAAACATATAGTTGGTTATATCCCCGCTACTCGCAGTAGAAATGACGCCTTCCACTCTACTCGACGTAGTCAACATATACAGCACCAGATTCAAGTACTCGTCTCTAGAGATTTGTATTATATATCCAACTCCTAACATTAAGATATCTGATCAGGTCGCTTAGACCGATATCTGACAACTCTGAAAGACCTGATTTCAATTCAGAAAGCGGTAATTTAGTTTAATCAATTGTAATCCAATATATATGAACTGTAATTCGCAAAGTGTCAGTCTTAATTAAATTAAAAAAAATGTCTTTCTTATTTTATGCAAATTCATTCAGTAGTTTCGGAGTTCCACATAAATATATTTATTGCCACTTCACTTCCTATTGAAACCACTGTGCGATAATTAAGCCCGAACTAATTATAAGATAGAATACCTTCTACTAGCATGTGTTGTCGAAAAAATAAATTTTTACATTGTGTATTAAATATTATTTGTTTGTTTTGTTAACATTGTTATTTTACGTCACAACGAAGACATATAATTAAGCTTCTTTTATAAATTAATAGTTTTGCTTGAGCTTTGAGGTTTTTGATTTTATCTACGTATTTGTTAACCGTCACTAGCTTCTTTAGGAAATTATTTGTAATTATCATATAATTTCTATTCCATTATTGTTTATAAATAGTATATACTTACATATATGCAACATGTAACAATTATCGTTTGTAAATAATAATGGAAACCATTTTAACATGTCAATTAACATTATGAAAATTCTACTTCAAAATATATTTCCACATGCCTACTTATGCTATTTCTTATATGGGAAATAAATTTCAATACTATACTTTAGCATATATAATTTTATTTTTAATATTATATAATATAAAATTATTTTTTATTGAAAATGGTGTTTTTCACAATTCTTTCAATATTGGGTAACGTAGAAATTAATTATAAAACTATAAAACTGTTATAAAAGGTTAAACAAATATATCAATAATCATATTCCATTCTAATTTTGTAACATGTTTATATTTCTGCTGGTACGCTTTCAAGAAAAAATTTAAAATTTATTTAAGCGCGATTTTAAAATTTAATTTGATCGCACTGCTTTCTCGACGCGTAGGTCTAAAATAAGTTATGGCAGGCTTAGTACAAGTTTTGTCAATTCACAATAACCAAACAGGAGACTTTATTACCATCCCAAACACTTCTGCGCTTCTTTTTGCTTAGCGACAAAGAGAGAAAAAAAATTGTTATATACTCAGCTAAATAAATAGATATACAATAAATACGTCATCTTATATTAATAAAGTACTGCTGTTGCATAAAATTGATATATTATAACTTTGTACAAATTATTTTTCCGGTGAAAATAAGTTAACAGCACTGCTTACTTTCGATTTTACACATGGTAGTGCAATGATATTCTAGGTAACTGCAAAGCTGAACCAAATGACAAGCAACTACAACAGCTGGGAATATATTTTGTTAAAGAGAAGTCCGAACTGTCACAAAGCACGTATGGGAACAAGTCAAAGCGAATCGCGTACTACCGTGCGAACAACTGAATAAAACCGGTTTTCTTGTATTTTATTTATGCGCTTCTATTTATAAACATATCTGCCAGACTGTTTCTTAATAGGTATTGTGAGTGTCAGCATAGCATAAGGAATATTTGGCAATTCGAACTTTAATTGCATTAACAGCTGACGCTGCTGGAATACCTCTTATGTCTTCATACAAACATTTTGTATTTGGTTTATCTGGAATTCAGTCTCGAAGAAAACGGCAAAAGAAGTGAACGTACGAACGTCTCAAATAGCAACAAATAAAGTTTGTTTTGTTGTAACGGTTTAATTAACTTCAGTGTTTTAAGGTAAAAAGTGGAGATACATATAAAAAAAAATACTCTTGCTAACAGCAAAGTATTATCTACGTACATATATGTATATATTTACATATGTGTGTGATAAAGTAAACTATGTTAGAGTTTGCAAATAGTATGTTAAAAGTGAATTACGAAGTAATCATGGGAATAGAAATGTACATACATGAATACATACACACTTTATTTTTCTTAATCTCTTCTTACACGCATATGTATTGATGTCAATATGGAGTTATATGTACTTATATGTATGTATGTATGTATGTATATATATATATATATATATATATATATATATATATAATGCATGTATATGCGTAAAGATATAAGTATATTATATGCTTATGTATCTCTTACAAAGGATGTTAATAATCTTAAAAAAATCTCAAGTGAAAGAGAATCGGCTACCGAAAAAAAACCAAAACTAAAGCATGTCAACGAACGCATGATTTCTTGAACCCAATGTTTTTTCTTTGAAAAGGGGAAATTGTAAACAACATTCACATGAAAAACAAAGTAAAGAGTTGTTTCATTATGGCATATGAAAAATAAATGTATGTAGGTACACATACATATATACATTCATAAGTGCATATATTCATACATATGCATATGTATGTATGTTAATAAAATTCATTCAATATTTTTTTTCCACTATTTCCTCCAGCTTATGTACAAATATGTCTTGTACATACGCAAATATATCAGTACCTAAAAATGCATTTACTTATGTAAAGAGATGTGTATATACATATATACATACATACATGAGTACCAAAAATAAAAGATATTGAACAAATCACCACCAGTTGAATACTTACAAAAATATATAAATCAGTTGATGCATACATACTTATATATGTACGTACATATGTATATATGCTTATATAAAAGAGACCGCCATTTGAAAATGTACACAATACCAACACTAAAGCAAAAATGATATTTATTTCAGTTATTGGCATTGGCAAAATGAAAACCCAGCCACCATCATTTTTATTTCAGTTGTTTGGAGTTTAATTCATAAATTAAATATGTATAAGTATATTCTATCAGTGTTGCCATTCTAAAAATGAAAAGCGTTCAGAGTATAGTGAAGGCCAAATGCTTGACTTGAAGCGGTGTACGTGTGCTTGACGTTACGACAGACATATTCTTGAAAACCTGTCAAGCACTTATTTTTTAACATTATTTTCATTGTTAACGAATCAGTAGGAAATAAAAATTGTTAAATATGTCGTCCTAATATAGACCTCTAGTCTCCACTTTTCTGCTGTCTCGTTGGTAAATTTTAGTAGGGACTTTTTCTTTACAATCTTTTTGGCAGTTTCAATGGACTAGAAAAAAAGATCTCAAGAGAAAAAAATCTATTTCAAAATTAATGAAAATTGTTTAATTATATTTTATATTGTATTATGTATGATATTGAATATATTTTCCGAAATATATTGTAAAAGTATTACAAATACTACTAACAAATAAATAAAATAATAATTGTATTATGCTTATTGATAAACAAAGACCTTTTCTAACATGTTTGGTTTGTGTCTTCACTATATATATTTATAAGTATAAAAGCTATATTTTGCTGTCAGAATTACTTAATTTTTACATTTTTGAGCTCGTACTAAAGCAGAAAAACATATGAATGACACAACATTCATATAGCCTGACAAAGCCTGTTTTAATTAATGCATTTTAATTGAAGTGTTGGGAAGTTAGTCATGTGCATGAATAGGATCATACATGCTTACGTGCAATATAACACATAAGGTCTGTCTGCGTACTTTTCCAACAGCAAATACTCAGTAACTTTTTTTGGGAGAGTAATACCAATTTTACTCTGTCGGCTGAGAATATTTCAAAAAGTACGCAGACAGCTTCCAGTGAAATTTTGCAAGAAAACAGCTGATCGGTGTGTAAATAATTAAACTAAAAAAGCAAAAGAATTTTCACAAAAGTGAATTCTCGCGGTAAATTAAAAAATTATGAATTAAAGTGAAGCTTAAAAAGTGTTGTAAATTAAAACACTTGTTTATTACACTGTTATTATTTTGGTAAGTTCAATTTCTTCTTAATTTTTAGTTTTATTTGTCGGGTTTTTTATAAAACTTATTTTGCTTACATTGCCCAACATAGTGTCAGCTTAAGAATGGACGACCTGTTTCGGGAGGAAAGATTGGTGAATCCTGAATACTGTTTGGATTTTTTATTTACTTATGTATGTATATTTCATATTTGCATGTACAGAAAATGTAGATATAACGGCTTCATGCTCTAAGCGAAGGAAAACGTCTTTACAAGAGTACGTGGAAAATGCAGAGACATGAGAAGCAGAAGGAAGCCAATGAAGAGAAGATCTACAAACTATAAGAAGCTATTATAGAGGAGCAGAGTAATGCAAGGGCAGAGAGGAAAGATTCCATTATTGGAATCATTGGTTCTGCTCTTAACAAAGAGTGAATACTTTTGTTGTTTCTGTTTAATAAATATAAGTGAATTATATTATTTGATTTTTTTCTTTACAGTGACTAATAAAATCGAAATAAAAATATTGCCTAAATGGCACTGAAGCCGATTACAAAATGTATAAACTTAACAAACACATAAAAAATAAAAATGGAAATACATACATATGTATGTGAATTAAAAATTTTCCTTAAAAATAATGAAATGAATTTTTAGTTATTATCTGAAAGAATTTGCACTCCTTGGCAAATTTCATCTCGCACACTATTTCCACGAGAAACCTTTTCGCCTCTTCAATTGCAAAGTTTGTCCCACAAAGTTGTACTGATTCCATTGGTTCTGCCATCTCCAATCCACTTAAATCACGGTGACACTGTATATTTGGACGTGTCTAGCATGAAGTAAAATGTTTTGTTTGTTATAAGTTATTGTAAATGTTAAAAGTCAACACAATTCTAACTACTTACCTCTGACATTGTTAAATTTAAATTTTTATTTTCATTTCACAAAAATTATTTTATTCAAATAGTAAATAAAAACAGCTGTTCAAACTAGTTGCAAAATCTTGCAAGAAGAAATTTCTCCAGTAACATTTAGCAAGTTCTCTAATTTTCAACTGTCAAAAAATTCTCTTTTTGGCTCTCTCCCTGCAAGAGATTTGGAGTACGCAGACAACATTTTGCAACATTTTACAACATTTTGCACAAAATTATGCAAAATATGTGTACGCAGACAGACCTATACATGTGCTTATGTACACATGTACTACATAAAAATGTAGGTACAAAATATGTCTGATAATTGAATTTAATTGAATTGAAAAAGCAGCACAAGCTTATAACATATACATATATATCTACACAAAGCAACTACCACCCAAAATTAAATTAATTTACACTCTTGAAAAAATTAAGCTCTTTAAAGTTAATGGCTTTAATGACTTCTACATGTTTACGTACGTACAGACATATACATATGTACTCATATGTATGTATGTACCTAAGTAGTTGTTGCCAGCAAACGTAAAATAGGGGGACCTTTAATTAAACCAGGAAAATAACTGGCTGTTTCACGTTGTCGCTAATTAATCCTTCCATCGCAAAAAAGTTTCAAAACGCTAATATTATGGAACAGGCCGTAACATCCAATTTCGTCTTTGAATTTTTTACTTGTGTGCGAGGATTAAATTAGACGTAACTTAAGCTTAAATTAGACGTGACATAACCATAACTTGTTATCATATACCGTAATGCAATACGAACCAACCGTTATGGGTACAATTGTATTTAAGTATACTTGACATAACCATAGAAACCAAGTTCATTTTGGTTATGGCTAAGTCACGTCTACTACCATTAGTTAGCGTTGGGGAGAAAAAAACTTCTTCTTTTCCACTTATTTCGCTTTTTGTTGCTAGTGTCTGGATACTATCGATAGTTTTAAAAGATCGATAGGAAAATAAACACTTTCGACAAATTTGTTGGGGCTTGAATGGTATTTAATAATAATAAATATTAAAATTAATTTCCAATCGCTAATTGTTCGAAAAGTGTTTTTAACTCAGAAATACATGATAATTATTCCAAAGCATGAGACAAAGTCAACATCAAATCTTCTAAGGCAAGAAATAATTTGTAATAAACAAAAATTTGCACATGAGTGCTGAAAATTTGAAAAATTCTTTGAAATCAATAGGATAATTACATCTAAGTCCATTGCTCAAATTGTTATTAATACATTTACATATGAAAATGTATATATTCAATGATGTTTTCTCACAAATGTAAGAATCATT
This sequence comes from Linnaemya vulpina, assembly GCA_963675445.1. Taxonomy (NCBI): domain Eukaryota; kingdom Metazoa; phylum Arthropoda; class Insecta; order Diptera; family Tachinidae; genus Linnaemya; species Linnaemya vulpina. The sequence continues at coordinate 12,918,589 of OY776279.1, forward strand.
TTCCGTGAGAACTACTTGGGAAAAATTAAGTTTTATCTATTCTCTCGCTAATTTATTACAAACAACAACAGAAATTTATCTTTTTGTGAAATGCAAATGTCAGTTTATTGTTGAATTTGCAAACGTCCGAGAAAAAATATAAGCAGATTGTATATTGGAATTTTTAAACTCATTATTATTTTGCAAAAAAAATATATATTTTCAAACAGATTATATCTACATAAACATTTTGATTATGAAACGAAATTGGTTAAAAAATTTTCAGAATAAAAAAAATAAGTGCTGAGAATGTTGTTTTTCTAATACTACGATAAACCATACAACAGTGCTTTTGAATTGAGCAATTATAAAACCGAAATCGGGGACCGTAACGGTTTATTTCTTGATTCTCATTTATTCCGTAGAAAATAAAAGTTAATTCTTACATTTTGTTTTGAAAATAAAAGCTTTTGTTTCAATAATAACATAAAGATATTGTATAACAAATAAGAATTTCACAATGCACCCTGGCGATATATTCTATTCTATTAGCGCAAAAAATGCTACTTTTACCCCTACAAATTTCTGATTGTTTTTAAAAATAAAATACAAATATTTGTTATTAATTATATGTACATAAGCTTTGTTTGCTGTGTGGTTTATTACGTCTGTATGTCAGCTTTTAATTAAATTGATTGAGATAATATCTCAAATTAATTACTTAGAATATTTGTTGAAATAAAAACTAAAATAACCAAATTTGTTCTCTTTTCTTTAGTTCGAAGTTGAAAATTTTCTTTTAATTTAGCAGAAGGGTCAGTTAATATATAAAGAATTTTAATTGTTCTAAAGTTATAAATTGATTTTTTTTCTTTTTAGATAAAAAAGATTGATAAACATGGATTGCGGAACGTCGATGGTGAAATACATACTTTTCATATTTAATACGCTGGTGTCGGTAAGTATTTATAAATTTTTTTTTAAAGTTTTGATTTAAAAATATGGTGTGGCTCAATTTTATTGTCAAAAAGTATTCAGAAACCTCTGAAGGGCCACCCAGCGGGTGCAACATTATTTCAAACTACAAACAACGTGTTGAATTCCTCCATAACTCCATTCCTCCAATATTGATATTATGATATTTGAAGAATTGAAAAAAATAAATAATCCAAAAATTTAATATAGGAAAATAAAATGAAAATATTAAGTTCTCTAAATTAAAATTCAAAGCGTATTTGCAGTGTGTAGGTTATTAGTTTGCTTAAGCAGCTGAACAAATTAAACTTTCATTGAAATGATTCATAGAATTTGCTTTAAATAAGTGACAAAATATTTTATTTTTTATGCTTTTATTTTTATATGATTTTTGCTCAAGTAGTTTCGCTCTTTAATGGGATTTGGGAATTTCTCTCTCGTTTTGAAGACCTTGTATTTAATGCGCTTTCAACACACACATACCCCATATACTTCCATCTATAACCATAAATGTGTGTAATTTGATAGATTTATAAAACTGTACACAGGATGGCCACAAATTTGCTTAGTTTTTGAATTTTTATCGATATTCGAAATTCTGCTGACTTCTTGTTTTTAATATTTCGCATATAAACGAAAATATCATATTTTAACTGCCTGCTTGTGTAAACAAAATAAAATTATTGCTTGGGATGAAAAAAAAAAAATTATACTTCAGAGTTATTTCAATATAAGTAAAGTTTAAAAATCAAATTAAATATTTCTATATCAAAAATAAGAATAAAGAATCTTATAATAATATTAAAATAGATTTTTAGTGAAATGGACCTATACTTTTGTTAGAAGCAAACAATATAAAATTTCACTTTTTACATTTGACGAAATTAATAATCCAAATCTAGTAAAAGTTACAGTTTCGTTTCATTTGGGGATGGTAGACGTTAACAAATTATTTAGCGAGTGAAATATTTGTAAGAAAATACAATTTCTGACAAGGCTGGATTTCACACCGACTCAGAGGTAAATATTTTAAACTTGTTGGCAAAATGAAGGGATATTTACTTTGTGTAAGTTTGAAAATTATGCTGAAAATACTTTTGCAAAAATGGAATGACTTTTTTTGAAATATTTACAGCACACACACACAGATTTGTTTTTATTTATGTCTGCATAACAGCTTTGAAAACGTGTAGTCTTTTTGAAATTCAATATAATTTCATAAATTTGTTGAACCTACAACAATTAACTTGATCATGTTTCATGGTTCTCCCTCTAACACACATAGTAAATTTCACAACATGCATGTATAGATTTGTGTATGTATGTGTGTGTTAATTTGTTATTTTAAACTGGTTTTTAAAAATACTGAGAGTAAACAACAGACAATGTTTTAAATAAGCATTTTTTGATTTAACGTTTTTTTGTTTTGAACAAAAGGCACTGAAACCTTTTGTTAGAAATGCGAAAATGAAACATAAAATAAAGTATGGATAACAAAAATTGCTTCCCTTGCTTTAAATTCATTCTATTAAATACCATTTATTCTAAACACAGATGTCAGCTTTTTTATAAAGTACTTTTCTGTTTTTATGTTAAATATTATAGTTGAGAAAAGCTAAGAAATCGCTATATTAGAAAGAAAATCCTCCTTTAAAATTGTGTCAATCTTACAAAAATTCTATTCGTGCAGACCCACTAATTCCATTTTTTATAAACAATAATAAACACTAGTTTTAATGGGGCAACAAGTTATAAACGATCAAACGTGAGCGTAACAATCACATGAGCATTGCCCTTCTCGAATATACTGTTCATGGCTTTTGAATCTCTTCTATGTTTTCTGTTCCTTTCTTCAAAAAAAATAATCACATTTTGATGAAGTCATCATCTTTTTTGTATACTAAATTTATTTTCTTGTTTGCAAAGAAACAATTATTAGTTTAAACAGATTTTATTTTACTGCTTTATTCGTTCAAATGAATGTCCATCTAAATTGAATTATTCTAAGTTAAGTTTTACGTGCATTCGTTTTCGATTCATTTGAAATTTTCAAAAGTAGTTTGTTTGTGTATGATGGATGATTAAGTAGAGTTTCCGTAGAAACTGTGTTTTCCAGTCTGTACTTGAAATAACATTCAAATAAACTATACGAGGAGTTTAGCAAACAGGCATTTACTATTTGCAAATAAACGATACAAAAACACAAAAACTTCATTCACAAATTTTTCATTTTTAATTTCCTTTCAATGAATACAATTTTTATAGCGAAAAAAGACACAAAATAAATCCTAAAAAATTTAAGTTTTTGCGATTTTATAGAATAATAAACAAACATCGGCAAAAGCTTAACAAAATATATAATGTCCGCCAAATATGTAAACAACTTTTGACAGTATGGAAAAATTTTAAGGACCAAAACACAGCCCTGTAAAACATTGTCTAAAGAGTTGAGGTAACCTGTTCATTCGGTTATGGCTACTGGCTAGTATGCTTAGTTAGCAGTTGGAATCCTGTTCTATTTCACTACACTAGTGAATGTCTTTGTTATTATATTCCATTCAATAACAATAATTTTTGACATATATAAAATAAAAAATTTTCCTAGTCTTTTTTAAACAAAAGAAATCATAATTTCAATATAAATGATATATTATGCTTTTTACAGAACACTGTACTTATAATCCAATGGGACACTGAAATAAAGACGTGTGCATGTCTGTGGCAATTAATTTTAAATTGCATTAAAATTGTAATTGTTTTCCATTTTATTTTTCAAGATATTGTATATATACAGTGTTGTTTAAATTAGAGGTGGTGCAAAATGATTTAAAAAAATCATACAGCGAGCTACAAATGAGCCATTGAGTCCTCACCATCAAATATTTGTTTACGGAATACTTAAAATTTCAAAAATTATTGTGCAACTCCTAACAAATTAATTAAACGTGCTTATTTCGTTTAATTAATTTATTTCTAGCAGCTAAACTTAATATTCTTTGATTTTTTTTAAATAAAAATTTGCATAAGTTATAGTTTAGGCAGAACAGATCGTGTGTATCCGGAAGTGGCATGCGGAATACAATTTCAGGTTTTAAACTCATTTTGTGCATTATATATTTTTTTTTAATTCACAATGAAATTTCTCGTAAAAAGAATTGCATGAGTCAATTTTACTTAAATTTCTTTTTTACACATTCATACATTGTTTTTGCCTTGACGAGATCATTCATCTTGGAACAAAAAGTGATTTATTTGTTTATTCATTTGTTATATTACTTGAGAAAGTATTTACTTTGAAATATACAGACTTATTTTAAGGTTTGTGATTGTGATAACAAATATTGCAAATAATTGAAGGAAATAAAGTCAAAATATTTATCACATTTCCGGTTTCTTAGAAATATAAAATTATATATTTTTAAACACGATTTTTGTGTTAATACTTATCAAAAACTCATATTAAAAGATAATATCACAATTACAGATAAAATATCTTTGAGTAGGTGTCAAACTACATACAATAAATTGTGTCCGGACAAAAATTTTGTGCCGAACCAATGGTTACATGGGTCTTTTTATATGAGACCAACGATACATGTACATATGAATTTAAATATATGTGCATGTGTGGAAACATTAATTTGGAATGCGCTTTAATAACTGACTGACTGCATAATTAAAGACTTCATTTTGTTTGCAATACGATAAAATATGAATTAAATTAATTTTACTTTGTATTTCCTTTTAAAATAATAACAAAAACAAAATATACGAGGGCTTCGAAAAAAATTCAAACAATAAAGAAAACAAAAGTTTTTGAAACCCCATTTTCAATCTTAAAAAGAAGAAAATATTATTAAGAATGTGAGACAAAACAATTTGTGATACCGATTTTGCATTGGATGTATTTTCACGCGGTATCTGCCATATCGCAAGAGATAAAAGCCTACACTCGTACATGTTGTATACAAGCAATTGCTTGAATTGAAGTAACTAACAATTATTGCTAAACCCCACGCAATATTTGAACTCTAGCTTCTTGTCTGCCACTTGTTGTATATACGAGTATGTAATGGGTGATTTTATAAGAACTATCGGAAATTAAAAAAAAAGAAAACACACAAAATTCAGAAAAATGCATGAAATATTTATTTGGATTGATAGTTGGGTCGATATAATTTAATGTTTGAAGATTATTTCATGCAAATGTTGGCCGCGGCTGCGCCTCAAATGGTCCATCCGCTTAGTCCAATTTTGGCATACTCTTTCCAACATTTCGGCCGGTATCTCACGAATAATGTTGGCAATGTTGGCTTCCAGTGCGTCAATCGAAGCGGGCTTGTCGCTATAGACATTAGCCTTAACATAGCCCCACAAAAAATAGTCTAGAGGCGTTAAATCGCACGATCTGGGCGGCCAATTGACTGGTCCCAAGCGTGAAATAAACTGTTCACCGAACTCGCCTCTCAATTGGTCCATTGTTTCGCGTGCTGTGTGGCATGTGGCACCGTCTTGTTGAAACCACATGTCATGCAAGTCAAGCTCTTCCATTTTGGGCAAAAAAAAGTTTGTTATCATCGCACGGTAGCGCTCACCATTCACAGTAACGTTGTGATTCGCATCATCTTTGAAGAAATACGCCCCAATGATGCCGCCAGCCCATAATCCGCACCAAACGGTTGTTTTTTGTGGATGCATTGGTAGCTCTTGCAATGCTTCTGGCTGCTCTTCACTCCAAATACGGCAGTTTTGCTTGTTCACGTATCCATTCAACCAGAAATGAGCCTCGTCGCTGAACACAATTCTTCGATAAAAAAGTGGATCTTCATTTAACTTTTCAAGAGCCCATTCACCAAATATTTGGCGTTGTGGTAGGTCGTTTGGCTTCAATTCTTGCACCAGCTGTATTTTATAAGGCTTCACACCCAAATCCTTCCGCAAAATTTTCCACGTAGTGGAGTAACAGAGGCCCAATTGCTGCGAACGGCGCCGAATCGATAATTCACGGTCATCACCAACACTGGCCGATACGGCTGCGATATTTTCTTCAGTTCGCACTCTACGTAAGCGTGTTGGTGGTTTAATGTCCAACAATGTAAATTTGGTGCGAAGTTTTTTTACAATAGCCCGAATAGAAGCCTCAGTAGGTCGATTAAACTGACCATAAAATGGAAGAAGTGCGCGATGAACTTTCTTAACAGAGCACGCATTTTGGTAATAAAATTCAATAATTTGCAAGCGTTGTTCGTTTGTAAGACGATTCATGATTAAATTATAGACCAAACTGAAGATGTTTGACAGTGATACAAGATACAAAACGTGCGCGAGCTGTCAAAACTAGTGTTGCCAAAAAGATAATAGCAAAAAAATCACTCGTTATTTATATAGTGATGATTGCACTATATAATACACACATACATTCTTCTCTCCTGGGCTTGACAATTTGAAAATTTTGTTTAATTAAAATTTTAATAAAAGCTTACAGTCGAAAAGCTAGATAATGTTCATACTTGCAACTTCAGATATAAAAACTGCCAGTTATTAACATAATAACCTTTAGACATGATAATTAATTTAACTTTTTTTTTCTAAAACTATTTTAGTTCTTATTAGCATTTTGGGACTAAACTGTGTCATTTTGTATTTATTTATGAAGTATTTCAACTATTCTTTGATGCGACTCTTTTAGCAAAGAACAAAAAATTAAAAAAATTAAATAAAATAAAAATTTAATATAACAAAAGATGTAAATGTATTAAAAATTTATTTGTTCAATGCAGAAGCTTAACGCTATGGCTTGTCGTTAAACCCACAAATTTATTGTATCGTATTTTTAAATATCAGCATTTTAAAGTAGCAAGTTAATATTATAGTCAATACAATTATCAGGTATGGGAGTTTTAATGTGCTGCGTAATAGTTAAGCAGTTTTTGCTAAAATAATTTGAAATTTAAATTAATATGAATTAAATATATATTTATCAGTATGAAGAAATTCAGAAAATTTAAAAAAAATTCAGATAGAGAATATATCCAGAGGCGATCCTCAATCAACTATTAAACGATAAAGATATAAAACGAAAATGTATAATTAAAACACATTTTTATGACATTTTCCAACAACGAAAATAAAAATTTATGAAAGTTTATGAAATTAAAAATTATTTTAGTACAAAAAATTATTTTCTATATCGTTTTCTGTTTATGGAAAAATTAAAACGCTAATTTGAAAAACAAAAAAAAATTATCTAAATAGTCACGGAGTTATCAAACAGTCCTCGTACTGTAAATAAGGCAATTAGACAGCGTACAAGACTGTAGTACGTGCATGTGAAGGGAACATGATGAATTTATTTATGAACTAATTTATTTAAAAGTTAACAAAAATTCCAAGCTAAAATTCACTTTAGGAAAAAAATATGCTCTTATGAGTTGTAAAACAACCAAAAACATGTTGTTAGATAAATTGGTCTGGAGGCTCATAAAGGATTGTACAGCATCGAGGACATGGTAAAAAAAGACAGGAAATGTATTGATAGGCGATATAACTTATTTCACCATCAGAGCCAAAGGGGCATAGCCCTTCTAGCTGGACATTACCGAAAATATAAAAATAATGAAACACTTAATGAATCTTCATTTATTGTTTTTATCATTTTCTAATTACAACTGTAACAACAAATGAAACGATGACGACGGTGAACGTATTTCGAACACTCGCTGAAACACAAAGACGCGCGTTGTGCTTATTTAACAACAATGAAAATTACTGTACAACTTCTGTTTTTAAGCCGCTATAGAACAAGTAGTTACAGAACATTTGCCACAATATTCCCCTAAGATCATTACGTATTTATGTGCTTCCAAACTAAACTTTAATCCCTTAACTATTCATTAATGATTACAAAATACATGCTATTTTACATTTAAGTATGTAGTTAAATATAAAATGACACACGTACATGTACGAGTAGTAAATGTCCTGAGTCGTTAATATGAGATTCCAGTATTCAATATCAATACTGTTTGGGGGTTGAAAACATTTCAATTAATTTATGAAAGCCAGTGGGGGAGGGAGTACACATTTTTTGGGGATATTTTAAAAACTATTTGTTTGCTGTTGTAGAAAGTTAGGCATTTGCTTTTCATGTATACAAATAAAAAGATTATTTAAATATTTGAGTTTTTGGCGCCAGTAGCTGACATCATCTATTTCCAGTTTTTGTTTTTGCCTTCCTTTATCATGTACGTTATGTACCGACTGCTTAACACATAAATATTCTTGTTATTGTGTTTGTAGTTGTTCATGCAAAATACAAAAAGAAGTCTGCAAGTATATATTTGTAGAAGATTTATGTGCTTTCATATCAGTAAAAATGTTTTAACTTCAATACTAGATATTATATAGCCTTAATCCGGGCACACAGTATGTTTTGAAGTTAAGCACAGTGGCAGGAAGACAATCAAAATACGTACATATGTACGTTTATTTCAGGTTCCAGGGCCTACACTGAACTTTTATTGATGTTAATTTAAGTTTTCAAATATCTTTAGATTTATTACGATTTTTTGTATCAACTGCTGCATGTTCAGCTGAAGAAGTATTCTTATTTATTTGTTGCTGAACAAAAATACAACTCTGAGTATTGAATGTGTAAGGAAAGGTCCAATATTCGCTACTCAGTACCCAATACAGAAAGATGGACGGAAAGAAAGACCGACAACTAAACAATAAATTTAAAAAAAACCGCTAAAGCATCAGTTCAATATATGGCGGCAATATGCGTAAAGAAACTCAAATGTTTTCGAATTTCCTACATACCCGGTTTGTTGAAATAAAAAAAAAATAATAAAAATTTTGTCCACCAAATTCGTTTTGATTTGGACGTCCATTATGGAAAAATGCTCAATTGTGCACCCCTCCATGGTTGAATTTATCAAACACTGAAACAAAGAAATGTCATCTTAAGTTGGGGGAAAAACTTAACGTTAAGATATGACTCACAATTATAATCGTGCATTATGTTTGGACCACCCTTTTCTTGCTATTCTGTTTTTATTAAAAGAGCAATTTTTTTCAAATTTTCTTCTATTTTTCATAAAATTTTCAATTGGCAAGTTATTCTGCCCGCGAGAATTCACATCATTTATCGTTTGCATATTTTCTATCAAATTTCAATATAAAGGAAGTGACCTGCTACCGCCAAGAGTGTATTATTATTTAGTTTCTTTCTATTTTTTATTTTTTAACGGTCGATTGAATTTTTGACACTGTATCCAATTTCTTTTAGTGACTTCTGTTTTCTGTCTCCTGATTTTTTGTTATGAAATTTTCTTAACAAATAAGAAACGGGCTGACGTCATACAAAATAAAAATAAATAAAAAAAAACTTATCTTGTTTTGAAGTATTTCAATGTCCATAGCACTGATTAGTTGCTGCATCCTTTACACATGTACATATATAAATACGTTTTGTATGTATGTATGTATGCATGCGTACACATACAACAACGCGGCTAGCATTTGCAAGATAATCTCATGAACACGATTATTCGACCATTCCGTTTTTAATCGTCCAGACGAATTGTTGGACAAATAAATCGGTGTTTAAGTATTTCGGCTAAAATTGAGAGACTGTGTTAGGTCAACGCTTTCTTTTGTCAGTGGTGGGCCTATTCGTAAATTATTCACTGCTGTGCATCATGTGAGAAAACTTTGCTTTACAACGCCAATATAAATTTGGAATACGACGTCTTTTGAGGCATTTATATTTTCAATTTGCAGCGCAGTGGTGCTTTTAAAATGTATATGGACTGTTGGAGTACTCTTGTTTTTAATGTTACTCTACAACCGTCATTTCAGCATTTTGACGACCATTGAATGATTATTATTTCTGAATAATCTGGTAAATAACGCTATTTGGAGTCTTTTCCATTTTATGTTACTGCGAAATTGGCTTTTACTTATTATGCCGACAGTTATAAGACTCAACGGTTTTCCTAAGACTCATTTCAATTGGTAATAAAAAAATAAAAAAAAGACGTCCGATTCCCTAAGCGGATCGTAAACGGTTTTGAATCTTCTGTACTTGTATACGCTTTCAAAAGATATATCCAACCCTTCACATATCAGAGTTATTTTAAGCAACTGTTTTATGGTTAACTTGTGTAAAGTTTTTTTTTTTTGTAATTTATTATCCAACTTAATGGTGAAATTATAATCAGATTTTCTCGTATTCTTTTATAATAAAAAATACTTTGTTTTATAATAGATCTTAAATAGAATTATGGAAAAATTTTTTAAATCAATTAATTTTGATTGAGATTACCTTGCAATCTTTATTAAATTAGTAACACGCATCGCCTGACTATATGAAGTTTAATTATTGATAATAACATGTTGCTTGCAAAAAAAAGTGCAATTTGTATAAAACATTTCGATATAAATTGACGTAGTCCAAAGTTAGTGAATGTTGAACAATATCAACATTTTACTAAAATCCAAAACACATTCACAAAAAATATTTTATGCTTATGAGACAAATTTTCTATGCGAGTATTTTCTTATAAGCAGCTTATAAGCATAAAATATATATATATATATATTTTTTGAATAAGCCCTTTAGCATTAAATTAGTTTGGAGCAAGTCATCTGTTTAAATTGCTGTTGTATTTTTCGCCTAAAATTGGATTTTTTACTCAACTTTATGTGAAATCATGTTTGATAGAAAACCTCTAATCTTATTTTCCTTTTCAATTGAAAACAATTTTAAGAAAAAACTATAACAATTTAGATCGTGTGTAAGTGCTGTTTTTAATTCAAAAAGAATCCTTTTAAGAGGCGTCGAAAAAAATTCTTTTTTACGTATAACATATCTACATTGTATGTATGTACGCAAGTATGTATGTGTATACATATGTATGTGTGCACATAAGTGTACTTTTCCTAGTACATGACAATATGTTTTACATTGTCCTAGATTTGAGATGATGCTGTTAAATTTCCAATACGCAAAATCATATACGGAATTGAAAGACACTAACGTCTCCAAATGCCACCCTTCCCATCATTCCAGCTGTTAATGTATGTACATATTAGTGATGTGGAAATATGTCTATTCGAATTGCAAATATTCGGTAATTTTTAGATATTCACATATCTAAATAGTACCTATTTTCAAGACGGATTAATTTAATTTCATAGTTTATTATTTATTTAAATATTGGCAATAAAAATATAAATAAATAGATATTCGCATTTGCATTTGCTATATCAGCGAATAGTTCTCGAATGTATATATTATAAACAAATTATAATACTAAATTAATGTTTAACTTACACAGCAGAGCAGAACAGCTGTTTTTGAAAGCCTCTACACTTTCATTACATGCAACCTTATTCTGTAATTCGCTAAAGTTAAATCTCCGTCGTTAAAGTGTAGTTTTAGAATAAATAGTTGCAATAACTTCTGAATATTCTTGCGGTCTCTAAAAAAAAAGATGAATACTAACAGCTCCCGAAAATATGCAAACGTTTCTTACAACTGTTTAGGCTTAGACAAGTTCCTATAATTTTAGCGAATTACAGAATAAGACTGCTGTACTCGTGTGTATTTTTGTTTAATACCACTCGTACTTATAATTGTACCAATTTTATTATGATAAATGATACGAGAAGTGTATCGAACTGTTGGTCGTACGATGTTCTTAAGGCCCCGTGTTCTATTTTCTTAACTTGCAATTTTCTGAATCAAAAAATTATTAAAAAATTACTTTATTTTAATTTAAAGAAGAAATAAAATTACATTGCTAAAATATTGTTTTTTTACAAAAGATTAACTTGAGATGGCATAAATATCGTTTAATGCATAAACAAGCTAACTTTTCTGCAAAAAGAAAAAAAAAAAAATAATAATAATAATAAAAAAATAAAATTAAAGATCGTTCGTTAATATCTATTCGATGTAGAAAGTTATGTTTTTATCGTTTAAAGTCTTGGCAATTTTTAGTAACTTCAATGAACTTGAACAGTATATCAAACAAAAAATTTCATACATCATTTCGCAGATATTCGCATTCGCGAATATCGAGTATTGTCATTCGGCACATCACTAGTATGCTAACATGTACATACAAAAGTCAGCCCCATCTTTTTTGTATTCAAGGACAACGACGCTTAGCAGTTTTATTAAAGAAATTCCTAGAAATACTTCTTCCGGTTTTTAAGAGTCCTGCTTCTAATAAGCATGTGGGTAGGGGAGAAAATACACAAAATTTATGGTATGTGCTGCTATTATAATTATATCTAAACGGAAAATACATTGGCTAGCAGAAGTGGATACATCTTTATGAAACGGTCCTTGGAACAGCAGATCTCAAATAAAGACATCCAGCTACTCGTATTTCATTTCCAATAGATGTATGTGAAACTAGACAACAGATGCCATAGTTAAGAATTTCAATTACAAATGCAAGTTACTAGTCTGAAACAAAAATAAATTTATATATCGTCAAATAACAATTATATTTTGATTTTTATTAGAAAATTTACAATTGTTACGGTCCCGGATTATAAAACTGTTGTCAGTTATCGATATCGATAGTAAATAATTTTGCCGAATTCCTTTTTATCAAAGCAAATTAATCGCTTAATATTATTTATTTCATTTATACCGTCTGTTGTATTCGCTTTTGTCCGCCAGTGTACTTTTTATGTATATTTGTGGTAGCAGTTTCTTTATTTTTATTTCTTTCATTTTCACATTTATTGCGTCATAAAATCGAAATCAGTTCCTTTTTTTTTCTTCAATGCAGCATTCAGCCATCAAACTACTTGTTCGCATCGTACACAGACTTGTTTTTTGTTCCCAATTGAAATGACTTTCAATAAATTTTTCTTATAGTCTGATTGCGATTTCTTTGTCTTTCTTTTCTCTGTATACTTCAACTCATCGAATATACATATACTGGATGCCCAGCATGAGTCATTGTAATGTCTGAGAGAATCGAAACCATCAATAATATAGCGAAAGAAATCATCTAGAAAATTTGACAAAATTATTTGCTAAACTTTTTTTTGGTTTTTTTTTTAATTTCGTATTATAAGCACGCAGTCCAAAATAATCTGGAGTTACGTGACCCCATAGAAAATAATTGAAGGATGTCAAATCCCACGGTATTGCTAGTGAAAACGATATATGAAAACTATATAACGATTTTGTTTTTAATTTCAAGCCAATTTAAATCGATTTTTAGCAGTTTATTATTGAGAACTTATAAAAGAATTAGTTATTGTTCTTGCAAGCAGCAAATTGCTACAAATAGGCTACTGGCCTACCTTGTTCTATGTAAAATAAAATTTGGCCAGTTATAAATTATAACGAATTATTTATATTATGCACATCGACATAAAAATACGCTTTAAACCAAAAATGTTTCAACATTATTAGGTGACAAGATATATGTACATATATTGTAATGTACTACAAACAAATATATGGCGTATCTGCTTTTAAGATTTATAACTGATGGTTAAAAAAAAAATAGAAATTCAAGTTCGAAAAAAATGTTATTAACAAAATTATAATGAATAATACTTTCACTAAAAATAATATTTTCTTTAAAAAATATACATTTTACTCTTTTTAAGGTTCTCGGCATTTTGGCTATTGTTTATGGCGTTATTATTATGCAAAGCATTGGTGTCGTTGAAATTGACAACCAAGCCGCTTTTGCACCGCAGGCAGTTCTTTCAATTGGACTCATTACTATTGGTTCAATTGTCGTATTCATATCATTCTTGGGTTGTTGTGGTGCCATACGCGAAGATGTCTGCATGACCATGTGCTATGCAGTATTCATGCTAATCCTGCTAATCCTGCAAATGGTATTAGTTGTTTTACTATGGCTTAACAAGGACAAAATTACAGAAGGTGTGAGTAACGTTATCGAAAGCGCGTGGAAAAGGGATGCCAAAGAACCTGGTGTTTTTGAAGCCATTCAAACAACTGTACGTATTATTATCAATCAAAAAAATTTTATTTCAAAGCGGTAGATCTAATATGACATTTTTTTTTTTAGTTTCAATGTTGCGGTGTTAATGGAGCTACTGACTATGGACTCATTCTGAAATTGCCAACTGCCTCCTGTTGCCCACCAAATGTCTCTTGCATAGGTTTCAATTATTATCCCGGTTGCGAAGGAAAATTCCGTGATTTTATGTCGAATAGCAGCGACCAATCAAAATATTTTGGAATTGGTTTAATTGTTATTGAGGTGAGCAAGCATTTGTTTTTATGTTTAATTATTAAAAAAAAAAAAAAATACCAGTTAAATTTGTTTTACGAAATTTGTCAAATATGCAGAAAATAAACACAAGAAATTTTTTTTATCATTTAGGCCCTCATTATATGAAATAATGAAATTCAAAGAATAGCCTCTTCATATCATCACCTAAGATCTCAAAACCTATAATGAGAACAAATATATTCAAATTAAATTACAAGTGATTTAATATTGTCAGATTTTAAATCTGATTTACTGGACGTGAGTAAAGCCGAAAACGTATTTTGGGCTATCGTTAATAATTTTTTTTATTTCGCTGTGTGGCTTTGCTTCCAAACTGTAGGTTTTTAAACGACAACAGAAATGCGATGCAAAGATAAATAATAATAATAAGACAAAGCATGTCTCCGACGGAATTAACTTTAATTCAATGTGATTTGAAATCACAAGAAAGGTGATCTGTATATAATCCAACTTTATAAAAAGTTCAGCTGCTTCAACATACAATTTTTCCGACTCTTACGGGGAAAATTATAAAAAATTACTTCAATGAATTAGTCAGTATGTTGTTAATTAATTTTTAAATGTTATTGGTTATATTATTCAATAACAAACACTTCAAATTAAGAGAACTCCTAAACATCGTTTTCGCGAAAGCTTCTAATGATAACCCCCATTAAGATTTTTATTATATTCCATGATTTCTTTCAAAGTCATTAATTGTCTACATATTTTTCTCTTTCTTTTAGCTCCTTGGATTTATATTTGCCTGTTGTTTGGCCAACAACGTGCGCAATTACAAGCGACGAAATGCTTATTAACTGTTTTTAAACGCAGCAAAATATATTTAAAAATTAACCACAATCATTTGGAAATAGAAGAAGAAGAAGAAGAAGAAGAGAAACCAAACAATTTTTCCTACAAAACGTCGTGTTAACTCTCGAAGTATTCAAAAGCACAATTTTTAAAGAAATATCTCAACAGAATACCAGTGAGATATACAATAAATGAAAAATACCTGTTGTTGCATTTGAAAAAAAAAATTTTTTTGTAATATTAGATTTAAGAGAGAAAAAATCGAATGAATTATATTGCAAGTTACAAAATGTCATACAACTTTAGTGTTTAAAACTGTTTTATTACCTTTTTTATATACTTATATAAATATTTAAATATGTATATCTATACTACAAACGAAAAATATACACAAATCCGCTAAAAAATTTCCTTATTATATAGACATACACACATTACTTTTTCGCTTAAGTATGCTTTAAAAAATATAAAAACTCAAAACTGTATCGAATTACAGTCAAATATTGAATTATTTGTCACCTAATTTGCTTAAAAACCATAATATTTGTTTCCTTTTTTTTTTTTTTTTTTTTTTAATGTTATAAATTGAATTAAATACGCATATTAATTAGTTTGTAGCAAATAAGAATCTCAAATTAATTTGAAATAGAAATATTGAATTACTTGTATTTACTGTTGAACAAATCCACAAATAAATTTATATTCATCATAAAATTACAGAATTTAAATTTAGCGGGCCAACCTCCCATTAATAAATATGTATGTAAGAAATAAAAGACCAATTGAAATTAGAGGTCATTATTTGATTGTTTGTTTGTGTTTTTGTTTATTGAAATTTCAATTTAGATTAACATTCCTGTGAACAAAAAAGTTAAATGTAGCAAAAGTCTAGCCGACAGTCATTTGAAGTCGTTGATGATTCATATTCATATTTGTTTACCTACATGTTGACTTTGTCGGCCATAATCTAATTTGTAAGTGTGTGTTGCATTTACATATTTATTTTTAGTTTAATACTATTACTCGTATGTAATAGTGTTTCAAAGTAATGGCCTCGAGGCTGAAAGTGTTTATTTGCACTATTTGTATTCAAAAAATGCATGCACTAATACGTGCAATGCCATTCTTCTTAAATAGAACTTTAAAAACTAGATTCAAATGACTGGCACTTAATAGATCATATTTTTCAGTTTGATTGTTAGGGATTATACATTTTCTTGCTGTACGGATTTTATAATTTTAATGATGCAAGCAAGAGTAATTAATAATCGGGTAAATAAATTTGGCACTAGATCACTCCAGCTTCTTCCTCATTCTTTTGTTTTTAGCCAAAAGTTAATTAATATTAAGTTTCCATTTCGAGCAAAAGAACTCGATAACTTGACAAATACTTATGTCGAAAAAGTTTCCATTATATTCTGTGTTGCTGTTTTCGAGTAATTAATTTACGTTCATGTTATTATATTTATAATCACAAGACCCTGGATATAACTAGAGGCTATTAAAAAATGTTTATTACTGAAGAAAAGGAGTAGAAACGTGTTCTATTTTTAATATTGTTTTGATGTGACGTTGACAATAGTTGAAGAATAGGGAAGACCATAACAGTACACCACTGGTAACGAGTTTTATTTTCGTGTATTTCGTTATACGTCACTGATTTCCAAACTAAATTTTTAGTTGGCGGCAAACATGTGATGTGCTTTAGTTTTGAAAGTGGCTACCAGGAAATGAAAATAAAGCATTTTTTGAAAAAAAAAAATCAAAAGTAGTAGGTAGCACTTGTAAATTTAATAATTTAATTTTAAAATTTAAATTTTCAGCTGAAATTTTTTGAAACTTATAATTTTGTGGTCTATAAAATCACAACGTAACGAGAAAAAAAAGTTGAATGAAAAATATCAGTTTTTGGTGACTTTTAATATCTTGTTTTAGAACGACCTTTGAAATTTTTTTTGAGCTATCCTTGGAAGGATGTTCTTGAAACATTAAATACTGAAATGTTTCCACCCGAGATTCAAATAATAAACTCTTGTTCTCTCAAAACATTATATATAGGTGTTCAGTAGATTTTTCAAATTTAATAAATATTGTTAATTATTTGAATTTTGAATAAACTTTCTTTGTATGGATATAATTTTGTTCGTGATGACAATATGAATCACAATATATTTGGTGAAACAGAAGGAAGTCAAAATAGATTTCAAAGTAAACTTTAGCTGTTACTAAATGTCTTCAGGAGTGAATATATTGTTACAGTGGTCTAAATAATTTTTAAGAAAAAAAAAATTAACTAACAGTTATTTTGCTACTTAATTGAAACGCATATCATTCACAATAACAAAAGCGGATGTTAGTAGCACATAAATACAATACAGAGTTGTGTTTAATAAACGAAAGCTCAATCGTTGATACACTGAAACAAAACTATTTTGTACAAATTTAACTAAACGCATAATAGTTTTGATTTTGCTACACAGAATAAACAGAACTTGTGTTCTGTATATAAGAGACGAATATCATGTACGAGTATCTAACAAATAGATTGCACATTGCGATATACTGACGCAGTAAAAACATTTATTCTTTTTTTTTATACTAAAAGTGGGCCGACGCTACATAAGGAAAATATTGCCTGGGGAAAAAATTAAATCTCTTCTTAATTTGCTAAAAATGTGTGTTGCAAATTGAAAATATATTTAAAGGCGAAAATCGAAAGTGTTCTCCTCATGTTAGAGAGACAGAGGGTCCGTGACAATGAATACTTTTCGAATCAGACGGTTCTGCATAATTTTTGTTTTGCCAATGCGGGGTTGTGGCCAACCAAAAACCATTTTCTTCTCGGAATTTTATGCCAACAAAGTTCAGGCCATTACCAATTACTTCCGATAATTACGTTGTAAATAAAACTGTCGATATTTCATCTATATAATCACAAAATACTGATTTTTATTAAAAAAAAAATAATCAAAATCATCTGGCAGCCCCGAATGTATATGATATATTCTGCATAATTCGGAAGGTGTTAACAATTCGTCTCTGCCGAATGTTATACATTTTCCTTTTGTTTTCGCAAGTTTTCTCACAAGAAAATGTTAAACTTTGGGAACTATAAAGTGCCGGTTTTGTTTGCGGCATAATCAGTTGTAGAGAAGTGCTTTTGGTCGGCAGTCGAAAGCTCTTGTCATTTAACATTTACGGAAAATCAACGTGACGCGGCACAGTGTCAAAAATTTATTTTTATTTTGGTGAGATTCGTTCGTGTGTTTTTGTTGCGCCTTACAAAACTGAATGGCAAAACAAAATGCCAAATAAATGTAAAGCAAAAGAAAAAACAAATTAAAAAGCAGAGTTATAAATAAATTTGGATAAAATCTTTGTTTTTGTTAAACAAATTTTATAAAAGATACCTACTAAATATATATAAAAATAAAAACAAAACAATTTTATAATATATAAATGGAAACTGTGAGAAGAAATGAAATATTTCAATGAAATGGAGAGTGAATGCATTGAAATGTGTTAAAGCGACATGCAGCAAAAAGTATTGCAAAAGTCAACAAATTCACGGAAAACATTTAAAAAAAAGAGAACAACAAAAAAATAAAACAAGTTACGAATCTGCTTTCCAGTTAATAGCAAATACTTTTGTGATAAATTATTGAAATTTTTTTTATTGTTAAATATTGAACTGCCAAGTTCAATATCAACAGCTTCGAGATGTTTTTTTTATTATTCGGCCAAATTTAATGAGAAGCCATAAATTCAAATAAATAATTAAAAATATCTTGTTATACAATAAATATCCAAAACGCTAAGAAGCCTTTCTACTCTATTGTTTTTTGTACCCTGCAATAAAAGCTACTGTGAGCACCAAAAAAATGTAAACGCCGATCGAATATTGTTCTATAAAAAATTGTTATATAAAAAATAAGATGGAAGTCCGGTATATTTTTGTACCGGCTACGATTTCTTTTGAGCAGTCCAAAGATATATATTTTGTTTGTTTATTAAAATATTTCCATTTGTCAAAGTCAGCTGATTATGACATCTGAAAGAACATGTTTATGGGTTTGTAATAATAAACCACAGACAGCACAGCAAACAAAATACATATAAGGAGCTGTCGAAAAAAATATGTCCTAAGGCAAATATTTTTTTTTTTTACGAAATAGTTTCATTCAAAACCAGTTCGATCCTGGCAGCGCTGATTGCATATGAACGCTTCTCCACAATTCGGAAAGTGTTCACATGTCGTCTCTGTCGCATGTTATACATTGTCATTTTGATTTAATTCGCCAGCCCCTCGTATAATTACGGACCAAACTTTAAACAACTTTTGAGAGAATGAAAATATATACGCTTATTTTTAACGGACAAAATTCAACCCTGAATAAAATCATCAACAGAGTTGCATTGGCCACTTTATTCGCTTTACAACAGCTGATTCTTTGAGAAGGTCAATGAAACACTTGGGTTACTTTCAATAATTTCAGAACATCGTACTAAAAAGGACCAGCAAAACTTTTTACTTAAAAAATTATTTTATTTTTAAACTTTATCCGATGCGTTAATATTTTCTAATATATAATTTAAAAAATGCGTATCTAAACACCCCAATTAAGGACTGAATAAAATGTAAATAGATACAAGTTGGCGTCACTGCCTCAATTGAATTAATATTCGTGTATATCAGCCGAATATTTTCAGATTTTATAGAATTTCATGGTTAAATGCCAATTTATATACACACCAGACAAGAGAAAAATATGATTTGTGATGATGCCATCGTTAAGCAATTGATAGAATAAAATAAATAACTGGCTAAAGCCAGAGTAAATAATAACTGTAAGGAATTTGGAAAAGTGTTGGTCGAAAATAAACAAAATATATTAAAAAAAAAGAATAGGTACTCAAAAGAAAGTTACGAAAATAATAGTCAAACGTTATTTATTTATAAAATTCTTTATTGTGCGTGTTGGCTCATTAATAAATTTACTGCAAATAGAACTGAAATGTGTGCGTGTGCGTTTGTATTAGGGAGGCTCAGGCAAATAATTTCAAATAATAATTTCAGCTCTTAAATCAAAATGCATTTACACTCTGACACAAAAGTATCCAACAATATTGTTAGTAAAATATGCTGGCTAATACGTTGGAACAGTGTGTGTCTGGACTGCCAAGTTTTGTGTTGCAGCGTTGCCTGAAAAATCAGTTTTAGTTGTAAACACATGATTTATTGACAGATAAGTTTAAACAAATGAATCTAGCAGTGGCAACATTGTCAGATAAAATAAATATTTCTTTCCGCTACAGCATCGATTTCAAAGAAATTTTGTGCTTAATCGGCTGGGAAAACCAGTATGATTTGATTTCGTTTACTTTCATGCCCACTGTGCGAAAGCAAATCAATTAGAATCTGGAGGATTGCGTTTTATATCAGTCATAAGAAATTATGGAGATGCTAATATTTGCACTTGGCAGTACACATTAAAATGAAGTAGCAAAATTTTGTTGCTGTTCAAATAGTATAATGAAAGTTAATTTTAAAATTACTTATATTGTGAAAATCTTCGTATTAATACCTTTCGAATTATATATGCTTCATCAATAATAGTGGACGACAAGATACTTAAAAGTGTACCACAAAATAATGTGTGGTGTCTTTATAAAATCTTGATCAATCTTAGATTCCAAAATAGACTCTAATAAGGAAATTAATATATTTATAAGTTGACAAGAAAAATATCACTTCTTTTCCTCATTTAATCTTAAATTATCATTATAAATTTTCACCTCATTCGACTTTTGGCTTTGCCGCTCAAATAGATGCAATTGACCCAGTGCCCTAAATAAATAAATAAAAAACTTTGGGAGCCTCCCTAATACAAATTCATGTGCAGATACATAAATTAAGCAATTAATAACATGTTTGTAAATATGTATGTGCCCACATACATTCTTGTGTGATATAGCTTTAGTTGTATATGTGCAGATTTAAATATGTATGCGTACTTGAATGCGAAATAAATGCACACAACAACGTTAAAACTGAAACAAGAATCACAACAACAATAGCGGTGACGACAATATCGCAAACTGTTCGATCAATTCGAATATTTAAAAGTATGATTGAATAAATTTAACGAATTTATTTTGTTTTCATTCTTTGTTTGATAATTTTTCTTCGTTGAATTAACAACAATATTGCAACAGTGGAAGAGCGTTATTGAGAGTGGGAGAGAAAAGCCGACAACAACAACAACAGCAGCAGGAAACGGCAACAGGAATTAAAGCAACAACAATATAATAATGGCCTCAACGTCAACGATAAAACGATTTATCTACATTTTCGATATTCTTTGTACCGTAAGTATCGCTTTCGTTGTTGTAATTAATTTCGAAATATTTCTACTGCTGCAATTAAGACTTTTATATATTATTATTACAATTTTTTTTTGCCTAAATACAATTAATAATTTTTATTAGTAGATTCTTTTTTCGGAAATAAAAAAAGGTCAGTAATTATTTGGAGGAATTTTAGCAAAACGTTTTGTGAAACCTTGCAAAAGTTGCAATCAGTTGTGCCGTATACGCTACTATAACGTTATAACCTAAAACGTTTAATTTTTAGGCATAAGGAATAATTCTTAACACACTGCGAATGAACCGGTCTTATGTACACACATAATAAATATCTTACGGATCGTATGCAATTTGCTATCTCTGCATGAAGTGCGATTGAAGAAATGCAGACGATATGAAATTCTCAAAGAAAATTCAATTGAATATTTAGCAGTTTAAAATATTTACTTTGTTATTCAGAACTTTTTTTTTTATATTAATTAATTGTTCTAAATATTTTTTTATTAAAAGCAATTAATGGCAAACCGTCAAACAGCTAAAATAAAGTTAGAATTATAAAGTGGGTCAAGATAATAGAAAAGTTCATTTGCAGTTATCCCACACAGTGTTTTTATTTAATTATTAAACATAAATTTCAGACGAATATATAATAAAAATAAAAAAAACATGTTTTCCTGGGGTTATCCTGTCCTACAAGTCGAGTGAGTGCCGAAACGAACATACGAAAATATATTCAAATAAACGAAACAAACACGAACAGATTAAAAGACGTACAATAATTATTATTCACTTCGAGGGCCCATCTGATGTAAAAATAATATAAGAAAATCTATAACTTCCCGCAAAAGATCGGAGAATACTAACGGATCAGATATATAATTTCGGCTTTAAAAAAAAATTTTTTTTTTAATTTTTTTCGCGATATCCACGAACGGTTCAACCGATTTTGAACCGGTTTAAGGTGATTGAAGTGGTTTTTAAATGTCAATGATTAGTTTCAATCAATCGGTGAACACGTTTAAAAGTCATTCTAAGAAAATAACTTTCAAAAATGGTTTTTTTTGGGATATTTTGAAATCTACCGGTTCGAATCTGTTTAAATTTGCAGGAATTGTAAGTGCAGGAACGCTCTTCGGTTCAGCCGCTCACTAGTTACAAGCGGGTCACTTACCCACACACACCCATGCACACACACACACACACACACACACACACACACACACTCATACACACGCGCCCCCACTAATACATACATACAAACATAGGGCTCCCTGAATTAGCCGGGGAAGTTTCCTGGGAACTCATAAGAAAACGATTCTTTTAAACGGTAGAAAATCAATATCTTCTCGATTTCCTAAAATTTTCAATTTTTCTAGTGGGAAGTAAAAAAAATATATTTTTGAAAAGCCTATTCAGATACATGCCAGAAGGCAAATATTTAATTTCCTGTATTCCATTAAAATTGTATGCAATTGCAGTTTGAATAGAATGAATGAAAGAAGAAAAGTCACTTTAAAATTTTAATAAAAAGTTTTTAATCATACAAAACGATCTTTTGTGTATTTATTATCAAGAAAAATATCTCAAATTGAATTAAATTTGTATGCGAAAGATCTGCGTAGAAGTTTTTTTGTACTAAAGAAGTGTACTAAAAATTAAGCATCTAAAATAAATGACGAAAATGAAACACAATGAAGTGATAGAAAAGCAAATACTTCGCAACTCATGTATTTCAGAATTGTTCGCTGTTCGCTTTTCGTATTTTCACATGGATGGGGAATTAAGCGCTAGAGAAGATGAAAGTGTGGAGGAGAATGAAGACAATTTTGTTTGTTGAAAATTTAATGCAGTTCTTGGAGCGAGTTTTGGGACGGAGATTTAGTCTCTGTTTTTAGTTTTTAAATGCATAATTAAAATTAAATACACACACACATTTATGAACCTGCCATAATATAAGCAATTTTTTGTTTCAGAGCTAAAAATTAATATTTTTATATAGGGTGCTTTTTATAGAGTGATACAACTTTGAGTTGGCATCACTGCTTTATTTGACCACCCATTTAACAGCCGATAGTTGCTTTTTGTTTAGTTTGCTTTGACATTTCATTACGGAGCGACTTACACCAGAGCAACGCGTGCAAATTCTGGAAATTTTCAATCAGAATAATGGTTGTGTTCGTCAAACTTATCGTGCACTTCGTCCATTCAAAATTTTATTTTCCAGTGAAGCCCATTTTTTGTTGACTGGAGTGGCTGGTACTCATAAAATTCAATGTGTAGGAGAAAATATGTAAATGATATTAAAAATTTTGGAATTTTACTTTTCCGTTCACATGCACATTTTATTTACAATTCTAAACATCTTCCAGTTAAAATTTATATGAATTTATAAAAGTTCGTTTGGTTTTTCATTCGCAACGATGCAATTATTTTTAAATTCCCTTCAAATTGTTTAGCTATAATTAATAAATAGAACTGGTGGGAATTTCCAGCAGATGTTTTGCATGCATATCGATTTTGTTATAAATTAAATTGAAATAAAAATATAACATTTGTCTGACTTTTGAAAATAATCTCGCGTTATGATACAAACAAAAAATTTCTTTAAAAATATAAATGAAAAAGATTTTTTTTTTAAATAAAATTTTTTTAGAATATTTTTGTTGTTTAAATTTAAGTTTCATGTGTGGAAACAAGTCATAGCAAATCCAGATGGTGCTGTTACACGTTTATTCACACACACTTATTTAGATGCACATGAATTTTTTATTAGGTCATTAGAAACCAATTAGAAGTTTCCGGACAAGCTTTTTGAAGTATTAACAGCGGTGGTAAATTCAAAGTAAAGGGTTCTCCAGCATGTGGTTTACAAAAGTAAAGTTAAATAAAACAGCCATCAAATTATGAATTTGATGGAACTTTTAGACAAAATACAATGTCATTTGCATGATCACTTCACAATTGGTTGGCGTACGAGAGAGATGCAAAACTCTCAAAAGAGAGTAAACGATCAGTGGTCTGGCTACACTTAAGAGAGTAATTGCTAAGAAGGTTTGATATTGAGTGACTCAAAGCTGTTGGCCGCCTGCAAATGCCATTTTGGTTATGTAAAAAAATTTCAAATTTCCTGGTTTTTAAAACAACAGCGGCCCCGAATGTAAACAACTTTTGACAATGTGGAAATATATTAACGGTCTAAACACAACGCTGCAAAACTTCATCTACATAGAGAGTTGCATTGACCTGTTCATTTGGCCATTAAATAGAAACGCTCTTTCTCGTAGCCTCACAAAAAAGTTCAACAGCGTCATATTACATGATCTGTATGATCAGTTATGCAACTACGCGCTCTGGAAACTTGCCATGCAACAAAGCCCAAACCGGTGGTCTTGTGTGGTTTGTGGCATCGTCTTGGTGAAACTACGCATCGTCTCATCAGAGTTCTGTATAATTTTATCAATTTTCTGCACACTAGGATCGATTGTGACGTCCTCGCAATGCTCCAAAAGTGGCCACGTTTGAATCACCACATTCTTAACGTTAGATGAACAATATTCGCAAATGGCAAAGCTTTCATATAGGGTGTTTTTTGTAGAGTGATACAGCTTTGAGTTGGCATCACTGCTTTATTTGACCACCCATTTAACAGCTGATAGTTGCTCTTTGTTTAGTTTGCTTTGACATTCATTATGCAGCGACTTGCACCAGAGCAACGCGTGCAAATTGTGGAAATTTTTAATCAAAATAATGGTTCTGTTCGTCGAACTTATCGTGCACTTGGTCCATTCAAAATTTTATTTTCCGATGAAGCCCATTTTCGGCTGAACGGGTACGTAAATAAATGGAATTGTCGAAACTCCGCCAGCGCTTGATGGGCTGGCGGAGTCATTGGTATGTCTTCAAAAACGATGATGGTCCAAATGTTACTGTTTGTGAAAATTGGTGTTCCAGATTGCGCCTTGTACGCGCCAGCCGTGGCGGCCACATGGCCGAAATCATATTTAAACATTAATGTCATAAAATTTTCTATCCAATAAAGACCGTTTCATTGATATCAAAAATATATCACTATGTTTTATTACGATTTAAACTTGTATCACTCTATAAAAAACATCCGATACAACAGCTGATAGACTTGCCAGACCGGCGTTTTTTAAGTTACAGAATGGTGAACCGAGAGACTCATTTAATTCAAACGATGGCAGCGTTAGAACAACAAATTTGAAACCTGCAAGACTTTTTTCACGTACGACGTTGTTAAACTTCATAATAAATATGAAAAACAAATTGTAAGTAGCATTGATTTGCTTTTGGTGTATGGGGTTGGCAAAAGTGCAGAGCAAAACGAAAAAAAAAGAATTAAAAAAATGGGACAAAATATTATCAGCTGGCACCTGGTTAAATGAGTAACAGTGTCACCTTTTATATAGATTTTCGGTGTATTAAAGAAAATATATTCCCCTGAAAACGCGAAAAAATTAAAACTACAGTTAATAACTCATGGCTAAAAAGGCATACAAATGGCGTACACGTACTTCGTTGACAATTCAATAAATTATTTCAATATTTGCTATTAATTATGATGACTAATTTTAAACAGCAAATTTCTTTAGGTGTACGAGGGTTGCTTCTATGTGTCACACAAAATTTATTATGCCGTTATTGGAAGCAACACGTTAATGAGTTTAACTACTACAAAACATATTCTAAGATTTTGATTTTATTAAATTTATTTTGTCGACAGAACGATGTCGAGTGCCATCGTCGACCAGGTAGTACCAACGTCAGTAGTTTTAAATTAATTTTGATTCAAAAAAGTTTATAATAATTCAGAAAGATTTTCCTTAAACAAATTTTTATTGCAAAAGTTGTTGAAAAAGGTACTTTTCGAAAAAAGTACTTTTTTAGGCGCCACAATTTTTTTAATATTCTTTTTACAAACAGTACCTATTTGAGAGGGTGCTTTCTGAAATAGTGTTTTGGAAATGATACAGTTTTGAAAATTAAATATTTAAATTTAAAAACAAAATTGTTTTTGAAATGCGGGCACTTTAGGAGAAGGTACTTTTGAAAGAAATTCTTTTGTTAGCGGTACTTTTGGAACAAAGTACTTTTTTAAGAACAAGAAACTGTTTTAACATTCTTTTTGCAAACAGCACTTGTTGTGCTTATGTGAATTTGTGTTTTTGTAAATGGTATTGTTTTTTTAAATATAATTTTTGTTAATATTATTTTTGTAAATATATTTTTGGAATACGAAAACTTTGAGAGAAGGTACTTCTTAAAGAAGTACTTTGGATAATGGTACTTTAAAAACAGATCATTCTTTCTAAAAATAAATATTTTTAAGGACTCAAAAAGATTTTTTTGGAAAAGGTATGGTTTCCAAAAAGTACTTTTTGAGAAAAATAACAAAGTGAAACTGTTTTGAAGTACTCCATCGAAACCAACAGTTTTTTTTTATGTGAAAGAAGAAAATATTATTAAAAGCGTTTTATTGCAAAAAAGGATTCTATTTTAGAAACTCCATTTCCGCATTCAATTTACAAAAAAAAAAAAAAAATTAAAATATGTTGGAATTAAGAACAGCGTGCAAAATGTGAAGAAGGCGAAACAACATGGAGCGAAATGAAAACTCGAATTCAATACTGTTCCGAAAAATTTCTGTGACGTGCCTAAAATATCGTTTATAATAAAAATATGACTCTTGTCTACGACCTCTTTTGTAGCAGTGTTGCCATTTCATACTATCACGTCGGCTATATAATTCCCATTTTGAGTGGAATCCTCTCTATATATGTACATGAGTAATATTTCGCTCAGTGTAATATACTTCGATTTGTCAAAGTTTGTAATCGTTAACTTAAAAGTTGGTAAATCGAAACTTAAAGATTTAAGGGCAGACAACACTTTTACAAGTTCTATTAGGCGAAAAAAAAACACCCTGTATTTTTTTTTTTTTAACAATTCTCCCAGTGTAATTTTTCCCATTTCTTAAAGATCATTGTTCATTTTAAAGTAAATGTTGCAGTTAATGAATGGATAAGAAAATATTTAATTAATCGGCTTAAAGTGCAGTATCCCGTGTCACAAAATTTCAAAAATTATCTTTACGAGTTCATTCTCGCATAACTGTGGCTTCGTTCCGTCCTAGGAAGCGACTTATATTGATTCCAATTTTTAGTGGGCAATTAAATATTGAAATTAATTTAAATTGAAAAAAATTAAATATTTTGAAAATATTTTCTTTTCATATTTTCTTTCCCTCCATTTCTTTGTCTTATGCCTTGTAAATCATCTTCAGTTTGTTGCATTTAAATTGTTAACACTTTTTGTTGTTGTTTACTAAACGTAAACAATCAACTAACCTTAATTCATCGCTAAATGTTGGTTACAAATGATGTCATACATAAACACTTGCAGGCACGTTGATATTATTTGAGCAACAACATTTTAAACTTTTTTTTTTTTTTTCTAAATTCCCATATTTTAAAGGTGACACATATTTGAATTCACCTCATGAGACATAAACTTATGCGATGATTTGTAATATTAAATGATTTAAATGCTACAATTATGTCATGCACGCCACTTGTTGATTTAGTCATTCTTAATAGAGACTCTATTGTTTTCTAATGCCTTTTAAACGTTAATTATGAGAATCATAAAAAATTTTATTTTCATAATCGTGTAGTTTTTCTTTTTTTTCTTTTTAATTGACTTTAAAATGATTTTAAAATGTTTCGTTGTAGCAAAGCTGTAATTTAATAATTATTGTTTTAAATCGTTTACATGTTTGTGATAGTAAAGGGTAATTTTTTTATAGCAACTCTTTTTATGGTTGCACTGTTTTTGCCTGTTTAGCTGTCGTTTAACAGCAACATGTTACAGTTGCTGTTAAACACGATCGGTTTTGTCTTTTATTTAACCATGAATCCTACTTACAAACGATCCATGTTTGCAGGCTATTGAATTTTATTGTCAAAATTCATGTGCAGTTAAGAAATCGCATCGTGCACTTCATCCATTTTATGGTCAGACTGGGCAACCTGAGGTTGTTAGTCGGTATCTTGTGTTTTAGTTTTGCACCAAATTCAAAATTGTTGGACAACATTAAACCTCCAGCATGCGCAGGCGTAGAGTACGATCAGTAGAAAATATTGCAGCTGTATCCGCCAGTATTGTTGATTATCGTGAATTATCGATTGGAGACCGTTCGCAGCAGTTGGGCTTCTGCTGCTCCACTACGTGAAAGGAAGGAGCGGAAGAAGAATCTTTTAAAATAAAACTGGAGCAGGAATAGAAATCACACGATCGACTACAACTTGTAACTTTTGAAGAAGCGGCGCTGGAAAAATTGGATAAGGATAAATTTTTTTGTTGGAAATTGTTGTTCAGCGATGAAACAAACAAAATTGCCGTATTTGGCTTAAAGAGTAGCCAGAAGCTTCGTAAGAACTGCTAAAGCATTCTGAAAATGGTACTCTGTGGTATGGATTATGGGTTGGTGGCATCGTTGAACTCTACTTTGTCAAAGACGACGATGTTGGGAGCGTTATTGTGAATGGCGGGCGCTACTGTACGATGATTGAAATTTTTTTTTTGTAATCAAAATGGAAGAGCTGGACTTAGATGTCATGGGGTTTCAATAAGACGGTGTGTGTCACTTGACACTTGAGGGGCGAGCTCAGTGAACAGTTTATTTTATCTTCGGGGCCTGGCCTCCGAATTATGAATTAAAAAAAAAATAATAATAACAAATCTCTTCAGCTAGTCCATTTTACTTCCGACATAATCGGCCTATTGTGCAGACAATTCCTGCAGTCATTCTGGCGCTAAATGTTTTATGATGACTTGCCTGAACTGGAAGTTCCAACATAGTTTGCCCTCAATTATAAATCGATATCGATACCTCTCAAGCATGTCGATAGTTCTCAAGCAGTTAAAAAAATTACACCATATCTTGCAACTTTTTAAACAAACCGTTTCCGAAAAAAAAAGTTTTTCAAACTTCCATCTTCCATCTCTGCTTGCAATAAATTGTTGATTGTGGACTGCCCTTGAGGCCAAACGCAACTAAATGTTTGTGGCTCGCCGCAACTTGTTGTTAGTGTGCGTGAATGTACTCCGTATCTATTTGTGACGACATGTTTTACTCGTATTAACGGACTTTCTGGCGACTACGCTGTTATTTTCTCTCCACCCACTGCCCCTCCCCCACAAATAATTTTCTTTATTTATTTTTTATCAAGAAATAGTTTTCAATCTTGCGATTTCCACTGTTTTTGATGCTTGAGAAAGTATTTGAAAAGTGTAACGACGGTGGTGTTTGTTTTTGTTGACGATGGTAGAAACGCTGGTGGCGACGATGACATCATCATCATCCTTTAGTTACTTTGGCTTCCAAAGGAAGCTCGTGATAAGTAATTTGCAATACCCATATTTAATTTTTTTTTTGTATACAAAACACTTAAGAAGAGTAAATGTTTGCTTTGGCGAAGGTTGTTTTGCATATTCGAATCCTTTGCGCATTTTTAATGGCGTAAAAATCATTGTTGTTCTTGTATCACGTTTCCACTTGAGGTGATATTTCCAAAACAGTTTCGTTATTAACAATCGAAGTTGTTTACAAATGTTTTGACACTCTTCGTTATATCGCAAATATCGGAACGTTTCACAGTCAATGAAAAGAAGCAGCAGCGGATTGCTGTTCAGCACGCAATTTAAAACGCTTTTTTATTCTTAAGATACTTTAAAGGAATTAAATTTTGTAAAAGCCAAAAGAATAATTGCCAAGTATGTTTTCAGCCGTTTGATAAAAAAAAGCAGAAGATATCTGCATGTTGGAAGCATTTTTAAAAATAATGACACTCTAACGGTGGTCAAAATGCGACCACTTGACATTTGCAAACAAAAATAAATTTTTAAAATTTATTTTTATATCTAATAAAATTATAAAAAAGAAATTATTTTGACCCATTCTGTGTTACACAGAATGACGACAATTTTTTCGATGCGAAATGGTTTCACATCAGTTGCAGAAATGAGCTGCTGGTTTGTCGTTAAAACCATGAACAGCTGATTTGAAAGAAATTTTTGGGATTTCAACACACTCGTTTTCTTATAAATTTCTTTAAAATAAATTAAATCTCTGATAGAAATAGAAGTATTTCTTGTTGCAATTTCTTTTATAAAACTTAATTGACAAACTGTACAACTGATGTTTTTGTTTGTACAAAAAACTACAACTACAATTTTATAATGCGCCCTAAAAAGGAAATTATTTTATATTTTGTAAATTAATTTTTGAAATAAAAATAAATAAATAAAAATTATAGAACTACAGCTTCTTCTTATTCTTCTTCTTCTTCTTATTATTATTATTATTATTATTATTATTATTATTATTATTATTATTAATCTTATTATTTATTATGGAACTAGAGTTTTGAAATCACTTTATTTCACATTCAAATTAAGCGGGCTTCCATTCCATTCTTCTAACTTGGCAGCACTCAAATCAGTGCAGGCAACTACAGGGTTGCATTTCATAAAACCTACTTGGAAGTAATCCAAAAAGGCTTGATGTTGATATTAGCAAAATAAATTTTTTTGGTAAAATCAAGTTTGTGGCCTTAATGTAAACACTATTGGGCTTTGATTTTACCTTTTGAAATTTTCTCAAAACTAATGGCGTTTATCTGGTGTTGTTCTATTGAACAAGGTTTTTATTAATTTAATATTTTTCAAAATTTCTTATGGATCCCAACATTTTCATTGTAAAAATAAGAAATTATTATTTTCTTTTATGTCTGTACTCGTCGAACAATTAAAAGGTTCAAGTGCAAAAACATATTAACCGCAATTTCGTCAGCGATAAACAGAACACTTTTTCTCTTTCAAATTATATATGTACAACTAAATATGTATGTGTGTGTGTGTGTGTGTAAACTTGTCATCATTCCGAATAAAATAACACCAATAAATTTGAATTTATTTACATTCTGTTTATTAAAGCACTTGTAACACACGTTGCACTTTTCTTTGAAATGCAATAAAATCGAAAGTGAATTAAAAGGGAAATGACATTTTAATCAAACAGCCAAACGAATGAGTAACACAAAATTTAATTTGTATATAAACTTGTGCAAATTTTAAAACGAATAACAAAATTGTATCTACGCTAAGTGTTTATCTGTGCCCGTAGCCACAAGTGGGAAGAGTGGCAGCCGCTTGATTGACGAAAAGTTCAAAGTTGTGGTTTTTGTTTTGTATTTTTGTATTGCAAAGAAATAAAAATATGCTAATAAAAGTCAAACATATTCAAAATCGTGTGAAAATGAATAAATAAAATAGTGTCTTTACAGTCGGCATGTCTGGATCTCACGGAGGTTTTGGCTTTTTCAAATTATAATTTTTTTTTATACTTAATTCCCAGCTGATTAGAATATCAGTTTGTTGGTTTTGTAATTGAGCTGCAATGGGTGTTTTTTTTTCAACTGCATGCGAACTATCGATAACGATGATTATGTTTTGAAAGCTGAGAATGTCAAAGTGTTTCAGTATGATTTGACAAATTACGGAAATTTTTAAAAAATATTTGTATATTAAATTTAATTTTGTAGGCTGATTGTAGGAAAAAATTTTTTTTAAAATTCAGAAAGACATGCTAAATAGTCCAAAGCACAAGGGAAATTCAATATCACTCTTATATATTAAATTTATACAGCAGAGCACAACAGCTGTTTTCGAAGGCCACCACACTATCATGATCAGTACTCATGTGAATTTAGATTTATTACAATTTGTGGGTTATTTGCATAAGCGAACAGTTTCTATTTATACGAATTTTATTATTAAAAACAATACGAGAATTGTAGCAGTTTCTATTTGTAACAATTTTATCATGAAAAACAATACGAGAATTGTATTGTACCAAACCGGTGGTAGCACACTTTCGTCAAGTCCCTGTGTTATCGTTTGATTATTTTTCTTCATGTTTTATTTGCCACGAATTGGATGAGTACAAGCGAACGAAACATCGCCGGCTTAGAGTGGAAACCAGCTAACTCACAAAACAATTTTGCAGGAGAGATAAAGTGCATTTAATATTTTCTACTAGATTAACGCTGTTATTCATAAACAATTATTAAAATTAAAGTGGCTTTAAGGTGTGGATTTTGTATGGTTAAGGATCCCTTAAAGCATACATTAACTTTAACAATCGTTTGTGAATTAGGGGATAAGAATTTTCCCTAAATAAATTTTTTTTCATTAAATAAATAATGAAATGGAACGGTCACGTCACGTCAGGGCAATACAAAAAAATGGAATACTTCTCTACTACTTTCCTTTACCAGTTGACTATTTCTAACAACTTCTCGTGATATTCAAGGCCTTAAGGTACGTTTACATGTGGGCAAATATTTTCACACAAAAGCGTAACCACTAAAACATCTTAATTCACAAAAGTATTTATTGAGTCCCCAAAAATATTGGGTTCCATGAGGCTGTCTATTAGTACAGTATGAAACAGTTTTACTTAAGAAACACGGATCTAAATCAAAGTATTTTTTTCTTAGTTTGTAGTGGTCACGTTTTTTTTTTTTTTTTTTTGGTCAATATTTGCCAAGTGTGACCGTATCTTTGGCGAGTAGTCACAGGATGCCAGAAGTTTGTTCACGTAGAGTATTATTTTTGACATTATCTTGATGTGATGTTGACAAAAAGTTACAGAATAAAGAGAAATATTTTGTTACGCTCGAGTTAGTTGTTGGTTGCTTTAAGGAAAAGTATGTCTGCAGTATTTATTTATTTGCTACTTCTGCCACTATTTTCTGACTCATATTCTACATGAAATGCAATTTAAAATCTATAAACATTGATTGTAGCAGATGGCAGAGATATTTTAGCATAAAATGAATATTTTAATTCAAATTCTGTCTATTCATTTACACTTTCAGCTTGTGGCAGCAGTATTAATAGGATTCGGAATCTACATCATCTTGACATACGAAACAAACGATATTGCGACAACAGCTGCATACGCGTATATTGGAATCGGCGTTTCCATATTTGTGGTTTTATTATTTCTAACGATTGGAGTGGCCAGAGAAAATGTCTGTTGCACGATAACGGTGGGTAAATCAAAAACGATACACTCGCGTAAATGAGAGTGTAAATTAAGTGAAATAAATATATTTAAAATTCTCAAGCATGTGTTTGAGTTAAAAAAAAAAAAAATAAATAAAAATAATTTGCTAAATATGAAACTCTTTGCAGGTTATCATACTGATGATTGTGGTTATACTGGCCCAAATAGCGGTTACTTTCCTCCTAACTCGAGGTGAGGGCGAAGTTGCCTCGCACTTATCGAATACGATTGATGCATCGTGGCAAGATGAACTCAACACACCGGGCGCCATGTCACATTACGAAACCTGGGTAATTGTTGAATAGATATTGAATTTTGTAGCAAAATTAATGACTGCAATTTTTGTGTTCCAGTTCAAGTGCTGCGGTCGGGCCAGCCCACAAGATTATATTGTGAATGAACGATTGCCACCCGATACCTGTTTCCTTAACAATGACTCATCTGTACCCGAAAATCTCATCGAGACCGGTTGCCGCATTAAATTCCAACAATATTGGTCTTATCTAGTGAGAGCGTTTAATATTGTGGCCTGGGTTTTAATAGCTTTAGAGGTAAGTTAATGAAAATGTTCTATTGCAAAATTGCACAGTGGGGAAAAAAGGTGTAAACAAGTCGTAGCGTATAAATTAATTGCACCGTGAAGAAAAGAGAGAAGCAAAATGCTCATTTGACCCGCACAAACTCAAAATTTCTTGTAACATTCAAAAAGTTTGCAATTTCGCTTTGGGTTCTATTTTTTTTTTAACAGACTGTAGTTGCTGTTTTCGGCGGCCACCACATAAACTGTTTGGCATTAAATCCAATGCAATACATGCAGGGTCTTTGAAATGTATAAAACATTTTTTTTTATGCCAGCGCTATTAATTGTTTATAAATTCCTTATAAATAACAGATACCGATTATTATAGTTTGCCAGCTAAAAATGTCAAGCTGTCTTGACATTTCAGTTCGCTAAGCCATGGCATGTCATCAAGATTCCTTTGATGTCAGAACAGTGTTTCCCGAATGTGCATATTTATTTCGAAAAACTAGAGGGAAATACTTGACCTTAAAGGCCATACCAGTTTTTCGACCCCTATAGAGGAATCGAGATCACCACTTAATCAGATGTACAATATCGGGGGTTTTGAAATAAAAAATACTTTTTTGCAAATAATTTTTTACGGAAAAAGGACAAGGCAACAATTATGCACAATAGGACTGATTTAAATAATTATTAATATTTTTAATTACGAATATAACATTTTCCTCTTTTCTTTTCAGTTGCTGGTGACATTCATATCCTGCTGCCTCTGCAACAGCATTCGCAATGATCGCAGACGTTCTTTCTATTAATAATTTTTATTTAAGCTTTAAGCTGAAGAAACTGGTTGCTTTTTACGAAAAAAAAACTTTTTTACAAAACTTTTGCCAAGAGATAAAAAACAAACAAAAACATTGAACAAAAAACTGCAGTAGTCCCCGTTGCAAAGTCCATCATAAATCAACACTCTCTCCCTCTTTAATAAATCTAACACGTCTTATTTATATTTTAGTTTTTAATTAAAACTGCTATTTTCAATAGTAAATAAAGTGTTAACAATGAAATATTTATTACCTGAAACAAAATGACAGAACATGTTATTGCAAATTCTAAAAATACAATTCGAGAATTATTGTAAATAAATAGAATTTACACACACAAAAAAAATAAAATAATAATAAATATTGAAATTTTTTATTTATCACATACATTGTGTTATGCTGTTGCCTTCAGACTTAAGGGGCCTCACCCTTAATCGCCCTCCTTGTAAATGCAGTTAAGCTGATGTCATCTTTAAGCGGTGACTACTGTTTGTGTATTTAAATATATTTTGTATAGTCATATTTTTTTTTATATATTTAATAAATCAAGATAAAAATTTAGTTACTGAAAGTTTTCTAATTTGTCCGTTTTTCTGTTTGTTGTAAATGTTATTGTAATGTTTGTATGTAGTTGTGTGTATGTACGCTATTTTTATAATGAATGAAAAATTGTTAACAAATTGAAATAAATTATTGAAAACTATTAAACACTTTTGCAAAAATATATTTATTTAATGACACTATTCTTAATTGCTTCTTTTCATTGTAACTTAGCCCACGATCACATTTGGGCAAATATTTGCCCAAAAGGCGTAACCACTAAATGCTAACGAACAACCTTCTGATTCAGACAAGTGTTTTAGACACACACATTCCAATAATATTTCTATGACTTTCTCTATTCGTTTTATATGAAACTGTTTTATTTAATAAACACGTTGCTGCATGAGAATTTTATGTTTTACATTTTAGAAGCTTTTTGAGCAAATAGTTGCTAAGTGGGACCGCACCTTTAGGAGGTAGAACTTCGAAAAATTATTTTAAAAATGTCACTCTTTTAAAATTTTGTTATATTGCAAAAATAATACTTTCCTTTATCGGTTTCAAGAATAGACTTAAGCAAACAGAAATAAAACTATGGCTTCGAAAATGCTTTTACAGGGTGTTTTTTATAGAGTGATACAAACTTTGAGTTGGCATCACTGCTTTATTTGACCACCCATTTAACAGCCGATAGTTGCTTTTTGTTTAGTTTGCTTTGACATTTTATTATTGAGCGACTTACACCAGACCAACGCGTGCAAATTGTGGAAATTTTTAATCAAAATAATGGTTCTGTTCGTCAAACTTATCGTGCACTTGGTCCATTCAAAATTTTATTTTCCGATGAAGCCCATTTTTGGTTTTTGTTTAGTTTGCTTTGACATTTTATTATGGATCGACTTGCACCAGACCAACGCGTGCAAATTGTGGAAATTTTTAATTAAAATAATAGTTCAGTTCCTCAAACTTATCGTACACTTCGTCCAGTCAAAATTTTATTTTCCGATGAAGCCGATTTTTGGTTGAATGGGTACGTAAAGAAACAGAATTGTCGCATTTGGAGTGAGGAGAAGCCACACGCTTTTGTCGAAACAGCATCTTACATCCACAGAAAATTACTGTTTGGTGCGCTTTATGGGCTGGCGAAGTCATTGGCCCGTATGTCTGTGTTTTTTTATAGAGTGATACAAGTTTAAATCATAATAAAATATAGTAATATATTTTTGATATCAATGAAAAGGTCTTTATTGAATAGAAAAATTGATGACATTAATGTTTAAATATGATTTCGGCCATGTGGCTGCCACTGCTGGCGCGTATAAGGCGCAATCTGGAACACCAATTTTCACAAATAGTAACATTCTGACCATCATCGTCATTCTGTTTATTTACGTACCCGTTCAACCAAAAATGGGCTTCATCGGAAAATAAAATTTTGAATGGACGAAGTGCACGATAAGTTTGACGAACAGAACCATTATTTTGATTAAAAATTTCCACAATTTGCACGCGTTGCTCTGGTCTAAGTCGATCCATAATGAAATGTCAAAGCAAACTAAACAAAAAGCAACTATCGGCTGTTAAATGGATGGTCAAATAAAGCAGTGATGCCAACTCAAAGTTGTATCACTCTATAAAAAAACACCCTATATTACATTGATTACAAACAAGTTTCATGATGTTGCCTTGAAGCAGTAAAGAAGTCCTCTATAAATCATATTATCTTCATCGGAACAACGAAACGTTTAATAAAATGGTTATAATAGGTAAATGCCTTATTCATAAAACAATATTAATGGTTTATAAGAGCTTTATAAAACAGATTACTATACAAATTTTATTTTACAAACTCTACGAAACAGAAATGGTTTTTATTATTTATTTTGTTTATTCAAGAACTTCAAAATAATTTATTATTAAATTAAAAGATTATTAAGCTTTAGTAACACCAGCAGTAAAGCAAAGTGTCGGTTAACCTAAAATTATTTCAATATGAAGTTTATTGCTTAACTACCCTTGTGGGGTATAATGACAGTAGGTCAAATAGTTAATTTATTAACAATAAAATTATTTCTTTCAATTTGAGCAAAACTTCAAGGATATTAATGAAACAGTCAAACAACAACTTGCTAAGGCCAAAAATTATCATATAGTTTTAAGAAAGTATTATTATATTAACTGGCTTTTCATGTTATCAAGAATATCTTAAAATGTCTTAACCACCACAAACGATCGTTGTTTTAAAGGAAATTTATTTAAAGTATTTATTTCACGCTCCACTAAAATCTAATGAATCCAATATCAAGACTATATTTCGAATCAAATCAAAGATAATTAAGAAATAAATACTCCTCCTTTAAATTTCACTTTTGTAACTTAGACTTTTTTGGCGGTTAGGGGACGATATGCTCGTAACCGTTTCTTTATTCAAATATTGATAATAATAAATCTAATAAAAAGACTATATTTCGAAATAAATTGAAGATAATTAAAAAACACTCCTCCTTTAAATTTCACTTTTTGTTACTTAAGCTTTTTTGGCGCTTAGGGGACGTTTATTTATTTGAATATTGACTTTAACGAGTGTTGGCTGAGTATTGCCATTTACAAATGTTTTCCGCTTGTCAAATAAAGCTTTTTCTTTACTTTTCTCCTTGAGCTTTTGCTTGGAAAAGTTTGTAAAGTTTTAGTTCCATTCCATTGAGTGTTTTAACGCACAATAAAGTCGCCAACAAAAAAGCAAAAAAAAAAAAAAACTTCTAAACAAAACAGACAAATTAACTAAACATTTTTTAGTTTATTTGAAAGCGGCAAACGTTACGGTTAAAAGCAAAAAGAAGAAAGAAAGAAAAAAATATATTAAATAAAAATTAGAATAAGAAAACGATATGAAAAATTAAAGTAAAACGACAGCAGAGATTATTTTTAAAAAATTTCTTGAGAGATACACAACAGAATTAGAAAAAACATGCACGTAGATCAGCTATAAACTCGGCATTTTCAGAAAGTGTGGCGCGGAAATAGATACAAAACTCAAACGGAATCTGAAACTAAAGAGAAATAAAGGAGGCAACGAAATCAAATATAAATAAATAGTTGTGATTGATAAAATAAATAAATATAGTGAAGCCATATAAATTAACAAATAAATAAAGAACTCTGTTGCTTTTCAAAAGTGTTTTAAAACAGAAAAGCTGTTAATTAATTAATTCATACATTTCATATTTCTTTTGTAATAAAAAGTTAGTGTTGTTTTTGTGTAAAGTAAAATATTTACAGCGTTTGTTATTTTTTTATAAAATAAAATAAAATAAAATAAGCGAAATATGGCCTGTTCGACGAAAGCTTTAAAAGTATTTGCTCTGATATGGGATTTTATTTATGCGGTGAGTATTTCAAAATAAAAGTAATAAATATTAACTGAAAACGAAATATATCAATTAACGTGCATTTTTCTATTCACTGGCTAATCTTTATAAATAGATTTCATTATTTCAACGACAGGCAGTTTCACGATGTGTTCATCATTTAAATTTAAAGCTGCGACATTTCGACTCATATTTTGTTTTACAATAATTGTAAATTTTATTTATATTTTTAAGAACTCGAAACGTGTAGTGGTTTGTCAATAGAACTAATATTTATTGATCGAGACCTCTCTACAACTAATAGATACAAAACATTCGGTCTAACAAGTGGAAGTGTTAATTAAGGAAATAAAATGTGTTTGTGGGTGCGTGTGTGTGTGTGTGTGTGTGTGCGTTTATATCTATTCACCTTAAATTAATTTTTTTCCCTGTTGTTATTTGCAAAATTAGTCAAGTTTGTACTGGTTCACTCAGTAACTCCCACGCAATAACTTTCTGTTTGTTTGTAATAAATTTAGGCCGACACTGTGAATGCATGACGGGCGTATCGCACATTTAAGGCTCGTTATCGATATGCCTAAATCAGGCTGTTTAGATTTGACTTCAATGTGACATCAAGGAAAAATAATTTTTATAAATTTAATCAATTTTCTTATCTTAATTGTTGGGAAGCAAAAGTTGCAATCGCACTTCTTTGTTAAGCCGCATTCGCTCATTCGTTTTGGACAAATCTTTGTGCAACCATAATCGTATATTTCTCTCTCTCTCTCTCTCATTAAAAAGACGTACAACTTAATATTAAATAAACGCACTTTTTCATTTTAAAATATATAAAACGCGTATTTTTCCAAATGTTTATGATTTTCTAAATTAAATTTTGAAGAAAAGTTGTTCCGATTATATGTATAGAGTGTTTTTTATAGAGTGATACAGCTTTGAGTTGGCATCACTGCTTTATTTGACCACCCATTTAACAGCCGATAGTTGCTTTTTGTTTAGTTTGCTTTGACATTTCATTATGCATCGACTTACACCAGAGCAAAGAGTGCAAATTGTGGAAATTTTTAATCAAAATAATGGTTCCGTTCGTCAAACTTAGCGTGCACTTCGTCCATTCAAAATTTTATTTTCCGATGAAGCCCATTTTTGGTTGAATGGGTACGTAAAGAAACAGACTTGTCGCATTTGGAAAGAGGAGAATCCACAAGCTTTTGTCGAAACACAGAAAATTACTGTGGAATTGCCGGCGCTTTTCGTAAAACTCTCCATTTTTAATAATTCAAATATATATAAAATAACCACTTTCTACACAAGTAAGTTTTATAAAAAAGTACTTTTTGAAAAAAGTTTACTTAAAAAATTTTTAAAATTCGAAAGAGTACTTTTCTTCAAAATTACCTTTTTAACGACGAGTTTTTAAAATAAAATAACTTAAAAATTTATATTTTCCAACAACACATTTTTTCAAAAAGGAAAGCAACTTTTTAAAAATGTGTTTAAAGTACTTTTGCAAAAAGTTATTTCAACATATATTTTTTGTTACAAAAATGCGCTTTTTAAAAAATACCTTAAGCCAAAAAATACTTTTTTAAAATGACCACTTTTTAGACAAGTACATTTCCTTGAAAGTACTTTTTTTTAAATGTTTACATTAAAAAGTTTTAAAATTCGAAAGAGTACCTTTCCTGAAAAGTACTTTCTTATCAAAGTTTTTAAAGTACTTTTTTAAAAAGTAACTTAAAAGTTTATATTTTCCAACAGGACATTTTTTCAAAGAGGAAAAGTACTTTTTAAAAAAGTACAAGTAACTTAAAAGTTTATATTTTCCAACAAGATATTTAAAAAAAGTACTTTTTAAAAATGTGTTTAAAGTACTTTTGCAAAAAATTATTTCAACATGTATTTTTTGTTACAAAAATGCGTTTTTTAAAAAATACCTTAAGCCAAAAAATACTTTTTTAAAATGACCACTTTTTAGACAAGTACATTTCCTTGAAAGTACTTTTTTTTTTAATGTTTACATTAAAAAGTTTTAAAATTCGAAAGAGTACCTTTCCTGAAAAGTACTTTCTTATCAAAGTTCTTAAAGTACTTTTTTGAAAAGTAACTTAAAAGTTTATATTTTCCAACAAGACATTTTTTCAAAGAGGAAAAGTACTTTTTAAAAAGTACAAGTAACTTAAAAGTTTATATTTTCCAACAGGACATTTTTTCAACGAGGAAAAGTACTTTTTAAAAAAGTACAAGTAACTTAAGTTTATATTTTCCAACATTTAACATTTAAAAAAAGTACTTTTTAAAAAATGTTTAAAGTAATTTTGAAAAAATTATTTTCAAAATGTATTTTTTTTTTCAAAACAACACTTTTTAATAAATACTTTTAGCCAAAAAATACTTTTTTAAAATGACCACTTTTTAGACAAGTATTCTTTTACTTTAAAAGTGTTTTGAACTTAAAAGAAGTACGTTTTCCGAAAAGTACTTTTTAGCAAAGAGTACTTTTTTAACTTATAAATTTATATTTTCCAAGTTCCATTTTCAAAAAGTACCATTCTCATAGAGTACCTTCTCCGATATATTAAGTGTCTTAAGAGTAAATTTCCTCAAGTTATATCTTCAAAAGTTTTATCAACATATACAATTCCCGAGAGTATCATTTTATAGGAGTACCCTTTACAAAAAGTACTGTTTTTTTCAAACGAATAAAATAATATTTTTTGAAAGGTACTTTTTCCTAAAAGAACTTTTTTCGCTATTTTTTTTCGAAAGATCAAGAACATTCGATATCAGATAATACTATTTAACTGATTTTTAAAATGTTTCAATTATTAAATTTTTCTCGATTCTAAAACTTTTATAATTTCATTGATAACAAGCAAAATGTTTCCTGATGGTGTCTGGAACAGTTAAAAAGTCACCCATAAATCAAATTATGCCCAGCGGAAGCACGAACTAGATAACAATCAGTAAAACGTTTAATAAGATGGTTATAATAGGTAAATGCCTTATTCATAAAAATATTAATGGTTTATAAAAGTTTTTTAAACTAGATATAAAATATGAATTTTATTTTATAAACCTTTTATAAAACAGAAATAATTTTGTATACATAAAGCATTAAAGCTTTTTGTATTGCCCTCGTATCTAATGAAATTTCTGGCGTTGATATAATGAAGTCGATCTCATGGAGCATTTTTTATTACAGAATTTTATGTTATCAAATAATTTTTTTTACAATTTTAGCGAACTTCTCAAGTTAGAAATAATTTTCTCCTAATTTATTAATTGACATTTTTATTAAAATAACTTCGATTAAAAACTTCTGCCGAGAACACACTGTTCCCATGTTCTGATGTCACTTATTTCGTATTCCCTGGAATTTGGGTCATTGCCAATTCGTTCCAAATACTACGTTACCAACGAAGACGTCTTCGCTGGCATTCATATTTTTCAAACATTTTTAGGGTGCCATTCTAGTCGATTCAATGCCCCCTTCCGTTACTTTTTTTGCTGCTGCTGCTGCTGCTCAACTTAATATTAAGTAAATTTAAGACTGTCTGTTGGTATTTATTTCGAAAATCTTTAAAAAAATATTAGCGTTTTAAAATTATTTGTTTACATGCCAACAATAAAACAAGCAGCAGCTGCAACGACAATAAAGTAACAACAAGTTGTTGCATTAACCTTCTTGGCACAATGAGTTCTACAAGTGAACTCGCTTGTCTGTAAAAGTGTATTGGAGGGGGCTTTTTAGGTGCTGCATTTCAATTATTTTTCTTTTGTCTCAAACGTTTCAAAAGATTGTTAAGTAAATTCGATAGGAAAAATAAAAATAAAAATAAAAAAACAAAAATTTATTTGCCTCGTGGTATTTAATAGAAAACACATACACAATTTCAGTCTGTAGCAGAGTATTGAATCGAATACTCGTTGTGAGATTAATTGAAGCAAAATTAGATTTTTATTATTTCAATGAATAATTGAAATAAGAAAATTAGATTAAGAATCGATTATTAAAACGAAAAGTGGAAGTGAGAAGCGTTGCTGTTCGTCATTATCTATTATTTGGAATAGTTTTCTTTGCGGTTTGAAATAATCAGCCTGATTCGTCAATTTCTAATAAATAGATCAAAGTCAAGAAACCAAATTTTTCTTTAATCGATTACAAATTATCGAATTTTGGGGCGAAAAGCGCCAATCGTAATCAGGCTGAATATATTTTTTTAAAGAAATTTTTTGGCACTAGAAACTTCTCAATAAAAATTTAAAATTTTCCAAATGCAGTACTAAAAATAAAATATATAAACTTCTATTTATGATATATTGCCGATTTTGGTTTGTACCGAAAACCCGCTTTAGAAATTATATCGGGAAATATATAAATCGATCGGCCTGACAGAGTCTCATATGATTGAAAATAATGTTACTAAATATCAGCTAAAACCCAAATTCAATCGAAATGGAAACTGCATTTCAAAATATCAGTACTGAGGTGCGGGTTCAAAATAAAAACATAATATATATTTAATCGATTAAACGACCAATCAGCTGTTTTATGTTTGTTACGAAAAATTGTTATAGAATTCAGTGAAATTTTAATTGTTTTCTTTTATTATTTTTACAATTAATCGCAGTCACCAACTCGACTGCAACATACAACTAAATACCCGATCATAATCCGATTAATTGATTCATCTAACAACAACAACTGGACACTCTAGTGTGTGCAGTCATGAGACTCAAATGGAATACTTGGGGCGTAGCGTAGACCTTTTTCATATTCATTCACATTTCAATTTTGTAAAATACACAGATTTGCGCACGAACATTTTTGAATAGCGAATTCGATTTCGAAATGTAAACAAACGAAATGCGAAATACCATTGACATTTGAAATAAATTTATATAGAAACTGAAGAGTTCAGTGGAAGTTTACAAAGTCAATTTTGTAATTTTTACAAACAAAAAAAAAAAAAGCCGAAAAGAAAAAAATATTTTCGGTTTAAGTGAAAAGGTGATGGTCGTGTACTAAATAAATTTCAATCAGACGATATTCGCTGACTAAGAAAACGAGTATTTTAGAACAATATTTTTAGTGAGAAAATTTGAAACTGTGGAAAACGGTTGATCCTAAAATGCATCTCTGTAACTTCCCGCAAAGCTGTCGTAACCTGATTTTTGTGCTATTCTAATGGCGTGTTCTTTTCTAGAAATCATGTAACATTTTTTCACTTATTTTCTAAAAAGTAGCGGTTTGGAAAAGTTTTAAAACAGAAATTATTTCTCTTGAGAGATGTTGGAATTATTTCTAAGAAATTTCTTATTTCGAAATGGCAAAATGTGGTCATTCTCTGTAAAAAAGTGTGAAAATGTTGCCTTATTTGCTGGAAAAGAAATCGTTTTAAATTGGATTTTAATGCGGATTTCTTTTCTAGAAAAGAATGCAACTTTTTTCACTTACTTTCTAGAGAGGGGGCGGTTGGTTTGGAAATGTTTCAAGACGGAATTAATTTTTCGTGAGTGATGTTGGATTTATTTCTAACAAATTTCTAATTTCGAAATGGCAAAATGTGGTCATTCTCTGTTAAAAAGTGTGAAAAATGTTGCCTTATTTGCTAGAAAAGAAATCGACACAAGCTTTTGCGCTTCTTGAGCTGAAACACTATTATTTTAATTTTCGAATCAACCGATAACCAGTGATTGATATAGATCTAGAACTCTAACTGATCAGATATAATAAATCATATTTTTTTAAAATTATTTTCATTCACGATATCTCACAAACGCATTAACCGATTTTGACCCGATTTGCAGTGGCCGATGTTTTTTTTTTTTTAATC
This sequence comes from Linnaemya vulpina, assembly GCA_963675445.1. NCBI lineage: Eukaryota > Metazoa > Arthropoda > Insecta > Diptera > Tachinidae > Linnaemya > Linnaemya vulpina. Next base: position 12,963,257 of record OY776279.1, read on the forward strand.
TTAAGAGATGACTCTGGAATCGATAAGCAAATCCGTTTAAAAGCTGTTTAAGAAACCATTTTAAAAATGTCTTTTTCTAAGTTTTTTTTATTTCTTGAAATCTACCGGTTCAAACCGGTTCAAGTTCAGTAGAACCCTCTAGCATTCAACCAATAGTTTGGTTGAAATCAGTCAACCCGTTCCAAAGTTACAATGTTTTTTTCTAAAGCTGATTTTTTTTTCTAGAATAGAGTGCAACATTTTTTACACTTTTTACCTTTTTTGTAGAAAATGGCAACATTCTGATATTTTAAATTAAGGAATTTATTTGAAATTATTCCAATATCATTTACGAAAAGTAATTTCTGTTTTAAATTTCCTCCAAACTTCCACTATTTACAAAACAAGTGAAAAAATGTTACATGTTTTCCAGAAAAGAAAACGCTATAAGATTTTTTTTTAATTTCTTGAAATCTACCGGTTCAAATCGATTAAAATTCAGTAGAGCCCTTTAGCACGCCATCAGTTTGGTTAGTCAACCCGTTTCAAAGTTATAAGCGGGTCATATACGTACACACACACACACACACACACACACACACACACACACATACATTTATACAGACATAATGACGGGTTCTCAGAATTAGTCAGGAAAGCTTCCTTGGGAACTCAAAACGTTGAGATCTGATGAGAACACGATTTTCTTAAAAACGGGGTTGAATTTTAAAAATTTTAAATTTTCGTAGCGGGAAGTTGATAACAGTGATAATAAGTATGGAATTTTTCTTTTTTAAGTCTAAACGATTATAGAGTCAAGTCTTGGTAACCTAAAAACTTTTTGCACTAAATTTAAATTTAAAAGTGAATTATCAGACCTGTTCTGTAAACCGAAATTTAAATAAATTTCTCGTTTTCAAAAAAAAAAAATGAAAATCCTTTTGATGTCTTGTATAATAATTTATAATGAATTTATATCCGACATGATATTTTAAAAAGTAAGAAATTTAAATCTGGAAATAAAGTTTGAAAAATTCGTGAATTTCAACTTTCAAAATCGAGCTGTTTTAAGCCGATCCATTTTTCACAATATGCTTGTGTATTGTAAACTATGAAATACTCACAAGCAGCCTTGCCATCCCTGGTTCAGTTACAGATTTCACAACACAAATTCATTTAGTTAAAAACACTTTAATTTACGATGGCTGCTGCATGACATTCAAGTCGATCTCAAATTTCTGTTTGTTTGTTTGTGTTATAACCCAAATCCCTTGACATAACCGGTCATTAAATACTCGCATATTAAAATTCAATGTTGCACAACATTTAAGATCCAAATGGACCAGTTTGTATGATCTTTTGTTCCAAAAAGAATATTGTATATATATTTTGTTAGTGTTTTTTCTTTTATTATTAGAGGAATTGCCGCAAACAGTCAACAAGTGGAAATATTGTGCCAAATTAAGCGCCAGTCCGAAGAATGAGTGTTAAGCAAAAACAAAACCAAAAACGATAGACAGACAGTGGGACAGACATGTGACGTGTCAGTGGCTCACTAAGAGCTGGCTGACAGCTACATAAAATTCTCGCACTATAATTGATTAATTAATTAGTTTGTTGCTTTGCCTTTTGCCTCTATTTAGTTCAGCTTTAACACTTGGGTTTTAGTTTTTTTTTTTTAAATTTTCTGTTTGATTTTTCTTTTCCAGTACAAACACATTTTGGGTGTTTTTATTGAAAAAAAAAATTTATTAATTTTATTTGAAAACATTTCGATTAGATTTGATCGTTAATGAAATTTATGATAATTTGTAATGAGTGTTTTAAGTGATTACATGCACACACACACACACATACACATACACAAGCATGAGCAGCTGTGTAGATGTGTTTACAAGAGGGTATTTAATCGGGTATTCGTTAATCGGTTAATTGCTATTTGATGAGCTCTTGCTTTAATTTCAAATTGATTATTTACGATTAACGATTAAATCGGTCGCTTAAATAATATTCAATGTGTTTAATTATTAATTTCCTTTCATATAACAAATATAGATAAGACCATCCCTGTAACTTCCCGGGTTTTTGCTACGCCTTTGAGCTCTTCGTTCTGAAAATCTTTTATTTTAATTTTGAAATGAACGTATTCTCACGTGGTAAATGGTGATTGATATAGTTTTCGTTGGCCATAAAAGAATCGGGAGTGATTGGATATATAATTTCGGAGTTTTTCAAATAAATCACATTTTTCCAATTTTTTTTCCTTCACGATATCTCATGAACGTATTAACCGATTTTGATCTGATTTGCAGTGGCCAAAGAGGTTTTCAAATCTTGAAAGCTTATTAGTTTCTGGACTCCATGGGTAAGGCCGTTTAAAAGTTATAAGAAAAACACTTTAAAAAATGTTTTTTTTTTCTAAGAAATCTACCGGTTCGAATCGGTTCAAATTCACAGGATATATAAGTTCCTTTAGAGCCCTTTTAGAACGCCATCTGTTTGGTTAAAATCGGTTACGCCGTCCTAAAGTCAAAAGCGGAGCTAATCGGTTCAATTTTGTAGAACCCTTTAGCACGCCATCAGTTGGGCCGTTCCAAAATTATAAGCGGGTCACATGAGGGTATTTAATCGGGTAGTCGTTAACCGGTTAATTGATATTTGATTACCGGTTCGAATCGGTTCAAATTCACAGGATATATAAGTTCCTTTAGAGCCCTTTTAGAACGTCATCTGTTTGGTTAAAGCCGGTTACGCCGTCTTAAAGTCAAATGCGGTTCTAATCGGTTCAATTTTGTAGAACCCTTTAGGACGCCATCAGTTTGGCCGTTCCAAAGTTATAAGCGGATCACATACACACACAAGTACATACAGACATAGAAACGGTTTTTCAGAATTAGTCGGGGAAGATTCCTGGGAGCTCAAAACGGCGAGATCTGATGGGAACTCGATTTTTTCAAAGCGGGGCAAAATCCACAACTTCCCGATTTTGGAAAATTTCATTTCATTTGTATACGCGGGGTACCGATTTCCATTCAAAATTTTTCTCGTACTGCAAAATTGGTTAATGAGAGCGGATTTGAGAGAAGAGCACACTTCTGCTTCTTCTTCTTCTGATCTTCAGCTGATCGAGAAATAAACAACAACAAAGAAAAAGATATACATTTTGCGACTACTAAAAAATAAAAGAGGAAAACTATATTAACATGATCTGAAGGAGTTGTTATTATTGATAGAGTATGCAGATGCGGCTGCTTATATTCCTCGAAATCTATCCATTTATTTATTAAGTAATTCCTTAATGATTTCCCAATTTCAATTAACAAATTTATTACAAAGAGTTGACTGAGTTAAAGAATAAAAGAAATTAAAAAAATATATTATTGATAAACGACTACAGGGTTAAATAAGATATCAAATACCGCAACAACAATTTTGTTGAATTTTTTTCTTTATTTTTTTTCAATTAATTGTTCCTACAAAACAAATAATTTATTTCTAAACTCTACGCAGGGCGTATAATTCGTTTTAGGCTTTTGAAAAATATCTAAAAAAATTTTTACGCTTTTACATAATTTATTCGAGTAGAAATAAAGAAATAGAATTAAATATCCTAAAATGATTTGCTTGTGATTAATGGATTTTGGACACGCACTCTGCAGACGGACTCACAAATTTTTTCGTGTTTGTTTTCGAACTTAAATTGATTAGCACACATCCATGGTTACGATTTACTTTCAGTTTCAACGTCAATGGCAAGTGAATTTATTTTATTTATTTATTTTTTTTTGTTTAAATTTGTTTGAATTGTTACTATGGGAACGGGTATTACTTCCTCAAAATATGCTACGAACATATTTCAATGAATTCTTAACACTTTTAACATCGTTTTGAGTAAAATAATTAAAATTTTTTAATGTAAAAATATTGTTTTTAAATATTTATTGATGTATTAAATTGCTTTAAAGTTAATAAGGTTGGCAACGTGATTGATTCGGAAGTATTTTTGAGTGTTAGGGAAACTGAACAATTATATAGTTATACAACTTTACACAGCAGTACAGCAGTTTTCGAAAGACGCCACACTGTCATTATAACATCAACACTTAAATGCTGCCAACTTTTCTTAAAAGTTTTAAACTGAAACACAAACCATTTAGATTAAAAGAATTTGTCAGCTTTTAACTGTTAACAGTGAAAAACTGACAACTTTAAATAAACCCATTATCTTTAATTTATTTAAAAAAATATGTACTTAAAACTTCTGTTTTAGCACTGCAACATAAATCATTTAGATTAAAAGAACACTCAAGTCACTTATTGTGCAAATCACTTTTAAAATACGCTCATAAACATTTCCCGCTACTGCTTGATATGAACTTATGAAAAGCTCATTTCAAAGTGCAAACGTCTAAAAGAATAAACGATTTTCTAAATATTTAACCCAGTTTTAGATTTCGTGTCAAGTCTGAATATTATCAGAGTGTGAAACGAAATTAGTTGGCAAACAAATTTATTATAAAGAAATATATAAAAAAAAAATTATATATAAAATAAAATTCTTAAACAAAAAAGTATAGGGTGTTTTTGATAGAGTGATATAACTTTGAGTTGGCATCACTGCTTTATTTGACCACCCATTTAACAGCTGATAGTTGCTCTTTGTTTAGTTTGCTTTGACATTTCATTATGGATCGACTTACACCAGAGCAACGCGTGCAAATTGTGGAAATTTTTAATCAAAATAATGGTTCTGTTCGTCAAACTTAGCGACGAAGTGCACGTCTATTCAACATTTTATTCCCATGAAGCGCCCGTTTTTGGTTGAATGGGTACGTAAATAAACAGAAGAAACAGCATTTGGAGTGAAGGGAATCCACAAGCTTTTGTCGAAACACCATCTACAGAAAATTACTGTTGGGTGCGCTTAATGGGCTGGTGGAGTCATTGGCCCATATGTCTTAAAAAACGATGATGTTCAGAATGTGACTGTTTGTGAAAGTTGGTGGCCACATGCCCCAAATCATATTTAAACATTAATGTCATAAAATTCTCCATCCAATAAAGACCGTTTCATTGATATCAAAAATATATAACTATGTTTTATTATGATTTAAACTTGTATCACTATATAAAAAACACCCGATATTTGAACAAACAAACGGAATAAGACAAAATTCAATAATAAAAGTTGAAATTGAATCCAAAAACTTCTAAATATTAACTAAAAAAAACTAATTAAAGATTTCGTTACGTTTTCAAACACAATCTCCGCTGATAAGATAAAAACACTGGTGTTTGTGTGCCCAAAACTGCTGAATTTTTTTTCACAAACGGTCTCAGTGTGATTAAAAATCTCCACGGCAAATAAACTGTTGCTAACAGGCACTTATTATGCGCGCATTTAATATTTTTGTGGATTATTATCACTGTTCGTAAACATTATCTAAGAATATCGTTGGCACCAGGGCTGGAAAATGGAGATGGCCAAATAACAAGATGGTTCATATTAGAAAGTACTCTTTTGATATTAAAAGTACTAAAAATGAGTAATTAAATTAATTAATATAAAATTTATTAAAATCTATTCTTATTAAAAAAATTTAAGTCGGCCTTTTCAACACAATTTTTGTAAAAATGATATGAAGTAATTTTTTTATTTTTATCTTTTTTTATTTGTCCGCTTGATAGTTGGTTAATATTCCCAACAGTTAATGGCCAGTCTATAAGTGGAATAATAACTTAATTTTTTTAATTAGAAAGAGCGCTATTCATAAACCAGGTGGCCAGATTTGACGATTTGTGAACATTTTGACAATGTTGAGTGAAAAAATAGCACTTTTGCGAGTTTTGTTTTAAATTTTACGATTTTAAAAAAATTATGGATGCATTTCAAGGCTTCAGTTAATTGATATTCAAACAAAATGCTGTACTTTATAATGCAGGTTTACAAAACTTTGACTAAGATGCTTGTAATTTCAAAACGTCGGTGAATAAAATTAGAAATTTTGCACAAATGCAAAGAGAGAAAAATCGGGTTTGAAGTTAATACAATAATAATCCCCTGCTTTGAATATGAACACGATCTAAGTCCCGCAACAAATTGTTTAAAAGTAAGTAAAAAAACTAAAATATGTCTGGACTGATGTGGATGTCCTCCTGCTGATTTACACGTTATTTTTTCAAAAGGAATATTTTGATTTTTTTTGGGTGTTACTTATGACTTTTTCCATTTTATCCCACGATATTTAGTACTTTTGAAAGAAAAAAAATTTTTTCTGAATATGATTTAATAAAGAGGAATACAAAAGTAGTACTACAAACTCTTGCAAAAGTCAATAGAAATTAACCAAATTGGCAACACTTCTTGCTGACTTCTCTGGAATCATCAACCGATGTAACGCTCTTTTGGTTCCAATTTCAAAGTATTATAACTCGTTAAGTCGAGACTTATTGATACATTTTTTAACCGATTTACATATATATTTTTTGAATTATACTGAAGTTTCCATCCCTGATTGGCAGCATTAACTTGATGACGATCACTCACGTCAGTCCATTGAAAAAAAATGTCAATTGTTGCTGAAATATTGGACATATTATTTAATGTTTTGTTAAAAAAAATTGTATTTTGTTTGCTACCAGCTGCCATTGAGACCTACCCAAACGTTGTTAGTCATACACGGGCTTGTTTACATGCTGCGTTGTTTTATGTGGGATCCATACGTTAACGCGCTCAAAGATACTCTTAAATGATTTTAAAGGTTGTCTATTCAAACTACGTCCACGACATGAATGGGATGGTAAAATTAGCTACACAAGCGCACAGTAAACACGCAATAACATGAACGAAAAAAATAAAATTTTCGTTTACTTAATAGAAAATGATATTAAAATTAAAGAATTAATATTTAAAAAATTAAAACAGAAAATGCATTTAAGGAATTATTGCAACTTAAAGTTATTCACTATAAAGCCTAATTCACAATAGTGTTAGTTAACATAAACGGGGTTTTACTGTGCCTCAATTCTTTAATGAACCTCCGCTGTTTTATTATACTTTTTCTTGTGTATTTGCGTCGTGATAAATAAAAATGTGTAGATCTTCATGCAGATTTATTTTTTAAACGTCTGTTCCATTTTCCTTAAATAAATAATCTTTTGATACAAAAAAATATCTAAATTTATGTGCCTATTTAAAATATTCGTAGTTTCTTTTTAAGTTTATAAAAATTTAGGGGCAAAATATTTGTAATACACACACACACACACACACACACACACACATGTACATATTTCCATAAATTTCTTTATACAAAAATTTTGTGTTTTTCTATAGAAACGCAAAATATTTAGTTCCCTTTTTTTCAAAGAAAAAAGTCAATAAAATTATTTTTTTTACCAACAAATATGTTAAGGTTAAATCTGTGATGTAAATAATAATGAAATAAGTATACGAGGTCTGCTCAAAAAGTAAGTTAAATTTTTAAATCTCCCAGACTACGTAGTTGGATTAATAAAATTGTTGAACTTTCTTTTAACAAAATTGAAAATTTTCAAAAATCGGAAATTTTATCTTTTACAACATTTTGAAAAAAATAAATCTACTTCACATCAGATATCCACGTTTTGAGGTCTTGAGAAGCCTTCCTGGCTAATTCTGACAACCCGTCACTATGTCTGTGTGCGTGTGTGCAAGTATATGACCCGCTTATAACTGAACAGCTAAATCGAATCAAGCCAAACTTCTTCTTCGGAAGAGCGTTTCTGAGCTTTGATTTTGTGAGAATTTCAACCGATTTGAACCGGTAGATTTCAAAACATTTCAAAAACACTTAGAAAAAACACTTTTCAAAGCGTTTTCTTAGAATAAATTTTAAACGCTTCCACAAGCTAATCAGCTGATCAAAGTAAACCGGGTAAAAATCGGTTAATACGTTCATAAGATATCGTGAGCGAAAAAATTCGAAAAAAGTGATGCGAAATTATATATCCGATCAGTTAGTGTTCTCCATTCTTTTATAGTAACCGCAAACTACATCAATCCCACTTATGGCATTTGAATCGGTTAATTTGAAAATTAAAACACAAGTGCTTTAGCTCGCAGAAGTCAAAAACATGGAATAGCACAACAACCAGGCCTTGCAGTTAAAATTAGCGGAAAGTTATAGGGACGGGCTTCGGGGTTAACCGTGTTCCAATTTTACTTATTTATTTCTTTTACTTTTCGGTGCTTTTGTCTCCAACAATTGATCGCGGTTTTTGCTATTTTAATCTTGATGTTTATTTGTAAGAGTCATAAGTTAGAAGTGTTTTGTGCTAAAAAAAATTGTATGAAATATTTTTTGAAGAGTAGCGCAAATAGTTTGACTGATATTCGATTAAAAATAGCAACAATTTCGCCAATAGGGAAGTCATATCTTGTCCGATAAGTAGAAAACTTTCTTTCACAGATCAAAACTACAGTCTGTCATATAAATATTTAACATTTCAAGTAACTGCTGAAAAATTTAAAATACTGGGAAATATATTTCCGAAAACACTCCACGAATAACTCAATCAATTCAACACCTCACAAATTTAAATCTGACTGTATTTACGGGTACTCACAACCAACGGATAATGCAACACTTAATGACGTGGAGAGATGGCTTTCTTCTCTAAAAGTATCACATTTCCCCGGATCTGATTTGCTTCTAACTGAATTTCCCTTTAAAGCCTTGAAGCTGCTTGTAAATAATTTTTACCGGTGGCATATTTCGTGCAAATGTTTAGGAACGTAAAAATCCTTGTTCTGCTTTAAAACAAAAATTTTCGAAAATTTTAATTTTTCCTTAACAGTTTGCTTATTCCTGTTGAAGTGATCGATACCGAAATTTTATGTTTTAAAAAAGGTCATAAATCTTATTAAATATAACAAACTAAAACTTCATTGAATACTTGGATTTGAATTTAATTTTTCACTTTCCCAAATAACTGCAACTTTTCATCATTCATTCAGTCGGATTCGTTTAAACACGCCACACATTCTTTTGTGGTACATTTTTAAGTCTCCATTTTCCAACAAATATTTATAAGAGGTTTATAAAACGAAAGGTACTTTTGTGTAGATGAGCATAATAGAAATATTTTTAATCTAAATTCTTAACATAAAGTAATAAAAATAAACTTTTTAAATCAATTTTTAATGGGGCAATTACTCGAAAAATGTTTTTGATTTATGAAAACATGATAAATATCTCAAAGTTCAAGGGAAAGTCAACATAAGCTTTAACTATTCAACTTTTACAGCACAGCAGAACAGTAGTTTTCGATAGCCGCTGCACTTTTATCATCAGTACTCACGTTTAAAGCCGCCTGATAAGTGGCAAATATTTTAAAAACATAAGATTTTTCCATTTGGGTTCAGGAACAAATTCCATGATCAAGATTTTTTTTAAGTAATTCAATGGAGAATAATAACGTGCAAATATGTGCACTGAAAAAAATTCACCGTTAATACATTTTTCTTTAGTAAGTTTTTCGATTTTATCTTTAATATTTTCGCTTTTTTTATAAAGAATTCATATATTTTTTACTATCAATATTTCGATATCCTCTGGATATGTTCCTCAGGCCATAAATTATAGTTAATAATAATTTAAAATTAGTATTTTAAGGACTTTTTAATGTGAAAATTTCATAAATAAATTTTTGAAACAATTCAAAAACAATTTTTTCCTTGCTGACTACTTTAAATATAAAAAAAAAATTAAATATTGAATAAAACTAAATAAATAATTTAATTAAATGTTAAACAATGTCAATATTTAACAATTTAAATGCAAAAATATTAACAATCAAATAATTATCGTCTCTTTAATGTTGTATAAATCTGCTAGAAAAATTAATTCGGAATAGTGTTTTACGCAGAACGTCGGTGATTAATTCGTTGTTGCCTATTTTATTGCTCTAATTACTCTTTTAGTCGATTTATTTAGTTGTTTTTAACTTTAAAAACTATTAAATGATTATTTGCCATTCACTGTGCACTGACAACAAGTTTTCATTTTAAACAGCTGTTCCATGAAGAGAACAGAGATTACAAGGGATATTCACAATAACATGGTTTCCTTCGAGGGCAGCAAACATTTCCAGAGAGCAACAAAAAGAACATTGTAAAAGGTCTTGTACGTGTGCGTATTTAAACAAATTTTATTAAAAATCAAAGCCGGTATTCAAATTTGTTTTGCTAAACCCCGCAAATAATTTCAAAAAACATAAACAAGTTGTTTAAAAATGATTTCACGTCTTCTCTAGTTTTGCAACGATTAAATTCCACTCCAAATCAAATCAATTTAAACTTGATATTGAAAAATGGCAAAAACTGTGGCCATAAAAGTGTATCAGTTCTTACACAATAAATTTTTGGCAAATTTTTTATTTAAAATTCTTTAATGTATTTTGTACATATTTTTATGCAGATTTTTACTCTAATAAAAGTCCAAGTTTATTTCCTATCAAAAGGCACCCACGTTGACTTTTTGCTTTCATTTAAATTGTTTGCTTTTTATTTCAAAACAAATTAAAAATTTCGTAAATTTGTTATTTCTTATATTTGGAATTATTTTCTTTTTTTGAAGTCTGTGGTATGTTGATGTCATTCTCTTGAGATTATTTTTTAGAACATTTTTTTTTCCGTTTTAGAAAATTGTGGCTGATTTTTAATGAAACCAAAAAAGAACGCAAAATAAAATTTTCGTAAAATTATATTTTTGTTTAAAATGATTCTTGTAACACGCAGATAGCACAAATTTATTTTTGTGTATTGTTATATGGGAAATAGTGTACAGACTGTTGGGGGGGAAATGGGAAACAGTGAAGCTCTTAAGAAAAAGAACACTGAAGTAATTAACAATTTTGGATTGTCGTATTGCAACAAGTCTTTCGCGAGGTGAATTATAAATAAAACTGTTTTATAAATTTTTTTTACTAGTCGTTTATTTCAGTCAGAGAAGCTCAGTAGGCCGACTGTAGCGAAATTAAACTTCTCATTCAATTTGAACTGAATATGATTAAAAAAGGTATCGAGTTTTTATTAAACAATTTTGTTCGGTTTTGAAAAATATGTTTTATAAATATTCTGCAATTGCCGAAGTAACGCCAGGACATGATTTTTTATTTCACAAAATATTTAAAGGGAGACGGACGGACTTCAAGGACGATGAAAGTTGTTTAAGAGTTGAACTGAAAAAAGCAAAATTGTGCTGAATTTATCATCCCCAATTTTTAGACTATTTTTATATAGAAAAGGAAACTAATTTTTAAGTCGATTTCTTTTTTTATAAGTTTTTTTTTTATTAGTCGTTTATCTAAGTCGGAGAAGCTCTGTAGGCCGACTGTAGCGAAATTAAACTTCTCATTCAATTTGAACTGAATATGATTAAAAAAGGTATCGAGTTTTTATTAAACAATTTTGTTCGGTTTTGAAAAATATGTTTTATAAATATTCTGCAATTGCCGAAGTAACGTCGGGACATGATTTTTTATTTAAAAAAATATTTAAAGGGAGACAATGAATGTTGGTTCAGAGTTGAACTGAAAAAAGCAGAATTGTGCTGAATTTATCATCCCCAATTTTTAGACTATTTTTATATAGAAAAGGAAACTAATTTTTAAGTCGATTTCTTTTTTTATAAGTTTTTTTTTATTAGTCGTTTATCTAAGTCGGAGAAGCTCTGTAGGCCGACTGTAGCGAAATTAAACTTCTCATTCAATTTGAAGTGAAAATGTTTAAAATCGAATTTTATTTAAGAAATTTTGTTCGACTTTGAAAAATGTGAATTAGAAATATTCTACATTTACCGAAGTAACGTCGGGACATGATTTTTTATTTCACAAAATATTTAAAGGAAGGCAAACGGACTTCAAGGACGATGAAAGTTGTTGAAGAGTTGAACTGAAGAAAGCAAAATTGTACTGAATTGTTCATCCTAAATTTTCACACTATTTTTATATATAGAAAAGGAACCTGATTTTTTAAGTCGATTTCTTTTCTAGAAAATAGTGCAACATTTTTCACACTTTTCAACAGAAAATGGAAACATTTTGTCACTTCAAAATAAGGAATTTGTTGGAAATGAATCCGACATCCCTCACGAAAATCAGTTTCTGTTTTAAGACTTTTCCGAACCGCCACTTTTTACAAAATAAGTGACGAAGAGGAAACTGATTTTTATGTCGATTTCTTTTCTAGAAAATAGTGCAACATTTTTCACACTTTTCAACAGAAAACGTCACTTCAAAATAAGGAATTTGTTGGAAATGAATCCAACATCCCTCACGAAAATCAGTTTCTGTTTTAAAACTTTTCCGAACCGCCACTTTTTACAAAATAAGTGACGAAGAGGAAACTGATTTTTATGTCGATTTCTTTTCTAGAAAATAGTGCAACATTTTTCACACTTTTCAACAGAAACTGGAAACATTTTGTCACTTCAAAATAAGGAATTTGTTGGAAATGAATCCAACATCCCTCACGAAAATCAGTTTCTGTTTTAAAACTTTTCCGAACCGCCACTTTATACAAAATAAGTGAGAAAATTTTATATGTTTTTGAGAAAAGAAAACGCCAGTAGTTTTCTTCCATCATTTCGAATCCTAGAAGTGTTCCTAAAAATTTATGATTGAGTTTTCATACAACGTGAGTTCTTTGACAGAAGTTTTTATAGAAAAAAAGTTGTTGGGCTACCAAACTGTCTTAACTGCATTATTCATTATGCCGCAGTTCGACTGTGGCATTATCAGTTTTTTTTAAATTTCTTAATTAACATTCAAAGTGTGATTGTTTGACTTATTAATTAATTGTAGCGAAAATAATTGATATCCGTGGACACTCTTCTTTATTTAATTGCAATTGAATAATTATGATGAATTAAATTTTATAAATACTCGTATTAGTTTTAATTTGAAAGTGCGTAGTTCGTTAGAGGAAATTATAATTGAACGTGATTAACAAATAAAAAAACAATTAAACAAATTGTAGGCCTCCTCGCATTTGTTTAATTTTATCATTTATTATTAATTTTTTATGTCGCCTTATTTGCAGATATTTTAACTTTTACCAGAAACTATTTGTAATCCATCTGCGTGGTTTTTTGAATACTCTGTTTGGTCTGTCTATTTTATGAAAAGTTGAGTGTTGATTTTTTTTTTTAATTTCGTGTTTTACCAAATTTGTAATAGTTTTGAAAATTTGTTACTTTTGCCATATTAAAATTACTTTTTTTATAAACTCAACAATTATTTATTAATTTCGGACAAACAACACTTCCATATTTAAAAAAACAAATTACTCAGGAAGTACTTCCGGAATTTAGAAACTATTTCGAATATTCGAGTTCTGAGAACACGAAATATTTCAGTTAAAAACCCTGATGAATTCAAAGAAAGGAAATAATAATTATTTTATCAATTTATTATCGTCTAAAGGTGCGTTCACACTTGTCCAATATTTAACTCAACAAAGATATTTTCTGTTCTTATACTTTTTTATTAAGTAAAACAATTTCATATACATAGACACTTTTGTCACCAAATTTTGTAAAAAGTGTGGACTTTGGCCTGGCGTGGATATTTATACGATGAAGTTCCATTATTAATTCCCATATTTCCACTTTGTTTTAGTATCAATGAAACTAAATTTGTAAAAAGAAAAGTGTACTATTAAAACAATTTACTTCCTAACCTCAAATTTGCCCACTCTTGATATACATCACACATTTTTGTGGTACTCTTCTAACAATCTAATTATCAATAAATATTAGCTAAATGTATATAAAATAAAAGGTATTTTTGTGTAGATATGCACACTATAATTTACTTGTTATAAAGTGTTGAAAGAGCGTTTTAGATGTGCTTGAAAAGTAATAATAAAATCTTTGTATTTTGTCTCTCTTTTGAACTCAATAACGTACACTTTTTTTCAAGTCAAAGATTGAGAACTTCTAACATCATTTTGAAATATTTTCTAGGTCTTTCCATAAAGAGTATTCAGGCGTATTATTTTTGATATTTTTACAGAAATCATAGCATTCCAAATATTTGAAAGTAATTGTTGTTAAAAATGTTTTAACAATCGTTAACTGCAGTCACACAACATTCAGCGTTGTGATAAAGTACTGAACAAAAACTATATATAATTTCTGCACTAAATATATTAAATTGATAAATATGAAATTAATTTAGAATAAAACACTTACCCATGCTTTTTGAAATGTGGCCGGGGAAGCACCTGAAAATAGAAAAAATTCCGACTTGATTATTATCCTTATTTTTATATAGTGAATTCTTAAATATTTGTAAACAACTTAAAGACTTATTTAATTAAATATTCTATAACGATTTTTTTGGTTAATTAAATTTAATTAAGAATCATGGGCTACTTTTTGTAAATGTTTTAAACTCCAGCTAAAAGAGAAGAAACTACATCAATTTCATTATCCGATTTGAAATAAAACCTTTCAAAGATCACTTTGAATTTTCAAAGATCACTTTGAATTTTCAAAGATCACTTTGAAGGTGTAGCGACTGTTTTCTGTAGCAGAGAATGCGTAGACTACGAAACCATAAGATATTGGGTTCGCCGCTGCCCTCAGTTATTAATACCGTATCAAATTTTTCTGTTCTGTAGCGCGATTCAGTAACTTCTATTGCGATAATCGTATCGGTTGAAGTCAGCTGTTTTCGTTGTCTTGTTTGCTGATCAGCAAAACAAGCAAAAACAAGGCAGGATTTCATAAAAAACTACTTAAAACCAAGTCAAAATTGATTTTAAATTGGCTTTAACACAAATATATTTTATAGTAAAATCAGGTAAAACCAGAATTTATTTAAAGTCATGTCAGCGTGAAAATATAGGTTGTTTTTTAAAGAGTGATACAACTTTGAGCTGGCATCACTGGTTTATTTGACCACCCATTTAACAGCTGATAGTGGCTTTTTGTTTAGTTTGCTTTTACATTTCATTATGAATCGACTTACACCAGAGGAACGCGTGCAAATTGTGGAAATTTTAATCAAAATAATGGTTCAGTTCGTCAAACTTATCGTGCACTTCGTCCATTCAAAATTTTATTTTCCGATGAAGGACATTTTTTATTGAATGGTTACGTAATTAACAGAAATGTCGCATTTGGACCGACGAGCAAGTTCGGTCGAAACACCATCACATCCATAGAAAATTACTGTTTGGTGCGATTTATGGGCTGGCGGAGTCATTGGCCCGTATGTCTTGAAAGAAGGATGATGGTCAGAATGTTACTGTTTGTGAAAATTGTTGTTCCAGATTGCGCCTTGTACGCGCCAGCCGTGGCGGCCACATGCCCGCAATCATATTTAAACATTAATGTCATACAATTTTCTATACAATAAAGATCGTTTCATTGATATCATGTTTTATTATGATTTAAACTTGTGTCACTCTATAAAAAACACCCATTAGTATTTTCACACTGACATGGAAAATAAAATTTTAAATGGACGAAGTGCACGATAAGTTTGACGAACAGAACCATTATTTTGATTAAAAATTTCCACAATTTGCACGTGTTGCTCTGGTGTAAGTCGCTCCATAATGAAATGTCAAAGCAAACTAAACAAAAAGCAACTGTCAGCTGTTAAATGGGTGGTCAAATAAAACAGTGATGCCAACTCAAAGTTGTATCACTCTATAAAAAGCACCCTATATAAGAAAAACAATTGATCGTTTAAAATAAAACATCGAATATTTATTCACTTCACAAGATTCAATTACAAAGACCGGCCGGTCCTTAAACGTTTTCCACAATGATTGGCCATGTCATGTACTAAAGAGTGCATTTTAGTACCCTGCTCCCTATTCGGTACTGCAGGCAAAAATCACCCGCGAATTAAATCAGCCTGATTAAGGTTAACCATTTTTATTTTCAAATAACAACTTTTAATAGATTAAAGAAAAATTCGGCTTTTTGTGTTTAATTTATTACAAACTGTGGAGTTTGTAGGCGAAAAACGCCAACTGGAATCGGGCTGAATAACTGGGGCTCATTTTTCTTCATCTGTCTTCTTAACACCAGCCAATTGCTAACCCAATGCACTAGAGGTTATTGACCTGAGTGCTGGTCCTACTAAATTTTTGTTTTATTATTCAAAATTTATTATAATTAAAGTTTCAATAAACTGAAGAGAAAAAGTGCCAGCGACTTTCGGCTTAAAATATTTTTATCATGACTTTTTTTTAAATAAAATTGTGTAAAAAAATATAAGAATTCCTTTAAAATTTTTAACATTTTTTAGCTGTACTTTTAGTTAAGTGATGGCATTTGAATTTGTATACATTCAGGCAAATAAATACACTGGAAAAAAAGCCAGTTTTGTTTCATTTGCAAAAATAAGTTTTTGTAATAAATATTTTTCCCTACTACAACTGCAGACGTACTCGTATAATTAATGAATTGCATTTCAAAACGCACCACATTTCCATGTCAAAGTCCTTTAACCACTTGAATATAAAATTTTATTTGCAGATCCTGTCGCTGGCCGTTGTTGGTATTGGCATTTACATTTTCGTCAAATTTGATTTCGATACCGCCTCTTTTGTCATACTAGGCCTGGGAATAATTGTGACGCTGTGCGCCGTTTTTGGAATTGTGGGAGCGTCTGTGGAAAGTAGTCGTCTATCGAAATGCGTAAGTATTTGCAGCACACAAACACCTACAAAAATGTTGCACTGACTTCTTTTCTCCCTGCCCCTTCAGTTTGTTGCATTTGCCATTGTCATGGCCATTCTGCACATTTTAATTGTTGGTTTCTTTTGGATATTCCAAACATCGCTGCTGATAAATGTGGACAAGACATTCGACAAGTTGTGGAATAACCAGGTGGTGCCCATAAGGCCAGGAAACATCACAGCACGCATTGCCAGTTTGGAACAGTGGGTAAGTCCAACACTTCCAAATTCGATTGAATTGAGTGTCACAATTTCATGTTTCTCTTTTAATAGTTGGAATGCTGCGGCAGCACTGGACCCAGCGATTACATTTTAGCGCCCCACAGTTGTTACAACAGTGAAACGGATAAACTGAATATGGATGGTTGCAGGCAAAAGTTCCTGGACTTTATAGCCGATCGTTGGACGATTTTTAATATTTTCGCGCTGGTTCTGATTGTGGTTGAGGTAACAAAAGTGGAAGACTTGAGATATTCAATTAGTCATGCCATCGCTGGCACTCTATTTCTAAATGATTTATTTCGTTTTTATTTTTATTGAAATTTTTTTGTTCGTTTTAATGACGACATTTCCTGATCAAACTGTTTGATCTTCATTTTCTTTTTGTTTTCAGTTAATTTGTGCGGCATTTGGTTATGTGTTGGCCAACAGTATTCTTAACCGCTGGCGCCGTTCGAAATACTACACGAAATAAAAACGACATCTTTGCAGTTAAATAGACGACATGATCGTCATCATGACCAACAACACCATCATCATGAGCAGCAGCATCGATATCGTTGACATTTGACGATAAAAATGTGTGATTGCATGTTTAGTTTTTAGCGTTTTTTGGGTGAAAACAATTTGAAATTGTTCCCAAATTTCGATAGTAAACCAAAGATGAATTATTTAAATTCTTGATAATATATATTTTTTTTACTTGTAATTTTGTCGTTCTCTGTTTTAAGTTGTTGCAACAACTCTTTTCCACTAACAATAAATATAATTATAGTTTTTTTTCCTACTGCCCCTCCATTGAAAATACATATACTAATGAAAATGATAATATTGATCGATGTGCAGGAGAATCCTCCAAGTCAATCAATAGAAATGTTGTTCATAATTCTAAGGCCTTTGAATATATTAATCTTTAATAAGAAACATTAATCCGTATTCATAAACGCAGATAAGGTATACTTTAGGAGTTTAAAACCAGTATTTTCAAACAAAATATTGGTTTTAAGCCCTTAAAGTATGCTTTAATTTTTATTTAGTTTAGAAACATTGTCCTACACTCGCAGCCATAGATACAAAATGTTTCAGTACATTAAATCCAGCATTTTTATATAAAATACTGGTTTTAGCTCCTTAAGATATGCTATATATTTTTTATTTAGCGTAACAACTTTGGCCTATTAGATAATTCATAAATAACAAATTTTGAATCCCGCATTTCTATATAAAATACTGGTTTTAGCTCCTTAAGATATGCTAAACATTTTTTATTTAGTATAACAACTTTGGCCGATATGAGAAGTCATAAATAAAAAATGCTTCAAGATATTAAACCCAGAATTTCTATAATAAATACTGGTTTTAGCTCCTTGAGATATGCTATAAATTTTTTGTTTAGTATAAAAACTCTGGCCCATACGAAAAGTCATAAATAAAAAATACTTTAAGAGACTGAATCCAGTATTTCCATATTTAATACTGGTTTTAACTCCTTAAGATATGCTTTAAATTTTTATTTACTACAAAAACTCTGGCCCATATGAGAAGTCATAAATAAAAAATGCTTCAAGATATTAAATCCAGCATTTCTATATAAAAATACTGGTTTTAGCTCCTTAAGATATGCTTTAAATTTTTATTTACTACAGAAACTCTGGCCCATAGGAAAAGTCATTGATAAAATATATTTTAAGAAATTAAATTCAGTATTTTCATACAAAATACTGGTTTTTGGCTCCTTAAAATATGCTTTGCTTTTTTTATTTGCTTTAGAAATACTGGCCCATATGGAAACTCACAAAGAAAGTTAAGTTAAAGTTCAAATTTTATTAAACGCTTGTAGCGGCGTTTTTTTTCCAAAATATGGCAGCTCCAGTTGGTGGATGAGCAGCCTAAGAGGTTTTCAAAGGAGTTTCACCAAAACAAACATTTTCTTTTGAAGTTAATATCCTGTGAAGAACGCCACAACGATTCTTTCTATCGTTTGATTTTTTCCGCTGGATGAGAACTTAAAACGTTAACACAAGACAGAAATAGTTTTGGAAAGAATGTTTTATGAGCCGGAATAATAAATAGTTTTTAAATCAATAATTTAACAAAACTTGCAGATGCATTTAACAAAAAAAATTAATATTGAAAATATCAACGAACGAAATTTATATACGAATTTTGCAGTCGTTAAAATAACTTAAGTGAAAATATTAAAAAAATATTTAAAAATGTATTGTCATGCACATAAATAATTACGTTAAGAAGAAGAATCCATCTATTGTAAATAAATAAATGTAACCTCGTACTAATAAATTTAAAAAAAGATTGTTTGATTTTATATCTGATTCGAATGTTACACGGAATTGAGAGAGATCTGGCCTGTTGACAAGTTTATTTTGGTACAACTCCACATTCAATTATATAAATTCTTAGTTTTATATTTAGTACTACTTTTTCGAACAAGTACTTTTCCAAAAAGTATTTTCCTAAATAGTATTTTTGGCAAAAAGTACTTTTTTCAAAGAGTACTTTTTCCAAAATGTACTTTATCCAAAATCTACTTTATCCAAAAAGCATTTTTTGCAAAAAGTATTTTCCCAAAAAGCATTTTTTGCAAAAAGTACTTTTTTCAAATTGTACTTTTTCAGAAGTAATTTATGCAAAAAGTACTTCTTTCAAAATGTACTTTATCCAAAAAGTATTTTTTGCAAAAAGTATTTTCCCAAAAAGAATTTTTTGCAAAAAGTACTTTTTTCAAAGAGTACTTTTTCAAAAGTAATGTTTTAAAACGTCCTTCTTCCAAAATGCATTTTTCCAAAGAGTATTTTTTCAAAGGTACCTTTTCCATTAAGTACTCTTTTAGAAAGTATTTTATCCAAAGAGTACTTTTCATATAATAGTTTTTTAAAAAGTGCTTTTTCACATAATATTTTTCTTCAAAATGTACTTTTCTCAAACAGCATCCTTTCCAATAAGTACTTTTTTCAAAAAACCTACTTTTCAAAGAGATGCTTTCCAGAAAGTACTTTTCCCAATGAATACTTTTTGTACATTTTATACTTTTCAAAAGAAGCTTTCCAGAGCGTACTTTTTCCGAAGAGTAACTTTTTTCAAAAAAATAAAGTTATCCAAAAAAATCCCTTTCTAGAAAGTACTTTTTCTAAAAATGCCTTAATCGTCAAGTACTTTATCCAAAAATTATTTTTCCCGTAATATATTTTTCCCACAAAATAAATGCTTTTTCAAATAGTACCTTTTTCAAAAAGTACTTTCTTCGACAAGTAGCTTTTCTAAAATTATTTTTTCCAATAGTATTTTTTCCAAGAAAACTTTTTCCAAAAACTACTTCTTTCACAGAATACTTTCTCTAAATTAGTGCTTCTTCAAAAAAAGTACTTCTTACCCAAAAGTACTTTTTTTTTTTGGGAATGGTTCCTGTTCAAAAAAGTACTCCACAAAATATTTTCTCTAAGATAGTGCTTCTTCAAAAAAAGTACTTCTTGCCCAAAAGTACTTTTTTTAAACAGGAACCATTCCCAAAAAATTACTTCTCTCCAAAAGTACTTTTTCTAAAATTCTTTTCCAAATAGGTACTTCTTCGGAAGAGTAGTTATCCAAACCTACCTTTTTCTCAACTTCTATTTTTTTATTCTAAGTTTCTTTTTTATTAGGACCAGCGAGCACTCGGGGGACGATCTTTTTAATTAAAGTACAATTCGAAAAAGTATTTTTTATGAGAAAATATCTTATGCAAAAGTTTTTGGAAATATTTTTCCCAAAAAGGTATTTCTAGATACGTAGTTTTTTTTTTAAATCTACTTTTTCAATTAAATACTTTTTAAAAAGTACTTTTTTGAAAGAGGTCCCACTTCGTAGAGTTCTGTTATTAAAAACAAATACATCTTTCCAAAGAAATTTTTCTCCCAAAGGTTTTTCAATTTAAATTTGGCATTTCGACTTGGTACTGTTGGCACCTTTTCCATAAGTTATCGATCGTTTCGCATTCGTATGAAAAGTTCTACGAACTTCTTTTCCTTTTTTTTTTGCTGTCATTTTTAAATTTCAGCTTTTAATAGTCAATTTTACAGACGACATGATCATGTCGAACCTCCCTTTGGCATAAAGACACTAAACTAATGATAATTCTAAGTGCCTTCTTTCTTGTGTAAAACAGTAAAAAAAAAATATATTATTAAATGCTGTTTTCGATGGCCGCCACACTCTCATGAGCTTTTTGTTTGTTACAGTTTTTTTGCTGTCTGTTGTTGCAAAAATCAACTATTGAAATTAATTATTTTTTTTATTTTCATTTTAATCGTGCTGATTCTGTTTTTCGTTCGCCAAACCCGTACTTCACTGTGTAATAAAGAGCATGATTTCTTGATGTCTGATAAAATGTTTACCATTCAGTTTATTTGGCTGCCCGCTGCTTCCGCCTCTTTTCTGTTTCATGTCATGTCGTTTTCGTATCTGCATTTGAATCGGCATTTGAATGTGTCGTTACTTTAGATTTTTAATTGTTGATTTCCATAATAAATGAAAGTGTAGGAGATGGACTCTTTTCTTTTAATAAAAAAAAAGTTTTTTTTTAATAAAAAAAAAAGTTTTTTTTGTGGATAGAAATTCAGTAACAGCTTTTTCTTTAAAACGATCAAATACATTATTTGCGTGGCCGCTGTTTCATTCATTCAAGTTTATAAATGTCTGCTTTTGTAATGCACTTTGTGGCCGGGAGAGACAGAGAGAGAGAGAGAGGGAGAGAGAGGGAATATAAGAAAAGTGGCGACACTTTTTTTGGAACATTTAAAATAATTCTCTTTCAGCATGAGTTTTGAATATCTTAAATTTGAATCGAAAGGAATTCATTTATTTATTTATTTAACGAAAACGATTTCTGTGAAAATTTCTGTCACCTTCGGACGCAACGCTATAATTTTGAACTTTCTGTCAACAAATTTCAGTTTTGAATGTACGATTAGAAAAAACGGATGTTCGTCTTGATTTTTGCGAGTACGGAAAGTGTTTTTGTTTTGTTTGTTTGTTTGAATTTTAAATCATTTTAAACGTTTTGCAAGACACCATGGAAAAGGTGTTTTAAGAACACTGCTAAAAGCAACAACAACAACAACAACAACAACAACAAAAATATTATTTAATAGAAAACATGTATTTCACAACAAAAACTTATAAAATTATAACAATTTTCATAAATGCAGTTTGTGGGGTGAGTGAGTGTGCCCGCATTGTGTTTTTCATTTTTATTAGTCGGACAATTTCTTGGCGATACTGATTTCTAAACAAAAAATTAGTCATATTCAAGTGATCATTTTTATATATAAAAAATTTGCACACATTTTTGATGATCGCGAATTTTCCTCAAACACTTCAAAACTATTCATATTTAAAGAAACTTTTTGTTTACGTTTATGGATTTGGCTAATAATGGCTGCGCTAATGATGAGTTCAACCTCAACTCAATATAATTTTTTTTTTTTTTTTTTTAATTTTAATTTCACTTTCACGTTGAGTGTGTTTTTAGAGCGGGAAAAAATTTATGTTTTAATCAGGGACAGCAAAAAAGTTATTCTTGAATTTTAAAAGGGAAAAAGAAATTCTAAAGAAACATCGGAGGCTAATTCGAGCACACAATTGGAATAATTTCCACAATATTTACGGAAACCTGATGCTTTTTGACATTTTCATTTATATTCATTTTTTTTTGCAACTAATAAATTTTCTATTTGTCATTTTTATCCACATATTTTGGGGCAAAATGGTTTAAGGTAAAAGGGAAAATTGCTTTCCACTAAAAACTTGCTTCTATCGCGAACGTTGAAGAAATTCGAAACTATTTCTCAAAAAAAAAAAAAAAATTAATTAAATAAAAATAATACGATACAAACTAGACAATTTCGTTTATATAAAAAATTAAATAAATAAAAATCAGTCAATAAATTTATTTCTGCACAAAAATATTAATAAATAAAACAAACAAACAATAACAACCAGAGCATTTTTTACTACTTTTTTTCGTTCACGATATCGCACGAACGGACTAACCGATTCTGACCCGATTTGCAGTGCCCGACGTAGTTTTTTAATCTTGAGAAATGACTCTGAAATTGATCGGTAAAATCGTTTAAAAATTGATTTAAAATAACCACTTTAAATTTTTTTTCAAATTTACCGGTTCGAATCGGTTAAAGTTCGGTAGAACAATTGAGAACACCATTAGTTTGGTTGAAATAGGTGACGCGTTTTCAAAATTATAAGCGGGGCACATACTCACAGACATGCATACACACAGACATAGTGAAGGGATCTCAGAATTAGTCAGCGAAGCTTCCTACAACCTCAAAAAAGCGAGATCTGATGAGAACTCATTTTTCCCAAACGAAGTGAAACTAATAACTTGCCGATTTTTAAAAATTTTCGCAGCGGGAAGTCAAGAAAGGACATTAGAAATAGACGATTTCTGCAACTATAAAAAATTAAATAAATAAAAATCAGGCAATAAATTTATTTTTGCAAAAGAAAAATTATATATATATATATATATATATATATATATATATAAATATAAATCAGAATATGACAATTATTTCAGACAAAAAAAAAACTATCTCGTAAAATAGCGAATACATTTTTTTATTTTTTTTATAAATTCCGCATGGATATCGCGCTTGACATAACATGCAGAGCTTGTCAGGAGGAGGACGAAACACTAGAGCACTACTGTCCCACTGTCCAGCTTTCAACCACGTCAGAAGAAAAGTATTTAATCAGGGGATAATACAAGAAATGGCACTTCTTAGGGACTCCAACTGGAGGGACTTAAGAAGATACATTGAAGAGACTAGGTTCCTAATGTAACCAAATCCTAAGGTTTTATTTTGAAAGGCAGGACCTATGGGACCATTGGAAGGAGGTCCCATAGAACGGTGACTTCTAACTATAGAGTGCACAACACGCCTATTTTTTTTTTTGCGGCCTAGGTGTAATCCTTGTGGGATTGGGATGATCATGCGCCTCTTTTCAACCTAACCTAACCTAACCTAATTCCGTAATTGTTATGGTCTCCGATTTTAATATATAATTTTTTTAATACCTCAAGGACAATTGTTACTTCCTCATTTTAGTTAAAAGTAGGACTTAACAAGACGGAAAATTGTCTTTAATTATTAAAAATTATCTTCAAAATCGGGTGCACGAAAAGCTGAAAGTGGGACTGTTTCGCTGGCAACTGATCGTGAGGATTAAACCAGAAACCCATTAAAATGAGAGGAGTCTAATAAATATTCTGGCATTAGTTTTAGGAGCACGAATAAAGTTTTTCCCCCCTCAGAAATGTGTAGTGAAACTGTTCTGAAGAAGCGGCTAAAAGTAGTCAGTATGTCGTTGTGTACCGCAAAGTTGCCACAATTTGTAAATTTCATCTGACAGTCTTGCCAGATTGGCGGTTTGAAAATCACGAAATGGAAAGCCAGATCAGATTTGGAAATGTAGATCATACCCTGACTAAATTTATCGAGTATAGAATTAGACCCGAATATAAGTAAAACTCGTTCCCAAAACAGCTCTGGACCAGTCAGCATCAAGGCTCGTTGGCAATTATTTTTTAAGTGCCGCCAACCAGTGATTGTTTACTCTCTTTCTAGAGTAAACGATCGCACTAATTAAATTTAGCTTCTCCGATAACTGTGCGGTTCTTTAGAGAAATTGTCCGCGGTTAACTACGTTGCCACCTTTTATATGAAGGCATAAGCCGTGCACAGTCAGGTGCAATAACGTATAAAATACGGATTAACAACATCACCGCAGGGGTTAGTCAGTCATCAGTCGGCTTTCGGTGATCTAGAAAACTTAGAAAAATATTTTAAATAGAAACAGTAACAAAGAAAAATAAAAATTTTTAAATTTCAGATTCTTGGAATGCTGCTAACGAGTTACGGAATATGGTTGCACCGGAGTATACAAAATTCGCTATACGATCATGGCGAAGTGTTGGGTGGGATTCTCATTATCACTTTGGGAATTGTTGTTCTTAGTGTTGCCATTTACGGCACCGTTGCCACCGTGTTGGAACGAAAGAAGCTGCTGATTTACGTAAATATTTTCAATTCACTTTTTAAATTGTAAATTTTTTTTGTATAAAATAATTAAAACTTTTCTATAGTTTGCAGTTTTATTGGTCCTGCTGATGGTCATACAACTGATAATGGTCAGCATTAGTCACACGATCATTAATAATTCCATATCGAAAAAACTGAAAAAGGGTTTTGATGAATTGTGGGATGCGGCAGAGCAGAAACCGAATGCTACACTTTCCATTTATGAGGAGTGGGTAAGTTTTTTAGTTGCATTCGGAAGAGTTTCATAAGAAGAGTTTTAAAAAGCTGCGCTTGAAAGCCAACGGATTTTCAAGGAAATTTCAAAAGTTATTTTATTCTTCTCTCTGTTTGTTCTAACGTTATTGTGATTTATATTCTCATATAAGGAATATTAGTTATTCACAATAATTTAGACGCCATATAACTCATAGTGTGAATCGATTTCCAACATTTTGATCGCTTCTTATTGTTTTGAACAGACTTCTTATAATCCCCGACATACCGTCGAGGCAGCGTTTGTAAATTTATTTATTCTCATGGGAAATTGAACCGTTGCTGTCCGTTTATTTATTTATTTATTTAATTTCTTTTTGTGAACTTAAGATTGTAATTAAAAAATAATCTGCAATAAATTTATGATCCATTTTATTTTGATTTATTCAACAGTTGAAATGCTGTGGAAAAAACAGTGCTGAAGACTATTTCCTCTTAGACAAAGTCCCGCCAGCCAGCTGCTGCCAAGATCACAACTGCGCCATCATACATAATTTATATACGGATGGTTGTGAGGAAAAGTATCAGAATTATATTCAAAAGAAAACAAAAAATTTCAATATTCTCAGCTGGTTGATCATTACAAATGAGGTAAATTGATGAAATGGTTAGGGTGGGGTCAGACGGAGCAAAAACATATTTACATCAATTTAAAGTCATTATTATTTTTGTATTATTTTGTATTATAATTAAAAGGCTGACGATCGAAAGACACAATGTTGAATCTAAGAGTTAATGAAGAAATCAACGTGAGTTTGATTTGCAACTCAAGCATTAAACACAATAACGACAGCAGACTACACGAACACTGACTACAAAAGTTGTTGGCTACAATGGTCGCCTCGTAGTCAGCTACTTAATTATTTTTAGAACGACACCACCAACTCAATAACCATGAGTTGTTGTTTGTAGTAGAATTCTCTTCAAACGCCAGCGTAGCCGCTTTCATGTATGTAATACTATTAAATAGCGTTATTCTAATAAAATATATTTAAAGTCCGCAGTATATGACAAGAAATCTTTTCATTAGTTCGGGAATATAGTTTGTTGTTTCTTTTTGTATAATAAAACAACATATTTTCAAGTTTGCAATAATTGAATTTATTTATATGAAACTGGCAACACTGCATCTACTTATTGTCGCTCACCAAAATAGAAATTAATTTAATTTGACTGCAACCACAAAAACAGCAGGGACAACAACCAGTAGATGTGTTGCCTGTAGTAGTAAAAATAATCATTTTCATATCCGCACATGTGTTCTATATTTGACAAGTTGTAGTCTGTAGCCTGCTGTCGTTATTGTGTTTAATGTCTCATACAGCAGAATCGAACAGTGCTGTTTTCAAAAGCCGCTGCACTTTCTCATAAGTAATCATGTGGTTTCTATTGTTAC
The DNA here is from genome assembly GCA_963675445.1 of Linnaemya vulpina. NCBI lineage: Eukaryota > Metazoa > Arthropoda > Insecta > Diptera > Tachinidae > Linnaemya > Linnaemya vulpina. Next base: position 12,989,967 of record OY776279.1, read on the forward strand.
CATATATTTTTTCATTATTTTCATTATTTTTTGTTTAAAAAAATTTTCATATTTTTGAGTACTTAAACAGTTTTTCGATTTTGAATTTCTTCTTTCTGTATTTTTTCAGTTCGATCGAATAAATTTTGAGAATTTTGAATTGAAAAAAGTTTATCATAGAATAAATAATTAAATTCTATAAAAATGCTTATAAGTGGCGCTCAGAACGACTGGTCACTCTAGTGTCCACTAACATTTTCTCCGTCTGACCCGCTCCCTCTCGAAAATAATCCAATAAATTTGGTGGCTTATCTTTTTAATAAAATATATCTATAACTTTTTTCTCTTCTCATTCCACAGTTTGTTGGTTCAATAAGTGCGTGCGTTTTGGTTGACAGCATACGAAATCACCGAGATCGCCAACGATTTTATTCCTGAATATTATTTTCAGCAGCGATTAGCAAAATTTAGAATATTTTTTGTTGTTGTATCATTTGAAAAAGTATTTTATATATAGAAATCATTTAATTTATAATAAAGTTCACTGCAGCATTTGATTCCCTTGTCATTGACCAAGAAAGGCCGATTTAAATAAAACCCGTTTGTGGATTTCGACCTTTTATTTTCAATTGTGAATGAGTTTGAAAATGCACTTTTACAGTGGGACACATAAAATAATTTATTTTTATTTTATTGTATCAAGTGGTATTAGAATATAATAACAGTCATTTGATTTTGTATGGATTTTTGCATTCGCAAATGACGAAATGAAACAATTTTTCTATTAAGTTTTTATTCCAAAAAGTACTTTACCTAAAAGTACTTCTTCTAAAAAGTTCTTATTCTCAAAGTTATTTATTTAATAAAAGTGGTTTCATCGGAAACTATTTTTTTTAAAAAGTATTTTTTAAAATACTTCTGCTAAAAAGTACTTTTTCTGAACAGAACGTTTTGTAAGTCTGCTATCTAAAAAGTACTATTTCCGAAAAGTACTTAAAAAAATACTTACGCTAAAAAGAGCTTTTTCTACTATCTAAGAAGTACTATTTCCGAAAAGTACTTTTTATAAAAAATACTTCCGCTAAAAGGTAATTTTTTTGAAAAGCACGCTTACCAAAAAGTACTTTCTATAAAAATACTTCTTCTAAACTGTATTTTTTCTGAAAAGCATTCCATATAAGAAGTACTTTACATAAAAAGTACTTTATATAAAAAGTACTTTTTATAAAAACTCTTCTGTCAAAAAGTACATTTTCTGAAAAGTATTTTTGAAAATACTTCTACTAAAAAGTACTTTTTCTACTATCTAAGAAGTACTATTTCCGAAAAGTACTTTTTATAAAAATACTTTCGCTAAAAGGTACTTTTTCTGAAAAACACGGTTACTAAAAGGTATTTCATCTAAAAAGTACTTTTTATAAAAATTCTTCTGTTAAAAAGTACTTTTTCTGAAAAGCTCGTTTTGTAAAAAGCGCACATTCTGAAAAGTATTCCATCTAAGAACTACTTTTACTAAAAATAATAATTCTGCTTAAAAGTACTTTTTCTGCGAAACGCATTTTGTAAGAAGCACGCTTTCTAAAAACTTGATCTATTGAAGAAGTATTTTTTACAATAAGTAGTCTTTTCTGAAAAACACTTTTTGTAAAGAGCACGCTTACTAAAAAGTATTTTATCTAAAAAGTACTTTTTCTAAACAGTTGTTTTTATAAAAAAAAATACTTTTTCTAAAATGTACTTTCCCTGAAAGGCACGTTTTCTAAAGACTACACTTTCTCAAAAGCATTCCATCTAAGAAGTACTTTTTATAAAAATTTTTCTGCTAAAAAGTACTTTTTATGAAAAGCTCGTTTTGTAAAAAGCACGCTTTAAAAATTATTTTATTTAAGAACTGCTTTTTCTAAAAATTCCTCTGTTACCCCCCTTTTGGCCCAAAAAAGTACACATTAGGAAGAAGAAAAAAGTACCAAACACGCTTCAGGTTATTTTTTTTTTATCAGTATTCGTGCCATTTTATGGTTTTCATTGTACGATTTCTTGCAGCTTTTTGTCTCCTTCCATAAATTCCTCTTTTTTTTTGGCAGTTCTTTATATCGGAAGGGGGCACTTGCACGCCAAATTACGGGTCCGTATATGTAGTCATTTGATGTGGCAAATTTATAAAATCAGCCATGAAATATAACGTCCTTGAAACAGATTAACAGAAATTTTTTGTCACTTTGAAGTTGAGATATTTACTTTCTTTACCTCCACTTTTGCCCGACACTGTACATGATGCATGATCTACAACGTATTTAACAAAATCGCGTAGGCTTGTGATTTATTACGCATAAAACCATTTGATCTTGTTGCAAAATATGGTCAAAACATCTTGGAAAACAAAAATAGTAAAACCCACTTTTACGACAAATCAAATCAAAAAGCAACAACAAAACAAGTGTAAAAATGTTGTGGGTGGATGAGGTGAGAATAGAACAACATCTCCGACAATTGTTGTGTTTGTAGTGAAGTAAACAAATTAAAACTGCATGAGCGCTGATGACGTTATAGAAAACCAAAATATATAACACTTTCCGTAAGTGTGTTAGTGTGTCAACATTTTCAAAGTACAATTTAGAAATGAGTACGAAAATATCTTAAGAATCTTTGGAGCAGCATTTAACGATACAACAAAAAACAAAACAAACAAAAAAAAAAAACAACTAAAAAATATTTAAATTGAGTTTTTAGAATCAAAACAAAAGCAAATCTTCGAATTTCAGTCGTTTATCATTCGTGAAACAGAAAAGTTTTACATTATCTCAATTAGAAAACAGTAAAATAATCTGAATAATTAGTAACCCCTTAATTCAGTATCGAACAATTAAATCGTTAATTAAAAAAAGGGATAAATTATCAATTTACAATTTGCCACGAATAATTTTTATTGCATTTCGGAAAAGAAGAGTGAAATCAGCGTGTGATTAATTTTCTATTTCAGTGCAGTTATTCCACTTCAAACAGAGACAAGACACATTTTGAAGAAAAGAAAGAACACAAAAATTATTACGACATTTTTAATAATTTCAAATTTATATGCTGCGCACAGGAAAAGTTATGAGATTTTTCTTTTAAATAGTGTGACAATAAAAACAAAAATCTCTTCGATTTGAGCCAAAAATAAAAAATTTTGTAATAAAAAAATGGGTCTTGCAGCTTCCACAATCAAACACATTCTTTTATTGCTAAATTTTATTTTTACAGTGAGTACAAAAAGTTTTTTTTTGTGATATAAAAATGCACTCTTTTCATAACAAACAATTCAGATAATTATAAGAATTAGAAACTCCCGATAAGCGAAAATCGATCAACTCGTAAGGGGTGTTTTTTTTTTATAGAGTGATACAAGGTTAAATCGTAATAAAACATAGTAATATATTTTTGATATCAATGAAACGGTCTTTATTGGATAGAAAATTTTAAGACATTAATTTTTAAATATGATTTCGGCCTTAAGGCCGCCACGGCTGGCAAGGCAAGGCGCAATCTGGAACACCAATTTTCACAAGCAGTAACATTCTGACCACCATCGTTTTTGAAGACATATGGGCCAATGACCCCGCCAGTCCATAAAGCGCACTAAACAGTAATTTCAACCAAAAATGGGCTTCATCGGAAAATAAAATTTTGAATGGACGAAGTGCACGATAAGTTTGACGAACAGAACCATTATTATGATTAAGAATTTCCACAATTTGCACGAGTTGCTCTAGTGTAAGTCGATCCATAATGAAATTTCAAAGCAAACGAAACAAAAAGCAACTATCAGCTGTTAAATGGGTGGTCAAATAAAGCAGTGATGCCAACTCAAGGTTTTATCATTCTATAAATAAACAGAATTGCCGCATTGTATTATGATTTAAACTTGTATCACTCTATAAAAAGCACCCTATATGAAAATTGACATGACATATATTTCACTTTTTTTCTATTTCCGCCCCACTGTGCAACATTTGTTGTATTCCCAAACTAATCCACATCTAAAAATTATGACAAAAATAGTATATATTTTTTTTATTTTCTTTAGGTCTTGGGCCTAATACTGATTGGATTTGGCATATTCATTTTAATAAGTAGCGCCGAAAATAGAGTCGATCATGGAGAAAATGCAGCTGGTGGTGTCATAATCGCACTTGGCGTCATCATATTAATTATTTCAATATTCGGTTGTCTGGCGGCGATACACGAATCGAAAAGAAAATTAATAATTGTATGTGTGAAATAGTTGTGCAGGTGTGTGTGCGTGTTTGGTTGTCTTAAATAATTAATTTCTTTTCCCCAGTACGTGTTGGTGTTGGCGGTTTTAATTCTAATACAATTATTGATGATGAGCATGGCCTCACATGGCACGCAAGATGGTTTATCGGGCAGCGTTAAAAAAGGATTTGACGAGTTGTGGCTACTGGAACACAAAGAGCCCGGAGCATTGGCTTACTATGAAGACTGGGTAACTTAAAAATAAAAGAGTCTATTCGAATTGTACGCGTCTATAAGTGCGCCTCTCTCTCTCTCTCTCTCTTTCTAATCTTTTTTAGTTGCACTGTTGTGGTGTCAACAGCACAGAAGACTATCGTGTGATAAGGCACGAGATACCGAAAACGTGTTGCAAACAACACAATTGTGCCACTTTGGAAAATGTCTACAACGAGGGATGCCAACTGAAGTTCGAGGAGTATTTGGCTGATAAAATGTTGACGTTCAGTGTTGTCAATACGTTGTTGATAATTGGAGAAGTTAGTTGTTGTTTTCTTTTGTTGTTGTTGCTAAACTTCTAATTCATATTTTTTTTTCTTTTTGTTTAGATAATCGCTGCTATTTTTGGTTGGCTGCTGTACAGCAGCCTGAAAAATGAGAGCCGGCGATCAAATCTTAATTGGATGTGAACAGTTTTCATTGACAAGCAAACGAATTGTTGGTTTTTGCGTGTGTGTATGTGTAAATTTTTGTATTTTATTTTCATAAGAAATAAATGCGTTGTAAATTTTTTTCAAATCATGTATTTTTGTATAATTAAAATAATTTCGTGCGATCACAAGCACTTCAACGCATCGTAATTGACACCCTCCTCTTTACAACAACTTTCAACACTTTTGAAAAAGTCAACAACTTTTTAATGACATCTTGATTGGCAAAATACTCGTGTCTACATAAACTTGTAAGAAGCCAGGCGGCGAAAAATCGCGTTAACAAACGCGAAGATCGGATGAGCACAAGTGAGACAGTGATACACCCCATCCCATCGCAGCATTTGCGTATTGAACGCCTTTCGAGATATGGAAAAGCACATCGAATGAACAATAGAAAAAACAATAGACTTCAAGACAATAAGAGAAAAGATCAGCAGCGGCTGACTCGGTCATGTAATAAAGAGCTCATCAGGTCATAATTTTTGCTCGACACTGTGGCAAAATTCACCGGCGAAATAAAAATGGCTACAAAATATTCTCTCTCCTACGTTCCACTTTTTAATAGTTTTGACACGACGCACAGTAGGAGTACGCATCATCTCTCGAATACCGGTTAGGGTATTCAAAAAATTAAGCGTTGTTCGATTATCAGATTGATTTTTGGCGATTTAGCTGTTCGAATAATTTAATATTGCTAAATGGGTTAATCGCTTAACTGTTCAGGTCATCTAAAACAGTTCGAATAATTTTAAATTGCTTATTCGATTAAATGTTCAGATCATCCTAATTCGCTTATTCGATTAATCGATTAACTGTTCGAATAATATAATATTGCTAAATGGGTTAATCGATTAACTGTTCAGGTCATCTAAGACAGTTCGAATAATTTTAAATTGCTTATTCGATTAAATGTTCAGATCATCCCAATTTGCTTATTCGATTAATCGATTAACTGTTAGAATAATATAATATTGCTAAATGAATTAATCGATTAGCTGTTCAGATTTCTAAAATTGCTTATTCGATTAATCGATTAACAGTTCGAATAATGTAGTTTTGTTTAATCGATTAATCTATCAACTGCTCGAACGCTTTGAAATTGTTTATTACATTACTCGATTAACTCTTCGAATAATTTGGTGTTGCTAATTCGATTAATCGATTAACTAATTGCTAATTATATTTATTGTCTAGTTGTTTCAATAATTTAGAATTGCTTATTCAACTAACCGGTTGGTTATACGAATAGTTTAATACTACTAAATCGATTAATCGATTAAATGTTGAAATCATCTAAAATTGCTAAATAAACTCTTCGAATAATTTGAAATTGTTTAGCATATAAATCAGTTAACTGTTCGAATAATTTAGTGTTGATTGACTAATTGCTAAATCGATTAATTTATTGACTGTTCCAACAATTTAAAATTGCTTACTCGATTAATCGATTAAAAGTTCGAATAATGTAGTACTGTCCGCTCATTGGATTAATCTATCAACTGTTCGAATAATTTGAAATTGTTTATTAAATTACTCGATTAACTCTTCGAATAATTTAGTATTGATAATTCGATTAATCGATTAACTAATTTCTAATTATATTCATTGCTCAAATGTTCCAATAATCTAAAATTGCTTATTCAACTAATCGATTGGTTATACGAATAATTTAATATTACTACATCGATTAATCGATTAAATGTTCAAAACATCTAAAATTGCTTAATCAACTCTGCGAATAATTTGAAATTTTTTATTATATGAATCAATCAACTATTCGAATAATTTATTATGGATAATTCGATGAATCGATTAACTAATTGCTAAATCGATTAATTTATTAGCTGTAACAATAATTTCAAATTGCTTAATCGATAATTCAATATTACTTAATCGCTTAATAAGCAATCCAATAATTGAAAATTGCTTATTCGATTAATGGAATGACTGTGCTAATAATTTAATATTACTAAACGATTAATCGATTAATTATTAAAATCAAATAACATTGCTTATTCGATTATATGTTCAAATAACTTAAAATTACTTATTCGATTAATCGTTTAACTTTTCGAATGATTTAAAAGTGTTTATTAGATTAATCGATTAACCGTTCCCATAAATTTTATATTGATTGTTCGATTCATTCGTCGCAATATTCGCTCCCAAACTTTTATTTTATTTAATATTTTATTATATTGATTTTTATTTTGATATATAGCGACGAGATTTTCATTTATAATATTCAAAATTTGTATCTAAATTTTAGAATTCTTCAAAAAAATAAAATATATTGAATTTTATATACCCTTCCCCTCCGTTGCTTTTATCTAAAAAAAAAAATCATTTGTCCAACTCTGGAATGGCCTTTTTAATTTTATTTAATTCTCAACACCAATTTAACTAGTCCTGAAAAGGTTTAATTAACAAAAATATATTATTAAATTCAATTTCGTTGGCTAACACTTCGAAAACTGTCTTCAATTCACAAAGACGAGATAAATATTCCAAAGCACAAAGAAAACTCAATATTCGTTTGTATATTTCCAATTTACCCAGCAGAGCAGAACAGCTGTTTTCGAAAGCCGCTACACCTTCATCATCACCACTTGTTAGGGGACTCAATTGAATGTGTTAACAGTTCCTATTTGAAGTATTTTCATTATGAAAATATGTACGAGAATTGTATCCAACCGATGGTGGTACACTTTTGGTTCAATTCCTGTGTTACCGTTTGATTATATTCTTCATGTCCTATTTTCTGAATTACTTATTTCAGCAATTTCCTGGTTTCAATTTTTATTTTAAATATATGAACGTTTTTTCCCCTTTTAGGTTAATAGCTGCCCATCCTAATAAAAATTGTATTTAATTCATTCAGTTACACTTGATAAAAAAAAATGTCCTTAATATAAGCGACCTTTCTAAAACTTTCATCCCAGTGTGCACCTGAACTCGTTCATGGCACAAAAATAAAATTGTAAATACTTTCCCTCTCACAACGTGATACCATGGATTTTTGTTGTTGTCTTTTTTTACTTTTATTTTACATTTCACTATGTGACATGAAAACATGTGGTAGTGGTGGATATAAGAGCAAAAGCACATGCACACCAACAAACAGGCAAATATTTACATACACTTGCAAACGTCGTACAGGAAAAACGAAAAGCATCATTTCAGCAACGGCAATGCCAACAACAACAACAACCTATACAGAGGGAAAGAAAAACAAAAACATACAAACACAAAATCTCATCTCATCTGTTCATCATTATGCCAACGAAAAAAGAAAAGGAAAGTAAAAGCATAACAAAACATGCATAAGATTCTTGCTCGCACTATTTCACCTCAGTACCACTTGTTCCTTAAAACAAAATCGTTCGGGAAATTCTGTGAGCGGGGCAAATATATTTGAAACAACGACAGGCATGTGGTGTTCATGATTATCCGTAAGTTTTTGTTTTTTTTTTGTTTTTTTTTTTTGTTTTCATTAAAGCTGAACAAAAATATATCATAAATAGAAAAATTCATTGGAATTTACAAGTGTTTGTGTGTGTGTATTTGTGTGCTTTAATTATTTATAATAAACAAAAATTTGTAATACAGAAGATTTGGTGAAACAGAAACGTCTACACTGCGAGTAATTATTTACGTTTAGAATTACAATTTATTTTCGACACAAATCAAAAACCTGAAAGAGGAAATAAAAAACTATTTTTGTTGGGTACGTATACGCAATATTCACACACATGCCATCATGCTTGTGCGTGTGTGTGTGTGTGTGTGTGTTTTTGTTTGTTATAATTAAAGGAAAACTTTGTCGTTTTAGCATGTAATTATGAGTTCCATTTGCACTGGCATGCACACACTTTTATTTTAATTTTCATTTCAATTAATTTGTTTTATGCATAAAACATTTTCCAACTGCAGCACTCACCCTAACAAGGCACGATACGATAAAATTGATTTGCCATAAATCACAACCATCAGTAACTACAGCAAATAAAGAAGAAGAAGAAGAACAAAGAAAAAAAAACAATAATAATAACAAAAAATAAACAACAACAAAACTGTGTCATTTATTTTAAGAGCACAGAATTGTTTGTGCTTGTTTTTGCTTTCACGTTCTGTTTGACAACAATTTGAAATCGTAAAGTTTGTTATTGTTTCTCCCTTTTTATTGCGTGCCAATTTTAGTTATCTCAGCTGCTGCTTTCAAGGTTCAAGGAAACACTGACGTTAAGATGAAACTGTCATTTTCAATTGCCGTCTGGAAATACGCTCTACTAACCTTGAGTATTCTAGTTTCGGTGAGTAGAAATACAACAAAAACAACAAGAAAGAAAAACAATCTGCCGAACAACAGAAAAAGGCAACCTGAGGTGCTCGTGATTTTTATATAAAAACTTTTGCATGTGTTTGTATGTGTGCAAATGCAAATGTGGTTGACAGTGTATTTACACAAACACACACACACACACATAAACAGATATTAGCAAACATATTTTTATATAATTTTATTTAGCATACAAACAGTATTTATTACCCGTATCACCATGGCCATGACAAACTTTACACTGGCACTGAATAGTGTAAAACGTTGATATAAAAATAGCAAAAAATTGTTTAGAATTACCAGTAATTCAGCTTCTCTGTTAACTAAATCTAATTGGAAAAAATTTATAAAAACTTTTAAAAGCCTGAAACTTAAAAATTTGTAGCGAAAACGATTGTGAAAAGCTTGTAAAAAGTCAGGCGGCGAAAAATCCCGATAACAAACGCGAAGATCGGATGAGCACAGTGATACACCCCATCCCATCGCACCATTTGCGTATTGAACGCCTTTCGAGATATGGAAAAGCACATCGAATGAACAATAGAAAAAACAATAGACTTCAAGACAATAAGAGAAAAGATCGGCAGCGGCTGACTCGGTCATGTAATAAAGAGCTCATCAGGTCATAATTTTTGCTCGACACTGTGGCAAAATTCGCCCGCCGAAATAAAAATGGCTACAAAATATTCTCTCTCCTCGTTCCACTTTTTAATAGCGAAAAAAAGTGGAATAAATTTGTAGCTAAAACGATTGTGAAAAGCTTGTAAAATATTATTTCATTAAGAAAAACTGGTCGACCTCTTATGAAAATATTGTTAGTCAATTCTTATAAAAATTTGAAAAACTTCACAGGGATCGTAGCAGCTAAAAAAGTTTAAATTTAACGATCTCATTCCAATTATTCACCCCTATCGCGTTTGGCGTTTTACGCCTTTAAATTCGACATATTGCAAGAGATCAAAGAAAACTTGTGCTTTCGGCCTTTAATGTATCACAAGCTGTCGAGTTTTGAAGGCGAATACGCCAACCACGATAAGGGCGATTATTTCTCGCCTTTTATTTTTCGCTTAGAGACCATTATTTATATCTCCAAGAGACTACCAACAACAAAATCGAATTTGTATTGAAGTTGTATGAAAATTCGGATCGATATCGAATGCCGTAAGTTGGCCTCTGACTACCCAGTCGAGTTCTCAATTCACGTAGATCTGGAGCTTTTGTTGCTCAAACAATTTCCTCATTTTCTTTAAAAACTTGTCGGTTTTGATGTTGGTAGCCAACAGGGTGGATATTAATTAAGAACTCAAAGGACCAGATCCAAACACAGAGTGTTCTTAATCCAGTTTCGTGTCAATGTTTACGTGGTTGCATTTGATGCTGATCGAAATAGCTGAAACCGTGGGATTACAAAGTGTGAAATGCCTTGCTCGACCCGCAACTCATTTATAAATATACTATCGAATATTTCTGTTCTGCATAACTGCGAGGTTGTGCCAGTTATTGTCGGATTATTTCAGCGGCCAAAGCCGATCGGTAGCAGAATATTAACGGCAGCGACTGTGACACCGTGAAATGCATTAAAAAGCGTATTTCAGTTTGAAGTTTCAGCCATTGAAAAGACGGCACTTTTATTCGTAAGATCATGTGCCACTCTCTCTGTTTTAGATAAAAGATTCTTTCGTTTAGTAACTCATCCACTCAAAGAAAAGTGATCTGAACCGCTAAACACAATTCGCGCGATAAGAATTTCAATCAAAACTGTGATTTTCAAAGTAAATTTGGAAACGCTGTTCAGATATCAGTCCATTCAAGTGGAAATGCCAAGTCCAACTGAACTTAACAGCTGACGAAATGGCGGCCATTTAAAGAAGAATTGTGGTCAACTTAAATTTTGTATATCTCTATAAAAAAAAAAAAAAAAAAAAAAAACATTTTTAATAATAAAAATCAAAATTTGCTCAAACTTTTCTAATAAAAAATTTCTTTTCTATTTAATATTTTCCGGTTAATATTTTCCAACAGGCATTGGGCGTGGTTCTGATATCAGTTGGAGTGGTAACTCTGGGTGGAGCCGGTTCTCCACTGGGCGCTTATTTGGTAACTGGCTTAGGTTCGCTAGTGCTGACGTTGTGCTCTTTGGGCTGCTTCGCATCGCTGCGTGAATCCTACATTCTATCGATGACAGTAAGTGAATGGAAATTAGCAAACGATTAATTGTCACACTGGGCCCTGTTAATCCAGGATTATATATATATTTTTTTTTTTTTTTGTTAATGAAATTTCGTTCTCTAACAGTTTGTTGGCCTGGGCGGCTTGACTGTTTTATGCGAAACAATTTTCATGATCACTTTTGCCGCAATGAAAAGTGATTTCATTGATATGACCAGACAGCGTGTACAGGATACGTGGGAGCTGGAAGAAACCACTCCAGGTGCCATGTTCAGCATTCAGACGCAGGTAACACTTATGGCGCCCTACAAATTTTATTGGTTTTGTAAATATATATAAATTTTTGCTTTCATCTGTAGTATGAGTGCTGTGGCAAAGACAGCGCCCAGGACTATATTAAGGACGACACCGATAAGCTGCCTTCCAGCTGTTGCACAATGGGCGATTGCACCGATGACAATAACATATTTTCCAAAGGTTGTGAAAATATGGCCGTTAAATATGTTGACTGCCAAAGTGATAATCTGATCTTGTCAATTGTGGGCCTGGTGGCTTTAGAGGTGATCCGAATTTCAATATATAATTTTAAATAATAATAAAAGTGACATGATTTTATTTTTAGGCCCTGGCCATAATATCTTCGTACTATTTGGCTAAAAGTTTGGGAGCAAAAAAGTGTGAACAAATTGTGATTTCAGAATAATTTTAAGTCGTTGTTGTCGTTAATGCGATCGTATACAAAAATCTTTTAATCAAACCAACAGTAGAAGAAGAAAAAAAAAACTATCAAACGTTAACCCGTTAATTTTCAAAAATTGTTAATTAAAAAAAAAACTCTTTTATACTGTAGAATATTCTTGTTATAGGGAATTAAAAAAGAAATTGTTTTGTCAAAATTATTTATTAACTAGTAATAAATAGATCGACACACACACACACACACACACACATACTAATCAGTTACTTAGTTTTGTTTAACGTTTTTAAATGCCAACAACTTTTTAATACAATTTCAATTGAATAAAATAAAATCGCAAACAATGAATAATAAACGAACAAACAATTTTGAATAATAGTTTGGCCATAAACTGGCAAAACGCCCATCTTTTAATTTCTTTTTTTTTCCTGTAAAATGTAAGCAAATTAACTCAATTTATTTTATATGAACACCCGGCACGAGCCAACCGTGATAATGCAAATTAAATTTTTTTTAATGAAAAAACCATCTTGTAAATGTATCGGAAATATTTCCAATTGTGTAGATATAGAATTATCTGTACTAGAAACTCTCAACAGCCAAAATTCAACAACTTGTCAATGTATGCGATTCTCAGGCCAATTGAAATTTGAGAATAACACCAAAGGGGGGATTTCACAACCCCTCTTATCCGCTATATGATAAATTGTAAGAGAACAGCAAATTTTTTCTCTTTTAATCAGCCATAATATATTGTGCGGAAAATTGCAAACATTTTCTTTGCGTTTGCAAAACAAAATTTATGTTAAAAATCTTCGTTTTAGCTTTTCAAGCAAATTTATAATTTTTATATAAAACTTTAATGTCGGAAATTTAGCAAAACTATTTATATAGTGCAAATCTACACAAAAATGCCTTTTAGGCAAAATAAATTTTGCTAAAATTTATGAGCCCCGATGTATTCAAAAGTGTACTACAAAAGTATGTGTAGCGTAGTGATGCTTAATATAAAAAATCAAACTTTTGAGAGCTTTTTGGGGAAAAACCCCTCAGAAGCAGTTGAAAATAAAAACTTTATTATAAATTTTGGGAGTACCCCTCATATATAAAATGAAGTTTTTAACATTTAAGCCGGGATTTTCGGGTCTCAGTTAACCTAGTGGCGCCATTATAAAATTTGTGTACTAAATTTTAACGCAACAATTTTTTTTTGTTCTAAATTTTTAAATAGTTAAAAAAATTATGCTGGAAATTTGAAACATTTTGTATCCGGTTACAAGGCAGAAACAGATATCACAAGATTTCGTTGTAGCTTTTCTATCAAAATTTATAACACTCATATAAAACGTGACTGCTTAATATTTAGTAAAACTATTTATATTGTGCAAATCTACACAAAAATACCTTTTAAGCAAAATAAATTTTTTCAAAATTTATGAGCCACGATGTATTGAAAAGTGTACTACAAAAGTATGTATAGCACAATATAAAACCAAACTTTTGCGAAAAACCACTTTTTTCGTTGAAAAGGATAATAACACGAAATTATTTTGAAAATGAAAAGATGTCACGTTTTCCATCAGTTGTATTGGATATCGGAAAAAAATTGGAAAATTTATTAGGGTCAGCTGTGGAAACTATTCCTAAGTACAGCTCCTACAGCATGAAGCCACAGAGGACACTGCGAGGGATCCACAACAGATCTTTTGTGAACGAACTGTCTGACGATCATGAAATGGGTCTTCTCTGCATTTAACAGCTCTACACCGTTTCCTTTAAGAATATTTGAAAGAAAAAGTCTATGAGTCTGGAACCATCCACCAATTAAAAAACAATACACGCAGCGAAATCAACAACGCAACACCTGAAGTCCTGTGAAAAGTTAAGGCAAATATTTAAAAAAAACCACGAATATGAAAAGCAAAAAATTTCCAAGTGGTGCCAAGTTTTCATAAATAAACAATAATTCTTCATTAAAGATACATTTTTTTTATTATGAAATCAAACTTCTGCGGTTTTTTTGGGCCACCCTGTCCAATGATAAAATAAGAAAGACACAAAAGATCATTATTTGATATTAATTGATTAAACTTCTCATTCATTCAAGAACAAGTTTCAAGCCTCATTATGGTTGTGGCAGTCATGACGAAAGCGAAAAAATGTGGCAACAGTTGCCACATGTTTAAAATTGGCGCCGTTTTATATCGACAACGCGTACGACAATCGCAATGATTTAAATATTCCAAGAGTCTTTAAATATTCCAAGAAACTTTGGGGCAAAGGTTTCCTTATGATCTGCATTAGCCCCAGTGAAATGAATATATTTATTTAATAAAAAAATCTGGAAATAAATCAAATATCAGAGCAGTTGACGTGAACTTTTATTATTTATTTATGAATTAAAACAAATGAGATCATTTTATTTGAAAATTTAACAACACCCAAAATTTTTTATCAAATAAGTTTTCGTAGAAACAGCGAGATAGGAAATCAATTACGAATAAATTAGCAAATTTATAGTCTCTCTAAAATATCTTTTGAGAAACGTTTCCCATGATTGTTTCGGAAATTTCATTTCTATTTTGATAAATAATAATTATAAAATATTCAGTTGCTTAATCACCATTAAACCGTATTCGCGATCAATAATATTTTTTACTGCAATTGCGTTTATGTAATTGTTTGGTTACACTGTGCGGCAAATTCACAACTTTGATTATAATAAATATTTTTAAATATTCCATTCTAGATAAAAAAAACTTGAATTAAAAACAATATAAAAAATTCAAATTGATTTCTAAGAAAAAGATCCGCAGATTCGAACTGAAGCCTTAACGAGAAATTTCAAATTCGAATAAGTAACATGAATTTAAAAAAAAATAATAATAAAAAATTAAATTTTAAGAAAAAAAATTCGAAGATTCGAACTGAGGCTTCAATGAATAAATTTCGGTTCAGTAATTTAATCTGTAGAGTTCGAAGAAAAAACTTGAAAAAACAATTTTTTAACAAATAAAAATCAACTTGTAAAAACAGATCCACAGATTTCAACTGAGGCTGGAATGAAAAATTTTCAATTTCGTAATTTAATTTGCAGATTTCGAATAAAAACTTGAATTTACAAAAATAAAATAAAAATCTATTTGTAAGAAAAGATCCGCAGATTTGAATAACAGACTAAATAAAAAAATTTCAATTTAGTTTCGAATAAAGAAAGACATTAATTTAAATAGAGAACAATTTTATAAGACATAAAATGTAATTTAAAAAAAAAATTATTAATTTAGCAGATTTGAACTGGAGTCTGAACGAAAATTTTTAATTTGCAATAATAGAACAATTTTACAAAAAATATAAAGTAATTTGTAGAAAAAAGTCCGCATTTTTGAACTACGGCCTAAATAAGAAATTTTTTAAATTGGTAATTCAATTCGTAAAGTTCGAATAAAAATATTTAAGTTACAAAAAAAAAACAGAAATATTTTACAAAAAATAAGAAGTGAATTTGTAAAAAAAATCCTCATTTTGATCGTGAATGCGGCGGATTTCGTTTACAACACAAATTCTGTGTCTATGACACACAAACAAACAGCTGATTGCCAAACAACAATATAACGGAACTGCACAGTGGGCCTTGAGCTTATATATTTTTGATTTGCACAGGAAATTTTAACGAGCCGATATTCGTACAAATATTCGTTGTAATTTTAATTTTTTTTTTTTTTTATAATCAG
Source organism: Linnaemya vulpina (assembly GCA_963675445.1). Classification (NCBI taxonomy): domain Eukaryota; kingdom Metazoa; phylum Arthropoda; class Insecta; order Diptera; family Tachinidae; genus Linnaemya; species Linnaemya vulpina. The sequence continues at coordinate 13,005,831 of OY776279.1, forward strand.
TTAATAGACGATTTCACAAGTCCTATTTTAAGGGCCTTGAGAGAAATTATTATTTGAAAGGAAAGAAAAAGACTGGATTAATCAAAAAGAATATTGCTATATTAATATTTATATAGGCTAATTGTTCTAACTTAGTTAAAATCTCAGAAAGACATGATGATAAAAGTTTGACTTAATGTATAATGGAACAAAGAATTCAGAAAAATGGGACATGAAGAAAAATAATCAAATGGTAACACAGGTATCATAACACACAAGTGTTAACATCAGGTTGATATTGTTCTCGGATTGTTTTTCACAATAAAATTTGTGTAAATAGAAAACTGCTATCACATTCAACTAAGCCACCTAAACAGTGGTGATAAACACAATATACACATGAGCACTGATGATGAAAGTGTAGCGACTTTCGAAAACAGCTGTTCTGCTCTGCTGTGTAAGTTGAATAAAACTGATGTTGACTTCCTTTGTGCCTAGGAATATTTATCATCATGTCTTTCTGAGATTTTAACTAAGTTAGAACAATTAGCCTATATAAATATTAATATAGCAAAATAAAAATGTTCAATAAAAATAAAATCACATACAAAAAGAATATTGTTTTGACGAATAAAACGCTTATTTGCTAATAAGAAATAAATTTTTAGTTAAAAAGTCCCAGAGTCATCAAAATTACATTTGAGTAGTTCCTGCAGTATTTTCCATAATCAAATTTTTTTGGCTACATTTAGTCAACATATTGTGCCAGCCTGAACAGCTGATTCAGCAGAGTTAAACCAATTGTACTCTTCGAAGGCGCAACTGTTTTGATAAACAGTCAAGGACGCTCTCACTGGTTGTGGTTCAGTGTTCCTTCCACATGCAGATAATGGATTTTTTTTTATTAGACAACCTCTTCTTTAAATTTATTAATTTAATATATATAGTTTTTGAAATTAATTTAATGTATTTATTATTAACATATCAAAGCTTTTTTATAACTGGAAACTTTTGTTAACCCAAAGCTTTTTCCTACAAAACTATTTTTAATGTTAAGTTAACAGGAAACTTTAAGCCGTTGTTTGTTTGCCTTTAATATGGAGGAGGGTTTTTATTTATTTTCAAAATAACTCATGAGTTATTTCTTTGTTTGTGTTATATAAAACTGTATAACAGTTCAGGTGTGGTAAATGTCATGCACAGTAAATTGATATTCAGCATTTATTGAACATGACCCTAAATGCGTGTGAGTGGTAAACGATATTCTTGACAGTAAGGGTTTTAATATAAGAAAAGTTCATAAGAAGACTAAAGATAAGAGGAGTTCCCAAAGCAAAAATCATAATATAAACAACTTCTTATATGACTATTTCAAATATATTATATTTAAAATGGTCATATAAGAAAGTGTTTCAATTTTCAATTAAGGGGTGTTTTTTTTTTTATAGAGTGATACAAGTTTAAATCATAATAAACAATAGTGATATATTTTTGATATCAATGAAACGAACTTTATTTGATAGAAAATTTTATGACATTAATGTTTAAATATGATTTCGGCCACGGCTGGTGCGTACAAGGCGCAATCTGGAACAACAACTTTCACAAACAGTAACATTCTGACCATCATCGTTTTTGAAGACATACGGGCCAATGACTCCGCCAGCCCATAAAGCACACCCAACAGTAATTTTCTGTAGATGGTGTTTCGACAAAAGCTTGTGGATTCTCCACACTCCAAATGCGACAGTTCTGTTTCTTTACGTACCCGTTCAACCAAAAATCGGCTTCATCGGAAAATAAAATTTTGACTGGACGAAGTGTACGATAAGTTTGACGAACAGAACCATTACTTTGATTAAAAATTTTCACAATTTACACGCGTTGCTCTGGTGTAAGTCGATTCATAACAAAATGTCAAAGCAAACTAAACAAAAGACAACTATCAGCTGTTAAATGGGTGGTCAAATAAAGCAGTGATGCCAACTGAAAGTTGTATCACTATATAAAAAACACCCTATATAAACAATTTCTATATTATATTTAAAATAGTCATACAAGAAATTGTTTCAATTTCCAATTATTTCGTTGTGAAAACTCTATTATGAAAATAGGTTTTCTTTTGAAATTCAAAATATGTATATGAATTGAATTTAAATAGATTCCAGTACAGCCGCGTTGCTGGTTTTATAATTTTATCCAAAATAATATTTTCCTTATATTTTTTTAAGAGTTGTGTGGTTAAAATTAGCAGGAGGTTACCGGGATGCCGGATATTATTATTATTATTATTATTATATATATTTTTTTCTTGTTACATAAATACACAAAATTAACTATAAAAATTGATTTCATAATGAACGGATAAAAAACTAATTCTCGGTAGCACTGGTTCTTCACTTGCCCTGGCCTGCGTTAACATGGATATATGAAATTGAAAGACAGACATTTTTTCAATTTTTTTTCTTTTTGGTTTTGCCTTTTGCGCTTACAGCCAGGAAATTAATAAACAGACAGGCGAGTTTTCTAACTTGGTATTTGGTTGCGAGAAGAAGGAGAGGAAAAAATATCCAGTACAGAGTCGTGTACTACACGCTCCACCTCCTCAACCCTGTACCAACAAACTTGATCTATCTGCTGATCAATTTCTGCTTGTAATTCGAGACTTGCACAATTTTTAGCAAACAGTGAACGGCAGCAGTGCTGCATTTAAATTAGACATGCAACCGATATCATTATAATGGCGAAATTCCCCTGTTGCCCGGTACTTCAATATCGGGGATATTTGTCGCATATATTTTACAGTTTTTCTTTTTTTCTGCTTAATTTTCCAAAATAATTTTTTTTATATAAGAAATACGAGAAAAAGCACAAAATTAAAATGTTTGTTGTTGTTTTTTAAATAAAATCTTTTTTGATAATTTTGTCAGGGATTTAAAATTTTATTAATGGCAGTTTTATATAAATTTCTTTAAAAAAAATTAAATAATTTTATCATGATCTTGAATTGAATATGCGCATCGATATCGCTATTACCGATATATCTCTTTGAGTTCCCGTGTCTGTATAATATCGGCAAAATGACTCATAGTTTCTTCCCTATATTGAAGACACCTTGAGGGATATCAAAAATATCACGAAGTTATCAGGCGGCCCTCGTACTATACCGATATGTAACACGTGGGTAGTCTCCGAGTGTTTTTTCCAGATAAAAAGCTAAAACTAAATATTATATCATTCATTCTTTAAGTATGACAATTTAGCAAAAATTACAAAGCTACTAAACTTTCCAACTCTGCAACGCACACAACCACAATAACATCCAACACTCGAGAATACTGACTAGAAGTGAAGCACAACCGTCGATGCTCATTCGCTTTTTGAATACCGACGAAGTTGATTGTGGAAAACAGACGTTCCATTTTTTTTAAATTGTTTCTTTTATTAAATACGTTGTTATTTTGAAACTGAAAATATAAACAAGCGGTACAGTGTTGTTTGTGCAAAGTGATCTCTATTTTTGTCTTCATAAAATTTGAGTCATAGAAAAAATATCATATTAAAGACATCAAAAATATTAAATGTATGTTTGAAAGCAAACACCCACCCTCTTCAAATTTTCATACAAATCTTATATATATATATATTTTCTATTTTCTAAAATTAAATTCAACCCAGAATAAAAATCAAACAAAATGGGCTGCACTTCAGGCGTTATGAAATTCGTTTTGAATCTACTCAATTCGTTTATGGCCGTAAGTATTAAATGGATTTACACTGTTTAATTTATTCATTAAATAATTTGTTTAAATTTGTAATAAAAACCCGATTTTTTGTTTGTTTTCTATTTGCTTAAATACAAACTTGAATTTATACCAACAACAACAACAATTTTTCTTTATAATTACTTTATGAATGATCTCATCATCAGTTCACCTCAATTGTGAATCTTTTTAAAAATAAATACACGGAAGAAAAAAAAAAAGCACCAAAACAGAAATTTGTGATTCCTTAAGAACGTCTTTATTTGAAAAACGAAAATAAGTTTATTTAGTTTTTTATTTGGAAATTTCCCTTTCATCTACAACATAATTTCACTTTGGCTTTATATCAAAAGCGGGCCATATATTACACTTGCCACCAAAGTAAATGAGCTTTTAAAATGTTGCATTAAAAATTACAAATTTAATTTTTTCATTTCACAATGTTCACCGCAACGGCTTATTATTCATGGCGTTGCGGTTATCACATGACTAATTCGAGCTTTATTTTTACAAAAAGTACCTGCTGCAAATAATAATTATCACGAAATTTCCATTAAAATTTATTTTAAATGCGACTTAATAATCACAGCGCGTTCGTTACGGCATAAAAAGTGGGACTTTTTTTTAGCTTAAATTATCGGCAACGGGCATTTTGCATGTGTTTTTGAGCAGAGAATTTTGAATTGAAACAATTAACGTTATCAACAGCAACACCAACAACAAAAAATTACTTTCAAAACAATTGAATTATTTTAATTACACTCGTACTTTGCCAGGGTTAAATGACAAAGCAGATCCCTGATATGCGTCTATTCCTTAATGTTCTATATTTTGCTAGATAACGCCAATGAAATGCTGCACTTTTTTGGGGGGAAGTTTTGAAATATTCAAAATTGCCAGAGACCGCAAACAAAATGTCAATAACATATTCAAGGCTAAACAGAACATCACAAGACAATGAACTTTTTGTTTTTTTTGCCAAAACACAAGGCGTTTCTTGCAAATATAAACTTTCATCCAGAGAATCTTGAACTATATTAACAACTTCAATAAGTCCTTGGAATTTTTTTGTGGTACAATTTTAAGCATCTTAATGTCAATCTAAATTAACGAATCAGATATCATTCAAAAGGTATTTCTTTAGAGATATGCCATCAATAATATGAAATTTGTTTGTTGGCTGGTTAAGCTTTTCATTGGCGCCCTATACCAAATCGTCAGTAGACTTAAGCCGCAGTTTTGAAAAGTTTCAAATAAACAATTTTTAGAAATTTCATGCGCGCCAAAAAGCTTGTGGGTTCTACTCACTCCAAATGCGACAAATCTGCTTATTTACGTACCCATTCAACCAAAAATGGGCTGCAGCGGAAAATAAAATTTTTAATGGACGAAGTGCACGATAAGTTTGATGAACAGAACTATTATTTTGATTAAAAATTTCCACAATTTGCACGCGTTGCTCTGGTGTAAGTCGATCCATAATGAAATGTTAAAGCAAACTAAACAAAAAGCAACTATCGGCTGTTAAATGGGTGATCAAATAAAGCAGTGATGCCAACTCAAAGTTGTATCATTCTATAAAAAACGCCCTATACATACACGACCCCGAAAGTTGTGTGGCACACTTTTGAGTATCTTGCCCTCCACGAATATCAACCAATTGTATATCATTTGAAAGGTATTTTTGTGCAGATGTACACAACGTTAATAATTTTCTTTTCATGTTACATCTAACAATAAACTAGCGTGGTACACTTTTACCTCATCATCCTCCAATACGAGTGAAGCATGTATTTTTTACAAATAATTTTTTTATGAAATAATTTCTTTTTTTTTAATTTATATATTAAAGCATCCTGTACTTATGTGGTACAGTTTTAGGCATCTTATGGACCACCAGTATTGATCAAATATATGTCGGTTAGAAGGTATTTTTGTGTAGATGTGCAAAATATAAAGAATCAATCTCAATTTAGTCGCAGATGCAACATGAATTTTTATGGCACAGCTTTATATATCCCATGATCTAACAATATTAAATAAACCTTTTAAACCTCTTATCCTTTGCCAGAACTAATGAAATATAATCCATTTCGAAAATTATTTTGTGCTGGTACGCTCTATATAAATAATTCCTTAAACATTTTGATATCAATTCGCCCGCAACCTTTTTTGTGGCACCCTTCTAAATATTCTATCGTACAACTACACTAATAAAACCTATTTAACTCGAAAGTTATTTTTGTGTAGATAAGCACAGAAGAAATATTTCTTCTAAACTTTTGTACGAAAAGTGGTAAAAAGGCCACTGAAATTTGCGTGATTTTTCTTTTGTAGCATACACAAGGCAGCAAACGTTCAAAGAACACTGTATACTAATTTAATTGGATGGTAGAAGGAAAGCAACTGCTTTTTTAATATGTTCTTAAAATATATTGTGCATTTGTAATTTTAAAAACTCCCTCCCACCTTCATGTCAATTTGCTTTGGATACAAAAACATTTGCAGGCTGACATCACAAATTTGGCTATAAAAATGTTACGTACCCATGAATGTTTAATATAAAATTATAAAAAAGAGATAAGCTCAGCTCTGTCTTAATATGCAATTAAAATTTTTTTAATATAAATATTCAGAAGCTTTTTTGTTGTTTTTGTAAAAAAAAACAAATATGTTTTTATGCTGAATTTCGTTTAACTATAAAAAATAGTTAAACAACACCCGCTTTGAGTCATAATCTTTTGATTAAATCATCAACATCGTGTACACTCATTAACACATGCGAACAGCTTCTTTGTACAGTCGCCGACAAAAAAAGATTGCCCGCTTTTATTTCTTCCTTTTTTTCGTGTGTAGTCTTATTTGTTATTATTAAGTTATGCAAATATCGTATGCGTGTTTATGCTTTAAAATTTAGCAAAATATTTACCATTTATTTGATAATTAGGCCTTCAACGGCGCACAGTGGGGTGGATTGCAAAATATATGCTACTATAAATATGTTTTTTTTTTAACCTTCCAACTACGTGGTAGATTTATTAAAAGCAGGGAAAATTATACAAATAATTGTTAAGTTTACACTTCAATGCTCGGTAACGGCCCCAAATTTGGATGCGAAATGTCTGCACTTTTTACATCAAATACGATTTTTTTTTGCACCTGCCAGATATGACCGTCTAATGGTTGGCGTTGACAATGATGTGTGATCACGTACAGCTGCTTACAGTCGGCAGCAAATAAATGTTTATTGAATTGTTATCACCATGGAGTGCAAATAACAGTTATTTTTTAAATTTAAACTTTCATCCAGAGAATCTTAAAATATATTGACAAATTCGGTAAATAAGTCGTTGGAATTTTTTTGTGCTACAATTATAAGCATATTAATGTCAATCTAAATTAATGAATCATATATCATTCAAAAGGTATTTCTTTAGAGATATGCCATCAATAATATGAAATTTGTTTGTTGGCTGGTTAAGCTTTTCATTGGCGCCCTATTACCAAATCGTCAGTAGACTTAAGCCGCAGTTTTGAAAAGTTTCAAATAAAAAATTAAATAAATTTCATATTATAATACTACACAGACAGTGTGTCAAATAGTTAATTTATTAACGACATGCAATCAATAAATATTATTTACAAATTTATCAAAAAATGTAAAATAAATTTATGTGGTACATTTTTGGGTAACTTATCGTCCACCAATTTAAATAAAATTTATATCGTTTAAAAGGTTTTTCCATAAAGAAACGCACAATAGAAACGGCCAAGTTTTGTAATTTTATATTTAAAAAGAAATAAACACGATCAACAAAACAAGAGAAAATTTAAAAAATTATTTAATTATCAAAAACAGCCACCAGAGCACAAAAACGTAGTTCTCGGAAGTCACCACGTTCCCAACATCAGTGATCGTGTGTATTTACGTGAAATTTGTTTGTTGGCTGGTTAAGCTTTTCATTGGCGCCCTATTACCAAATCGTCAGTAGACTTAAGCCGCAGTTTTGAAAAGTTTCAAATAAAAAATTAAATAAATTTCATATTATAATACTACACAGACAGTGTGTCAAATAGTTAATTTATTAACGATATGCAATCAATAAATATTATTTACAAATTTATCTAAAAATGTAACATAAATTTATGTGGTACATTTTTGGGTAACTTATCGTCCACCAATTTAAATAAAATTTATATCGTTTAAAAGGTTTTTCCATAAAGAAACGCACAATAGAAACGGCCAAGTTTTGTAATTTTATATTTAAAAAGAAATAAACACGATCAACAAAACAAGAGAAAATTTAAAAAATTATTTAATTATCAAAAACAGCCACCAGAGCACAAAAACGTAGTTCTCGGAAGTCACCACGTTCCCAACATCAGTGATCGTGTGTATTTACGTGAAATTTGTTTGTTGGCTGGTTAAGCTTTTCATTGGCGCCCTATTACCAAATCGTCAGTAGACTTAAGCCGCAGTTTTGAAAAGTTTCAAATAAAAAATTAAATAAATTTCATATTATAATACTACACAGACAGTGTGTCAAATAGTTAATTTATTAACGATATGCAATCAATAAATATTATTTACAAATTTATCTAAAAATGTAACATAAATTTATGTGGTACATTTTTGGGTAACTTATCGTCCACCAATTTAAATAAAATTTATATCGTTTAAAAGGGTTTTCCATAAAGAAACGCACAATATAAATAATATAAATTTCCAACTTATAACCAAAAATGTGGTACACTTTGAATTATTTTGTCTTCCACCAATACATTTTACCAATTATAATTCGTGAGAAAATAAAAGTTATTCCTTGATTTTTTTATTCACCCGAAATAAAAGTTATTTTATGATTTTTGTTTGTTGTTCAGAAAATAAAAGTTAATTTTTGACTTTTATTTATTCCCCGAAGTAAAAAAGTTACATCTTGATTTTTATTTATTCCACAGAATATAAAAGTAATTTTTTTACTTCTGCTTCTGTTTCTTCCTCAGAAAAAAAGTAATTTCTTGACTTGCGTTTTTCGCTTCAAAAATAAAAGTTGTTTTCTGAGTTTTATTTAGTCCGCAGAAAATAAGAGTTATTTTTTATTTTTATTATTTCCTACGAGTATAAAAGTTATTTTTTGATTGTTATTTATTCCTCAAAAAATAAAAGTTATTTCTTGATTTTTATTTACTCCTCAGAAAAAAAAGGTGTTTCTCGATTTTTATTTTTCGCTCAGAAAAATAATTTGTTAGGTTTTTATTTTGCAAAATTTGATATTAAACGATGTGAAATCGAATTGGTCACGCAAAACTGTTTATTTGATATCTTAAAAATAAATTTTTTTTATATATTTTCTTTTTAGAAATGTTTTGTTTTCTAATCAACAAATAATTTTTATTTTTTGATGAACAAATGAAAATGAAGAAATAGTTTTTATTTTCTGATCGGAAAATAAAAATCAAAAAATAACTTTTATTTTCTGAAGAATAAATAAAACTCAGAAAACAACTTTTATTTTTGAAGCGAAAAATAAAAATCTGAAAAAAATGATTGAAATGTGATATTTAAGCATTAAACACAATAACGACCGCAGGCTACACGAACACCGACTACAAAAGTCGTTGGCTACAATCGTCGCCTCGTAGTCAGCTACTTAATTATTTTTAAAACGGCACCACCAAATCAATAACCATGAGTTGTTGTTTGTAGTAAAATTCTCTTCATACTCCAGTATAGCCGCTTTCATATATTTAATACTATGAAATAGTGTTATTCCAATTAAATATATTTAAAGCCCACAGTATATGACAAGAAATCATTTCATTAGTTCGGGAAGATAGTTTGTTGTTTCTTTTTGTATAATAAAACAATATATTTTCAAGTCTACAATAATTGAATTTAATTATATTATACTGGCAACACTGCATTTACTCACTGTCGCTCACCAAAATAGAAATTAGTTTAATTTTACTACAACCACAAAAACAGCAGGGACAACAACCAGTAGCCGTGTTGTCTGTAGTTGTAAAAATAATCATTCTCATATACGCACATGTATTCTATTTTTGACAAGTTGTAGTCTGTAGCTTGCGGTCGTTATTGTGTTTAATGCTTAAAAAAAGGAATTGTGGTGGAACGCATTTTATAGTGGAATTTTCTATGGCTCACAGCGCATATTTTAGTCGATTATTTATTTACTTGCGCTTAGAAAATATTTCAATGAAATGTTTCTGTATAAAACCGGTTTCTTTCTAACGATAATGAAATTCACAAAATTCATGGCAAATAGAAGAACATTCTTTGTGGCTCAAAACATTCTTACGATTAGCTAAACAAACAAACGTGAACACATGAACACTGGCCAACACACACATACACACTTTTATATTCGTGTATGTGTACATGCCAACACAGTCACTGAAGAATGTATTTTGTTCTTTAATTTTATTAACTTTTAAAATTATTCTTTCTTTTTTTGTTTTTTTTTTTGTTTTGATTCTAAAAAGCAAAACAGGTAAAACAAACAGTCGAATATTTCGTTAATTGCGAGAAAATACAATTAAAATATTTTCACATTTTGTTTACTTTCCAGATCGGTGGCATTATTTTAATTATTTTTGCCACAATGATTTTGAAAACAGCCCCGCCCAATTATGTGATGTACATGTACATCGTCGGCGGTGTGAACTTGTGCGCCGCCCTGTTGGGCTGTTGCGGTATTTGCCACGAACATGTCTGTATGACGGCTACGGTAAATGGACAATTTTTATTGATTAAATTACAGTTATTTTTATTTTTACTTTTATTTTTATTTTAAAAAAATATTTATTTATTTCTGAATGCAGTACGCTCTGATCTGTTTGGCCACGCTGATCGCTCAGATCTGCAGTAAAGTGAACTCCTACAATTACGTGGATCCGATTAAGAAGTTTGCCCGCGAGGATGTGGAAAAGACATGGATTAAAGAGGCCACTACACCCGGCGCCATGGATGACACACAGCAGACGGTGAGTGGAGACATTTTTACATACTTTTTTTAATCAATTAATATTGATTTTTTGAGATTTCAATGTAAAATTTTTAAATTTTTAACAATTTAAACTGGCAGTAGGATTCGGTGAATATTTTACAGCAGCAGGAATTGCTGCTGAATCGACTCTCGTGTATACGAGGCTGAATGTTGTTTAGAACTTAAAATTTATTTGGTAATTTTTAGCTGTGCAAGAGCTTAAGACATACCGGGTATTTTTTTTTGCTCAATTATTTTTTAGCATAAAATGAACAGAGATATTTAAAAAGAAAATTTCCAGAAAATAGAAACGTTTTTCTGGGCCTTGAAGGACTCACGATGAGTTGCCATGATTCCGTAAAATTTACTTTAGCAGCTGCGAATGTCAAACCGTTTTGGCGTTTCTTCCATAAAGTATGGCAACCCATTATGAGCCCCTTCACGCTAGTGAAGCGATTCGAAGATGTACAAAATTTCTTTGAAAAAAAAGAAATCGATCTGTTCATTTCAAATGTTCATATTTGGATTAGCGATCCTTGCAGTCATGGATCGTTCTCGCAGTTACTTCACTTTTTCCGATTCAAAACCATAAACAAGAAAAAGAATTGGCCGAGCCAAAGAAAATATGGAAGAAGACACCCACAAGTCCTTGCGTTTTCAGCGATGTTGCCAACTTTTCATACTTCCAAAAGCACTAATAGAACCAGGAAAAAGCGCGTAATTTTTGGCAAAAAAAAGCACTGAATATAAAATGTTGAATTTTTATTTCAAAAAAATATTTTACACAAATTAAAAATAGTGGTTGGAATCTTTTATAAGGAAAAATATTTTTTTTATATAGAAGAACATTAAGAACAGAGTGATTAAAGAAATGAAAAATTAAACAACATGAAAAAATTTGGTGAAAATATTTTTCGCTTTCAAATCGAAAGTGATTATCAGGCCAAGTTTTGTAATTTTATATTTAAAAAGAAATAAACACGATCAGCAAAACAAGAGAAAATTTAAAAAATTATTTAATTATCAAGAACAGCCACCAGAGCACAAAAACGTAGTTCTCGGAAGTCACCACGTTCCCAACATCAGTGATCGTGTGTATTTAATAAAATTTTTACAACTCTCCAATGTAGGGGAAAAAAATGGGTGTAAATACAGACTTGGAATGTTCTTCTTTATCGCAACGTTTTAGTTGAATTGAATTTTTTTTTAATTTAAACAAATTTGTTAAACTGAATGTTCTTTATGAAAATGAACGATGTCTTGAGGGACTCGGCTCTATACGATTAACCGAATATTTAATTTTAAATAAAAAAAATTTTTATTGAATTTTGGCTGCACTACCAAAAATAACAATTCAAACTTTTACGCGCCAATGAATTGAAAAATCAGCAGGCTGACAACACTGGTTCTAAACCAGCTGGCTTGTGTTCTTCGACTACGTTGCGAATTTAAACAGTGAAATTCAGCTGCTCCAAAAATTAAAGCACCGTATTTTAACGGACTGGATAGAATTTTGAAACCTAATTTTTGGTAAAGGGGTTACGATGAAAGGCGGGCGCTATCGAGCCATGCCGCCTGAATTTTTTCTTCCAAAAACCAGGTAAATGTTAACCGGAAATAATATTTTTTACAATAAAAAAAATTTTTATTCCAACAAAATATCTGTTAAAAAAACACCCGTTAGCATATAAAATTTAACCTCTCCTGGACTATCTAACGATATATAATATGTCCACATTATTTGCCTGCACTTTTTAATTTAATTCAACTTTAATTACATAAAAAAATTTAATGAAGGGAAATATGAATCCCCTCAAGCCAGTCACATCAACTCCCGTTTCTCATAAAACAGAAAGTCTGATGGTACGTATACTTGATGTGGAGTTTCATATCATTTTTATTACGTATACGCAAGTATGTTTGTAAGAGTATTTGAAATCGTGAATGCAAGAGATTTTTCCTTCGGGCAAATTTTACTTGGCCAAAGTTTTTCAATTTTCTTTTAAACTCTCTTTCACACACGAAAGTTTTACGTTGCCCGAATCTTTTCGTTTACTTCGTATTAAACAAACTACAACATACGAACGTGTAAAAAGACGCACGAAGTGCCAAACAATGTTGTGAGACAATCAAAGTGTGTGTACTCACATGGACCCAACTCACTTAAGACACCGTTTCCATAGTTTGACAAAATTGTTTCGATTTTCTAATTTTTTTTTTTAATTCAACTAAAACTTTGCGACAAAGAAGAACATCCAAGTCTGTATTCACACCCGATTTTTTTACCTGCGTGGAAGCGTTCTAACAATCATATTAAATACATACGAGCACTGATGTTGGGAACGTGCTGACTTCCGAGAACTTCACGTTTCTGCTGCGGTGGGTGTTTTTTGATAAATAAATAATTTTATAATTATCTATTGACGATCGCGTTTATTTCTGTCTATATAAAAAATTACAAAACTTGAATACCCACTTTCAATTTGAAAGCGTAAAATATTTTGACAAAATTTTTTCATGTTGTTTCTTGCTCATCTCTGCAAATACTCCATTAAATTCTTTTCGATTAAAAAAAAATTATTTTCATAAAAGATTCAAATCTATATTTTTAATTCTTTTCTACTGTTTTTATAAAATTAAACATTTGAAACTTAGAGCTTTTTTTTGGCTAAAATTAAGGCTGGTTTTGACTTTAGTGCTTTGGACAATTGAAAAGTTGACAACACTGATTTAACAGCTTCAGGCAAGAGCTAAAGAGAATTGAAAAATATTTTACAAAATAACGGCACATATTAAGAGAGGACTAAATAGCAGTTGATTACTTAACCCTAGATGGCTGCTGTTCGTCGAATCGACGAGACTCATTTACTGCTTATCAAATAACTATTTTATGTTTGATCAAACTCATATCGAACTTTAAGAGCGAAAAAGTTTTTATTAAAGTTGGGTTAAACTTCATCAAACGCTCAGTTTTGCCAAAAACCTTTGGTCAAACCCATTTAAATTACATGGGTTTGACTCAAGTATGACCCAACTCTAATAAAAAAACTAGTCAAACCCATGTAATTTAAACGAGTTTGACCAAAAGTTTTTGACAAAACTGAGCGTTTTATGAAGTTTGACCCAACTCTAGTTTTTATGGCATATTTTATTTTTTGACATTCTTTTTTCCAAATAAAATTTAACTTATTTACATATTTTTATTTATTTTTAAATTAAAAAATTTTTATTTTCAAAAAATGCTCGTGAACGAACAGTAACTTTAATGTACTAAAATAAAGAGTAACCGTACAGGGTTAAGGAAGAATATGCAAAATCTTTGTGTTTGATTTGACAAAAGTTTAAATTTATTACAAAATCTATTTATAATTCATTTTACTAAACGGTGCGACAGTGAACAAAAAAAAAAATTGCTAAAAATATATACAATTATTCTGGCTATCTGCCCCACTGTGCTTTAAATATGTACCTGAGTTTTCCATGGGAAGGCAAAAACAAATTTAATGAAATAAACATAACAATAAAAATGTGTTCTACACGCACTTTGAGTTGCCAACTCACGCAGAGTACTCGCACGTCCAGATAATTATTATGCGGGAGAATAATGAAAATACGCGGAGGGATCCTGTAAATATTTTAAATGACAAACGCGAAATGAGTCATGTATTTGTGTCAGTGGGTTTAAACATGAACGACTTAAAAGGCACAATTTTCAAGGACAACTGAACGTGTAACTCTTTATGGTCGGTTGTAGTGAATATTTAAATTTGAACATTAACATCAACCTTGAAATTGTGTAAACGAAAAACAAACAAAAAAATTATATAAAAAAACAAAAATGATTTTTTATTCTACAATTTGAAGTCCATTAACTTTTTAACTGTTTCCCTTAATTTATCAACAAAAATAAAATCTCTTTCTTTTCTCTTTTCCAGTTCGGATGTTGTGGCAAAATCGGTCCCACCGATTACACACCCCTTCTGCGTCCAATCCCGAAGAGTTGCTACAAAGATTTTGTTGTCAACAGCCAAAACATCTACACAACCGGTTGCATCAAGGCCGCCCAAGATAAATACGTTGAGACTTTCGGTTACGCAGCATCTGGCGAATGGGTGGTTTTGGGCGTCACTGTACGTTCAACTTTTAATTCTGTTTTAAATTATTTTTCAATTAAATTCAATTTGCTGCCATTTATTTTGCAGGCCGTGATGTTCCTTTTCGCTGTTTATTTGGTCATACGATTCCGCAGCAAACAACGCCATTATAATTATTAATTGATTTCGAAACGATATATAACTTTTTAATAAAATTTTTTCGCAAGAAATCAAGGCGAGAGATATTTGGCATTTCCAATGTACTTAACGTACAAGGCGAGTATTCGCAAAAGTGTATTAACTCTGTATTTAAACCGTGTGAACCTCAACTACAATTAACAGGCGCTTGTGAAAATATTTCTATCCAATAATTTTTATGCGAATCGATATTAAACCGTTTATAGATCGAATAAAACTTTTTAAAATCTCCTCTTTTCTACGAACATATTTTTATATATTTTTTTTCTTAAATTGTTAATACATTTTAACTGTTGTAACTTTTTTATATTTATTTTTAGTATTTAATAAAGTGCAAAATATTGTAACTAACATCCCGATCCCGATGAGTATAAGAATTTTTAATTTCCTGTAACAATTTAACAAAATTATCGATAACTGTCGCAAACGTAAAATAAGCGAAGTATTTCGTTATTAGTTTTTAGTACCTTATCAAAAAGTACTTCTTTTCAAAAGGTACCTTTTCAAAATGCAACACAATTCGCCAGCGAATGCCGACTGAACAGAACAGTGTCAACACTGTTTGACATTCATGCGTTTAACAAAACACCTGATATATTCGTTCCCAAGCTTTATAACCATAAATTATGCCCCCACTAATGGTGGTCAAAAATGATGTTTCTTAATTTTTTTTGCGTCAAAATTCTCTTTGATACTCGCCCGTATTATGAATGACGACGTCGACAGCACATCAACACGACAGCAAAATATTGTCACTTGTCTAGTCTTTGTCGAACGAAATTGACTTCTGGTAACCTGCTCTATTAATATTATACGCCTTAGAGAATACCAAAACGCTGTTAATAATAATTAATTATTGTCGACAATCAAATAACAAGTGACAGTTTATTGCTGTCGTGTTGGTGTGACGTCGATGTCGTCATTCATAATATGGGCGACTGACTCAAGTTTAAGGCGATTGACCAAGAATTTTGTATGCGAATAAAAAAAAAACTTAGCAAAGACACGAACCACTAAAACAAACAACGTGATATAGGGTGGTTTTTATAGAGGTATAGAACTTTGAAATATAATAAATTGATTTTCAAATAAGAACTTATTTTTGGGAATTATCATTTAAATTTAGTTTTTTAAACGCTGTTAATAATAATTAATTATTGTCGACAATCAAATAACAAGTGACAGTTTTTTGCTGTCGTGTTGGTGTGACGTCGATGTCGTCATTCATAATATGAGCGACTGACTCAAGTTTAAGGCGATTGACCAAGAATTTTGTATGCGAATAAAAAAAAAAATTACTTCAATCGAAAGATAATCTTGTGGCGTTATAATTTAATTAACGGCAGTGATTAACGCCGCCATGCACTAAAAGAACAGGTACCAAGGAGCCTCCCTGGTTGGCACCCGCAGCAAATAAATACGCCAGCGAAGTCAAAAATTACAAATTGAACAACAAAATTCTCTATCTTTTATTCTGTCCTCTCGACACTGTCCCTTCATTTTTAATTCTGGTACAATGCAACCGATAAATGGGGCTCGTCCCCTACATGCTGGTCCAAGACAAAATATATATTAAAAAAAGCTGTTGGCTACAATCGTCGCCTCGCAGTCAGCTACTTAATTATTTTTAGAACGACACCACCAAATCAACAACCATGTGTTGTTGTTTGTAGTAGAATTCTCTTCAAACGCCAGTGTAGCCGCTTTCATGTATGTAATACTCTGAAATAGTATTATTCCAATAAAATATATTTAAAGTCCACAGTATATGACAAGAAATCACTTCATAAGCTTGGAAATATAGTTTGTTGTTTCTTTTTGTATAATAAAACAATATATTTTCAAGACCACAATACTTGAATTTATTTATATTACACTGGCAACACTGCATCTACTCATTGTCTCACACCAAAATAGAAATCAGTTTAATTTGACTACAACCACAAAAACAGCAGGGACAACAACCAGTATTCGTGTTCTTCGTAGTAGTAAAAATAATCATTCTTTGACGAGTTGTAGTCTGTGGCCTGCTGTCGTTATTGTGTTGAATGCTTTTCTTTAAAACGTTTTTAAATTTATATATTAATTTTACTTATTTTATTTGACAAAATATGAAAAATAAATATATTATTTTAATTAAAATAAACAAACTTTAAACTTAAAATGAAAAATGAGGTAAAAAATAGAAGAATTTGTATAATTTTTTTTTATATGAACTCTATACCTTTATAAAAAAACACCCTTTACATAAAAGCGAAAAGTATTCAATTTTTAAGTGCCATGGTGACTTTTGAACCACCCTGTTTTATTATTATATTTATTTTCCTGAATAGCAGGGGTTGCCAGATTTGAGTAGCAAATCCACTCAAGTTGGGTAAAAATTGCTTCAGTTGTATTATCGTAAATTCAAGGTGACACAGATTTCTTAGAGTTACAATAAAAACTTTCCTGTTCTTTCATCTTCTTATTTCAAAATATGAAATATTTTACACGTTTTGTAAGTGACATGACTGGGCTGGCAAGGCTTTGACTAGTGTCACTACAGTATGCAAACAGGTTTGTTAATCGTTTTGCTTATTTTCGTTTTAAATTTATTTTTTTGTTGTCTAATATTTAAGCCATTCAAACTCTTTTAGGCTCCCCTTAGGAGGGCAACGTTTTTCTTATAAATATTTTGCGATAATAAGCAAGTTATTTGAAAATATCTCTTCAAGATTAAACAAAACATTAATCTTGTATGAAATTATATTCAAGTGCTACTCAGAGCGTAGTCAGGAAAATTTTTGTTTTATAATTATTTATTTAAAAAAATTAAGTAAAAACTTTCAGCTGTAATATTTTATAAAATATATGACAGTAAAGATATTATCAAGAGGGAAATTGAAACACCAAATAATTAATTGCTACGCCCATGAGTGCACAATTTGTAAATGACATATTTGAAAATATTATTAACACACACACACACACGCACACATCTACCAGCAACAACATCCCATTTGAGGAGAATTGTGTCATTAATACGAAATCATATTTAGAAAACAACATGACATTCAGTCTGTCACACTTTCGTCTCATTACAACCGCACTTAGACACCAATAAAATAGAAACAAAAACATATAAAATTGGCTGACTGACAATATTCCTAATAATAGAATGATTAGTAACAACATTCTATTCCATAATTCAAGCACGACTGCAGACGGACAAAAAAAACCAACAAAAACAAAAACAAAAACATGCACACAACTACAGATTAAAACAAGAATTAATCATTTCCAGCACATTTTGCTTTATTTGTTTGAAATGAGTTGAAAAATTATTGCATTTTAAAATTGAAAAATAACAGCCACATTAAAAACACTTTATTTAATCGCTGCGACATTTTTGTGAAAACAACAAACGGCAAATCCATGTATGGGTGACAGTGATGGGTGCGTGCGTGCCTTGAATATTCTACACAAATAATGGTGGACTAAAAGGAAGTGGACAATAGAAATTGTTCACATTAAACAGAAGAAACAAATCATTTGAATTTTAAACGATCGTTTGGGAATTTATGCTGAGAACACAATTGGTGCGAAGGGCGAAATTTTCGAACCGAATTTTCGGTTCTCATCGCAAACAAAATAATTGTTAATATATTGAATTTTTTTAATAGCACAAATCCAATGTACTGAAAAGAAGGCTACTCCCGACACTATTTCCCAATAATAATTTTTTTTCGTTGATTCTGTATGCAAGGGGTGTTTTTTATAGAGTGATACAAGTTTAAAACATAATAAAACATAGTAATATATTTTTGATATCAATGAAACGGACTTTATTTGATAGAAAATTTCAGGACATTAATGTTTAAATATGATTCCGGCCTTAAGGCCGCCACGGCTGGCGCGTACAAGGCGCAATCTGGAACACCAATTTTCACAAACAGTAACATTCCGACCATCATTGTTTTTGAAGATATACGGGCCAATGACTCCGCCAGCCCATAAAGCGCACCAAAAAGCTTGTGGGTTCTCCTCACTCCAAATCTGCTTATTTACGTACCCATTCAACCAAAAATGGGCTTCATCGGAAAATAAAATTTTAAATGGACGAAGTGCACGATAAGTTTGACGAACAGAACCATTATTTTGATTAAGAATTTCCACAATTTGCACGCGTTGCTCTGGTGTAAGTCGATAATGAAATGTCAAAGCAAACTAAACAAAAAGCAACTATCAGCTGTTAAATGGGTGGCCAAATAAAGCAGTGAAGCCAACTCAAAGTTGTATCACTCTATAAAAAACACCAATAATTTTTTAGTTAATTTGACTCACTATCAAAAGAAGTTCCAACAAAAAAGTAAAAAGCAAAAAAATCAAGAAGAAAATTATACACGAATATGTTTTCAAATCCTTAAGCATTTTTGGCCCACCCTGTGCTTGTAAAACATATTAAAAAATCATTAAAATCTTGCCAATAAATTCAAGTTGCATTCCTAAACAATAACAAAATGGCGTTAAAACATTTAACTACACCAACGGCTATTAAATAGTCTACCGACTTTAAAATACTTCATGTGTGACACGCCAACATCACTAGTCCGGGTCATTCATTGCAACTCTCAATATCAGATTTCATTCATAATTGTAAACAGCCAACTCCAACAAAATCACGTACTGCAGAGTTTCTCCATTGTTGTTATTGTTGTTGTTGTATCGAGTTAATAAAATTGAAAACAGTTTTAAGTAGAATTTGTTACACAAATAAAAAATCTTTGTAAAATAGAAAAATTCTCAAAAAATACTCGTTTCGTATTCGAAAATTCTGACATCATTCTTAATGATGATGTTGCTCAAAACAAAGAGAAGAGTGGCGGCTGGAAGTGCACTGTGCACAGTGCAGATCATGCTGGCAAATGCTCAAGAGAATATTAAACGAACATGACGACAATTTGTAGTGTCAACCCGCTTACAAGGCGCTCGTTAAATGTGAATGAAATCGGAAAAGTCAAATGCTCGTACAACAACAAAAACAAAAGAAAAGACAAAAGAGATAATAAAAATATTTCAAACATTTTAATTTCGTCTTGGAATGGTAAATGGAATCGTGGATAACAAACATCTGGGTTATTTTGTTTTAATTGGAATTGTTAAAAGGTTTTACGTTGGGGTTTTGTTTATTTGCTCTTTTTTTTATATTCAGTTTTTGGTGTTTCGGATGACTGCGAGCGCTGGAGTTGGTGGTTGATTTGTTTGCATTCGAATTGTTTTTGGTTGCCGCTTAAGCTTTTCTGTTGTTATTTTCGGTTCTGTTGATATAAACAATTCAGTCAGTCAGTCACATTGTGGAAATGAAATGCATGTAGATGTATGTGTATTTTTATGTGCAGGGGCATGTGTGTGTTTGTTTGTTTGTTTCTCTTGTTAGAAAAGTACAAAGCAAAACAAACGACAATAAGCATTCAACAGATACGAACGAGTAAAACATTTAAATACTTCATGCTTTTAGTTGCTCAGTTGTTGCAGCATATTTTTGTTTGTTTATATATGAGGCTTTTCATAAAATTCAGACTCATTTTTATACCCTTCACAAATAAGTCATTCCGTGTGTAATTTCTTCCATATTAATATGGGACCCCATAAAGTATATAGTATATTCTGAATTCTTATGAATAGCGATGACGATTGATCGCTATCCGTCTG
The DNA here is from genome assembly GCA_963675445.1 of Linnaemya vulpina. Classification (NCBI taxonomy): domain Eukaryota; kingdom Metazoa; phylum Arthropoda; class Insecta; order Diptera; family Tachinidae; genus Linnaemya; species Linnaemya vulpina. The sequence continues at coordinate 13,026,564 of OY776279.1, forward strand.
TCCCAAGGACGCAGTATAGCTAGAGACTTCGTTCTTGGACTGATGGATTGCAAATGAACTTAAATAGAGTGATATTGAATTTAAGAAAAATCCGAAAGACGGCTCCATAGCTGGGAATTTTAACCTATTTCTCCACGCAAAATTAATTATTATTAATGGGTGTTTTTTATAAAGTGATACAAGTCTTAATCATAATAAAACATAGTGATATATTTTTGATATCAATGAACCGGTCTTTGTTGGATAGAAAATTTTATGAAATTAATGTTTAAATATGATTTCGGCAATGTTGCCGCCACGGCTGGCGCTTACAAGGCGCAATCTGGAACACCAACTTTCACCAATGACTCCGCCAGCCCATAAAGCGCACCAAACAGTACTTTTCTGTGGATGCGACAAAAGCTTGTGGATTCTCCTCTTTCCAAATGAAACAATTCTGTTTATTTATGTAATCATTCAACCAAAAATGGGCTTCATCGGAAAATGAAATTTTGAATGGAAGAAGTGCACGATGACATTGACGAACAGAACCATGATTTTGATTAAAAATTTTCACAATTTCCACGCATTGCTCTGATGTAAGTCGATTCATAATGAAATGTTCAAGGAAACTAAACAAAAGGCAACTATCAGCTGTTAAATGGGTGGTCAAATAAAGCAGTGATGCCAACTCAAAGTTGTATCACTCTATAAAAAACGCCCTATATATTCTGGATTCTTTTGAATAGCGGTGAGAATTGAGCGATATCCGTCTGTCTGTCCCAAGCCTGCAGAAGAGCTAGAGAGTTTGTTGTTGGACTGATGGATTGCAAATGAACTTAAGTAGAGTGGTAGTGAATTCAGCAAAATCCGAAATACGGCTCCAGAGCTGGGAGGCGTCGCAAATTAATACCAAAAACCAAATATTATAATTTTTTTTTTATTTTGTAAATTTAATTTATTTCGTGCTTTGGGACGCCCCAATAGTCTGCTAAAAACTAAAATATATAATAAAAAATATTTCCAGGGATGGGAAATTATTACATTTTTGGCTTCTTCAGTATTTTGTAATACATGTGATAACTAAAATATTTAAACATTTAAAGTTTTTCTTAAATAAAACCGCTTCATACTTCATGAAGATTTGCATTGGTGAGAACAAAAAATTCAAAAATATTAAATATTTCGTTTCCGGGGATGGGAAATTGATTTTTTTTATTTAATTCATAAAAGTTGCCAAGAAGGCAACTGACGTCGTTTTTATTTTTTACTAACTTAAACTATTTTATGACTTAGGACGAACATAATTGGTACTTAAAATATATATGTAGCGCCAGACGTACGTTGGTGAAGGGTATATAAGATTCGACACAGCTATATTCGGCTTTTATTTGTTTTAATTTTAATTTTAATTTTTGTTTGTTAATCAAAATTATTTGATACCTCAGGAAGAACTGAATTGTTATTAAAAGCGAAACCAACTTAAAGATATTCTTTTAGAGTTGGACCATTGATATTGGTTTTAGAGCCTAATAATAACACACGTATGTCGGTGTAGGGTATATAAAAATCACTACTGACGCATAAGGAATTTTTCGTTTCAATTAATATCTGGCCCACATCCATTTTATAAAAATAACTATATTGATTGCAAATGTGGTTGACAATATGTTAAATATCTGCTATAGACACTCGATACGTAATGGAAAGCCCCATATACAGAGCTTTTGTTGCGTTATAGATATTTTGTACACTTTTGATGTTGTTGATGATGACGATGATGACGATGATGATGATGATGATGATGATGATGATGATGAGAAGAGTATTAGACTTTAGAATACTCTACGTACAATACGTCGCGACGTATGAGTGTAAAAATTATATTTTTTGTTTATTTTACTTTGTTTTGTTGTTTATTTTTTATTCATTATTTCGCAGTTAATGCAAATATCAAAATTGTTTTTATTTTTTTGTATTTAGTTTGCTGGTGACCGTGGCCCTTGATAGTCGTCTATTTCGTTACACTTTGGATTTCGGCAACGTGTATTTTGCGTAAAAACGTAAACGGATTTTGAAATGCTTCTGCTGAGTAGAGGGTTTTGGAATTAAAATTGAACTAAATAAGAGGAGTTTGTATTTGAAAATAATTGATGTTGTGTAGACAGTGTTTCGTTTTATTTCAATAATATTGAGTTAATGTGCCGCCAAAAATATTGTTCTTTATATTAGACCGGGCATATTAATCTGCTGTTAATATAAAACAGTTTTTAATTTTTGAAAGTTCAAAAACATTAAAATCAGGAAAATATAAAATAAAAAAACAATGGGCTGCGCTACCAAAACAATTAAATGTACTCTATTCATATTCAACACACTGTGGGCAGTAAGTAAATTTAATTGTTGGCTTTAATTATTAAGTTTTCGTCTAAGAGATTGACTTGAAGACAAAACACTCATCTTGATAATTGATAGTTTTGAAAGTGATTAATAAATCTTAAATAGGAAAACTGCTGAAAGCGTTGCTTTCTGTTGCTCCACCGTATTTTGTTTAATATTTTTTATTTTAATAAACTGTTTCAATTATAATGACAGAAAATGTTTTTCTCTATTAATAAATTGTTAGATTGTCGTACGTGCATGAGACTCTTCTAGGGTTTCGTTTGGTTGGTTGTTGTAGAAAACCTTTAAATATAAATAGACAACAACAACAACAACAGCAAAAGTTATAAGTAGAAAAGTCAGATATCAAATTCTTTGGCATTTACAAGCCGTTAAATAGGAGTTGTTGTACGCAGAATGTGAGTTCGAATGTGTCTGTCTTTGTTGCCCCTTCTTTCAAATACATAATTGTTTCTTACTTGTTGCTGCTGTGGCGCTTGTGCTTGCGCTACCTTGGCAGATGATATCATCTACTTGAGAGGTCTTCTTTCCATATTCCATATGTGGCTTAAATACGCTATTGTATACTGGTACCAGTGTTTGTTTTTTTTATTACCATTTAGATGATGTGCGTGTTTATCCACAGCATTTTTTTGTTCTTGTTGTTGTTGTTTAATTTTCATTCACTTTCAACATTAAAAGTAAACTTGATGAAGAAGCGTACATAACACTTAAGAGTACGAGGGTTAGGTGTAAAATTCAAAGTTGTAAAACATAAAATATCTTCATAATGACATAATGAAACTTTCAAACGTTGACAGTTGATAACGGCCATTTTGTTAAACACCGATCTGTCAAATGATCTGTCATTTATTCAATCTGTTTTGAAAAATCATCATGCACGAATAGACTAAAAATTACAAAATCACACGAACGCTGCTAAAATAATAATAATTTTTTATTATATATATAACATATAAAATGTTGGGTACTTTCTTGGTACTTTTTCTAAGTATGTACTTCTGGGGTTTAAAAAGAGGACACGAACGCTGCTAAAATAATACACAGGAAAATTTTGGGTACTTTCTTGGTACTTTTTCTAAGTATGTACTTCTGGGGGTTAAAGAGAGGACACGAACGCTGCTAAAATAATAATCAGGAAAATGTTGGGTACTTTTTTGGTACTTTTTCTATGTATGCACTTGTGGGGGTTAAAAACAGGTGATAAAAATTAAATTTTGGTACCCTTTTTGCACTCCACACATTTTTGAAAGCACTAAACAGTTCGTTTCTTCTAAATAAATATTAAGAAATGTTTTGACATTTTCTGAAAACACACACCTATAAGGGGTAAAATCGTACCTCTTTTTGGTACTTTTTTTTTTATTAATTTACAAATAATTTCCACTTTCTACCTCTCAGTACAAATAGAAAAAAAAATCAAATTTATCTTATTTCTTAAAAGAAACAAAAAAAGTACCAAACGGGGATAAAACATGATATTGAAAAAAACTGCATATAATTGAAAGGTTTCAAAACTGAGTTAAATACACATAATTAAGTCCCATGACGCATTCTTGAGCCTTGGCGATAAGGGAATAATTTGAAGGCTGATTTGGCACCATTAAGAAAATGTGTTTTTAGAAAAAAGTACTTTTGGCACTATACATTTTGAAATAATCCTTTTCAAAGGTTTTGGGAAATGTTAGTTTGCAACTTAAAAATGTACTTTTGTAATGTAAAAGTTTTTGAAAAAGGTACTTTTTGAAAATAGTACTTTATGAGAAAAGTGGGACTTTTTGCAAAAATATTTTTTCTAATAAATATTAAAATTTAAAAATTATATATTTGAAAATATATAATTTTGGATATATAAGTTTCTGATGTGAAACTTTCTGAAAAATGTACTTTTTGAAAATAGCTCAATGCGTCACTACTCTTCACGTGCTTATTACTGATTTATAAATGCTTTTAGCACAACCCTCGGTTGATCTCATTTATATGAATGTGGTAGTTCGTCATAATGGGTTAATTCCTTAATCATAATGTTTGTCCATAAATCCAAATCAAACATGATAAACTTTTTGATTCACTGCAAAGAACTTTTTCAAAAAATAGATTCTAAAGGCCGTATTCACAAAAAATCTTTTATGCTCACAAGAAAAATTTATACGAAATTTGCCTTATAAGCAGCTTATAAGCATAAAATATTTTTTGTGAATAAGGCCTTTAATCTTCAGTTGTGATTTACAATAATTCTATGAGAAGCCTCATTCAACCATTAATTTCGTTATTAAAAATGGAAAAAAAAACATAAATAGATTTTCAATTGTTACAACACACATGCCCCACATTCAATTAGTGGGCGAGACTTTTATGATATTGAACAACAACAAAAATAAAAAAAAAACTTTCTGTCTGATTATGAATATTATTCGGTCTCTGGCGTTCGTCAAGGCCTTTGTTATCAGCCAATACATAATAAAATTTCAAAAAAAAACCGTTTTGTATTCTCAAAAGTATCTTTTGGATTTCAATAAAAATTAATCAATTTGAATTGTGACTAATTTAGAACTATCATGGGAAATGGTGTACGATAATTAATATTCAGTATTGATATTATCACAACATTTCTTTTTGTAATTATCTTTGAAATGATTTAATTAAAATATGGGTGGATGCAATAAAGATTTAATGAAATCGCATCTGAATTAACAACTCAATTCAAAACGGCGAATGGCCATAATTCGCTGGAGATGAAACTAAAATCAAACGACACATTTATGGACAGTTGAAAAATCTTGTTCCAAATATGTTCAAATCGTATGGATTCAACAAAATATTTCACAATTCTGACAGCTTGCGAAAGCATATGAAATAGGAAATTTTAATGGTGTTAAATACATGCAGTCATCAGATGACATAATGCGGTTCAGCTACGTGGGCTGTATAAAAAATGTCACAGTATTTTTTTTCCAATTATGCAATCAAGTGGACTGTGTCGCATGTTTATTTTTATTATTGTTTTTATCTCTTTTTCAAAAAACGAGTTGTCATTAGGTATCAACGTTCTGAGTTCCTGGAAAGCGTTCCTGTAGCCTTAAGCATTAAACACAATAACGACAGCAGACTACAGACTACAACTTGTCAAAAATAGAATAAGTGTGCGTATATGAGAATAATTATTTTTACTACTACAGGCAACACGCCTACTTGGTTGTTGTCCCTGCTGTTTTTGTGGTTGTCGCCAAATTAAACTAAAACATTAAACACAATAACGACAGCAGACTACAGACTACAACTTGTCAAAAATAGAATACATGAGCGTACATACGAATGATTACGGGTTGTTGTCCATGCTGTTTTTGTGGTTGTAGTCAAATTTCTATTTTGGTGAGCGACAATGAGTAGATGCAGTGTTGCCAGATTAATATAAATAAATTCAATTATTGTGGACTTGAAAATATATTGTTTTATTACACAAAAAGAAACAACAAACTATATTTTCAAGCTAATGAAATGATTTCCTGTCATATATTGTGGACTTTATATATACATTTTATTAGAATAACACTATTTAAGAGTATTACATACATGAAAGCGGCTACACTGGCGTATGAAGAGAATTCCACTACAAACAACAACACATAGTTGTTAATTTGGTGGTGTCGTTCTAAAAATAATTAATTAGCTGACTGCGAGGCGACGATTGTAGCCAACGGCTTTTGTAGTTGGTGTTCGTGTAGCCTGCTGTCGTTATTGTGTTTAATGCTTAAGAAAAAATGTTTATTTTTGGAAAAATGTAATAACTACAAAGTTTTGAAATTTTAAATATTAATTCAAGTCTTTGATATTGACCTGTTAACCATTTCCGGCTTATAAATTTCTGCCTAATTAAGAGATTAATTTTTATTAATAACAATTTAATTTATAATATTCGTCCCCTGACTCTTTTTTTCGGAAAATAAATTAATTATATATTTATATATTAAAAGATATCTATTTGTACTCGTATGTAAATTCGTGCACACTTTTAAATATCTCAAGTAGAGAGCTGTCACTTAGAGGCCAGCATATGGGGCATTCCATATATAGAGATCCTTCGCTAAAAGCTGAGGATCGATTTCGACCATAATTTTAATTAAAATCAACACTTTTTTCTCTATTGGCAATACGAGTATCTGAAACAAAATTATTTCTTTCCATTTTAAGATTTTGGGCATCCTGCTACTGCTGTTGGCCGGCTTTGGATGGGATGCCATGCCTCAGAATTATGCCATCGGCATCATAGCCCTCGGTTGTGTCATACTTCTGACATTTTTATTCGGATGTTTCGGAGCCATACGTGAATCGGCCCGCAGCTTATGGCTGGTGAGTTGTTATTACAAAAAAAAAAAATCGAAAATTTTCCAAAACTTGAATAATAAAATATTTTATTTATGGCCTTAAAATCAAAAGTACGCCGTGATGCTGCTGCTACTACTCGTCCTCACAATCGTCTTTATTTGTTATGACACCAGGGATGTGTTCAAAAAGTACGCGCTCAAGGAAATCGATGATTTGTGGGATCAGGAGATTATAAAGCCCGGAGCCATGGATAGCAAGCAAATTATTGTGAGTGTTTCGCTTTTCATTTTGTTAAACTGAAAATTAAAATAAATTTTTTGCATTTCAGTACGAGTGTTGCGGCCGCAATTCGTTTGCCGATTATGGCCGCATTAACCGTCCAACGCCAGCAAGTTGCTGCAAAGACGGCAACTGCATAAATCCCCTGAATGTTTATGTCACTGGTTGTTTGGCCAAAGTCGAAGAAGCCTTCTCCAACGAAGCTCTGACAACCGAAATATCCGAGTGGTGTTTGTTGGGTTTGAATGTGAGTGTAACACCGGCAGTTGTTTGATTCAATCAGTCTGTCTGCCTACCATTCCTAAGCCGATGGTTTGATTTGTGTTTTTGTTTTTTTGCAGATCATCGTGCTGGTATTTTCGACAGTGTTGGCCATTCACTACACAAACCAAAGGCGTCGTTATAATTATTAATGAGATTAACGAGATTTAGTTGTTATTTTGCATTTGTTCTTTATTGTAATTTAATTCTATTTATTATTTTTGTTATTGTGAAATCTTTTGCGTGATTTTTTTTTATATAAAAAATATTAAATCAAACAAGACTTGTCACCATTTCGTTAATTAAAGGCCATCCCTGTAACTTTCCGCTAATTACGCACACATACACATACACATACACACACACACACACGCACATGCAGACATTTTGACGGGTTCTCAGGATTTTTCAGGAAAGTTTCCTTTGACCTTAAAGCGTGGAGATCTCATGAGAAGTGTAAAACCAAAAACTTTCCGTTTTTTGAAAATTTTGCATTTTCCAAGCGGGATGTTAAAAAAATCCCAAATCAAAATTACCCAGAAATAAAACAACAAAATACTTGAGGTATCATTTCCACTTTTTGTTTTTTTAGTAGGACTAGAACTCAGAAGATGACCCCTACATGATCAGATTCATATCAAAGAGAATTCGTTTGTTGTTGTTCATAAATTTCAAAGTCGATGCTTGTGTAATTCTCGGACAGTTTTTGATATTTTGCAATTAAGTTGAAGTCTACTGATGACTTGGTGTAAGAGCCAGAGATAAGAAGGCATAAAGACATACTTAAACCGCAACAAACAAAGCATTTGTTTGAAAAGAAATAAATAAATAATTTTAAAAAAATATTTTCGAATAATCTAAAATTTTTAAGAATTTGTTTGGTCGTTTAATAGTGCAAACTAAATTAATTTATATGGAATGATAAAATATTGGGGTTATAATTAATTACTTAAACAATTAACGGTTAGTCAATGGAATACCCCAGCTATTGCAAATCTAAAACGATATGGAAAAATTATGTTGTTGATCTTCAAACAAAATTCAAACAGTTTTAGGCTCAAAATTAAAGAAACAAATATTTAAACTGTGAACATCTACATAAAAATAGCTCTTAAATCAAATAAATTTCATCGATATTGGTGGACTATTAGATATACAAAAGTGCATTATAAAAATACGAGTCGTTTATATAAATAAATCATAACAATCATAAACAGTTTTATAAGCAAGAAGATAAACTAAAATTTCACTAGCGAAGACGCAAACCTAAAATTATACCAAACCTTTTCTGAAGTTGGAAAGAAATTTGTTTAAATTTATTTAGGAACCAACCGGCAGAAATTGGAGCTCATTCGCTGTGTAGAATATAAGACAAAAGAGATAGTTAATGGCGATTAAATATGGAATACACTGAATCTATAAAATATTGTTCAAAAACTTATTTCAATATAAATAATTTGGTAGAAATATTATTGGCCAATCGTGGAAATATGAGGATGGGTACTTAAATCCCAGTATATTCAAGTTGTAGTCCCGGGAGTCCTTTTAAAAATCGAATTATATCAATGGAAACCGAATTTGTCCTTAGTTTATCTGTTTTTTTTTTAGCGACATACCATGAAATTTGGCAACAACGCTTTATGCATAGAAGCTTTAAACACAATAACGACAGCAGGCTACACGAACACCGACTACAAAAGCCGTTGGCTACAATCGTCGCCTCATAGTCAGCTACTTAATTATTTTTAGAGCGACACCACCAAATCAATAACCATGAGTTGTTGTTTGTAGTAGAATTCTCTTCAAACGCCAGTGTAGCCGCTTTCATGTATGTAATACTCTTAAATACTGTTATTCTAATAAAATATATTTAAAGTCAACAATATATGACAAGAAATCATTTCATTAGCTTGGAAATACAGTTTGTTGTTTCTTTTTGTATAATAAAACAATATATTTTAAAGTCTACAATAATTGAATTTATTTATATTAAAGTGGCAACACTGCATCTACTCACTGTCGCTCACCAAAATAAAAATTAGTTTAATTTTACTCTAACCACAAAAACCGTAGGGACAACAACCCGTAGCCCTGTTGTCTGTAGTAGTAAAAATAATCATTCTCATATACGCACGTGTATTCTCTTTTTGACAAGTTGTAGTCTGTAGCCTGCTGTCGTTATTGTGCTTGTCGCCAAATTAAACTAATTTCTATTTTGGTGAGCGACAATGAGTAGATGCAGTGTTGCCAGTATAATATAAATAAATTCAATTATTGTAGACTTTAAAATATATTGTTTTATTATACAAAAAGAAACAACAAACTATATTTCCAAGCTAATGAAATGAATTCTTGTCACATAGTGTGCACTTTAAATATATTTTATTGGAATAACGCTATTTCAAAGTATTAAATATATGAAGGTGGCTACACTGGCGTTTGAAGAGAATTCAACTACAAACAACAACTCATGGTTATTGATTCGGTGTATCCTTCTAAAAATAATTAAGTAGCTGACTACGAGACGACGATTGTAGCCAACGGCTTTTGTGGTCGGTGTTCGTGTAGCCTGCTGGTGTTATTGTGTTTAATGCTTCAGTTTAACTTGCCTATAACCACAAAAACAGCAGAGACAACAACCAGTAGCCGTGTTGTCTGTAGTAGTAAAAATAACCATTCTCATATACGCACATGTATTCTATTTTTGACAAGTTGTAGTCTGTAGTCTGCTGTCGCTATTGTGTTTAATGCTTTACAAGTGTATTCAGCAATAAGAAATTTTTATTATATGGATGGTCCTACAAAAGGTTACCGGACAAAAAAAATACTAATTTTTCCCCCTTCGCAAGTTACTGTTAACAGCCGGGGGTAACAAACTTTCCGCCTGCTACTCCTGTTGTATAGGGTGATTTTTTTTTTTTAGATGCATGACCTCTTGAATAATACCAGAAAGATTATGTTGTTGAAATGGCCTGTCTTGGGGTTTATTTGTTATATACAGGGTGTCTTTTTTATAGAGGCATACAATTTAGAAATGGCAATAAAAACAAGAATTTTTCCAATAAACATAAAATTTACTTTATTCGACAGACAATCTTGACCGGCAAGTCTGGCTCTGACATAGTCTCTAGTCCAATTAATGTGGCCGTAAGTCGGGAATAATGCGGCATATGTTGTTTATCCTCGTAGTGGTCAATCGTTTCAGACTTATCGGCGTCGATTAGCAACATCACATATTCCCACAGAAATAGTGTAACCCACGATGGCTTAATATCGAGCAACTGAGCTTCACTAATAACTCCAATGGACATAAGCGGTTTTGTAAAATAACCGTAATATTTATTAAATTTAAAGTTGAATGAGTGGTTATTTATGACTTGTTGTCATCTTCTACCATGTTTCTCTAATAACGTCTTGTCATGTTTTAGTCATTTTATGTTTGTGGCCGCAAGTGACGTCATTGTTCAAAATCATTTTAGGTTCAGTGTTGTTGTTGCTGTTTTTGCTATTTTATTTAGTGTGTGTTTAGAAACGCACACACACACACACACACACACACACACACACACATATTCACTCGTAGCTTTTGCTTGAATTTAAGTTTTAATATTCTTTTTCCTCTGTTTCTGTTTCTGTTTCGGTTTCTTTTTGTTTTTCTTTTTATTTTTTGTTTTCCTTTTGTCTGAGCTCATCACGGCAAACTTTTATTTTCAGTTTCCTATTGAACACGCGACGTGAAAGTCTAAGAATTCGAATTTAAATTCTATTCCGAACAACTAACGGTTCTGTTGGATAAAAATAATACGAAAATTAATAGATATTTAAAGAAAATTCAAAATTTATTGCAAAACTAAATAAATTGAGTGCTTGAAAATTTTCAAAAATAAAACCTACAAATTTAAAAAAAAAAATTTTTGTAGAAATATTACAACAAACAAAAATGGGTTGTGCAACCACCACCATCAAAATTGCTTCCATTATTTTCAATATTTTACTGGCGGTGAGTTCGGTTCTTATTTTACTTTCTGAATATTTTTTTAATTTTTTGTAACTCAAAATTCCGAAAAATTAAAAAAAAATTTACTATTTTACACATTCATGACTAATCTGAAATAAATAAATAGTTGTTTTTGTTTTTGTTTTTTAATTTTATTTTTTTATAAATAAATAGTAATTTTTGTGTTTTATGTGACATTGAAAATGATGTCATTTTGACAACGTGAAAAAAACATAAAAATTAAATAATTCAAAATCCACTCGATTGAAGTGCAAAGAAGAAGAAGAGACTATGAGACAGACCTTTTCAGTGGCGAATTCGAATTAATTTACCATCAAGTTTTTGTTGATTTAATTAATTAGCAGAATTACAATTAAACTCTGCTGCTATTGAACTTGAACTTTCTTGTAAATAAAATATTTAAAAAAAATTTAAATATCAACAGCAATCTATTTTTATTCAACCAGACATTTCTATTGTTTTATTTATCTCAGAGATTAAGCATACAAATTCCTTAACAAGTAAATTTTTGGCGGGATTGTCGTCCAACTTGCCGCCGCCCTCGCCGCTCAAATTAAACCAAATTTATGTTACTACGCAATAAATGCCAGCAATTGATGTTGCCGCGTAAGAGCATGAATACGATTTTGTGATTTAAATATTTTACAATTTTATTAAATTTCGGTTCGTGAAATATTCACACACCTACACACACACACACACACACACACACTCACACGCATACTCACATCGATAGTATTTTGTGTTACAAAGGAATTCGTGTTTGATTCTTCGTATTGTTGGGAAAAACAATAGGGAATTTTTTTTTTTTATGTAAAACTCAATAACGGTGACATAATTTTGTTAGTGTACAAACACACATTTTATGTCGCAGTAAAACTGCGTACTTACTTTTCCTTATTTAATTAGTGGAAAAATTTACAAAGTTGTCGCCATTTTTTTTTTGTAGCCTAAAGAAAGTAACGGCATTTTGTATTATATCACTCATGGCGGGTCTTTTAAGTGCTTTCGGATGTGATTTTAAAATATCGGGTGTTTTTTATAGAGTGATACAAGTTTAAATGATAATAAAATATAGTAAAATATTTTTGATATCAATGAAAAGGTCTTTATTGGTTAGAAAATTTTATGACAATAATGTTTAAATATGATTCCGGTCTTAAGGCGGCCACGGCTGGCGCGTACAAGGCGCAATCTGGAACACCAATTTTCACAAACAGTAACATTCTGACCATCATCGTTTTTGAATGACTCCGCCAGCCCATAAAGCGCACCAAACAGTGGATGTCATGGTGTTTCGACAAAAGCCGGTGGATTCTCGTCAGTCAAAATGCAACAATTCTGCTTATTTACGTACCCATTCAACCAAAAATGGGCTTCATCGGAAAATAAAATTTTTAATGGACGAAGTGCACGATAAGTTTAACGAACAGAACCATTATTTTGATTAAAAATTTCCACAATTTGCACGCGTTGCTCTGGTGTATGTTGATCCATAATAAAATGTCACAGCAAACTAAACAAAAAGCAACTATCAGCTGTTAAATGGCTGGTCAAATAAAGCAGTGATGCCAACTCAAAGTTGTATCACTCTATAAGAAACACCCTATATTTTGTATTGTATCTCTCATGGCCATAATGCCGGGTCTTTTAAGTGCTTTCGGAAATGATTTTGATATATATATAGAAAACGGAGAAGACACATCTCTGCAATTTGCCGCCAAGCGTGGTTTGTGTATGCTCTGGTTCTATGATTTTGAGCTCTTCGAACTACCCACGTTAGAGTCACTTTTTTAAAATTGTTTTTTCCTCCACGACATCTCTTAAAATAATCAACCGATTTTGACCTGATTGGTGTTGATAAAAATAATAGGTTTTTAAATGTCCACAACTTGTTAGTTTGTTGTGTTGCGCTCAGTGAAACCGTTCAAAAGTTTTTCTAAAAAAACATTTTCAAACATGTTTGTTTTCCTAAATACTTTTCAAAATCCCTTGAAATCTACAATTTCGAAACGGTTAAAATTTGCGGGAAATTTAACTTTACAAGTACTCTTGGGAACACCTCCAAATTTAAATTGATTTATTATTTTACACACACACACACACACACACACACATATATATATATATATATATATATATATATATATATATATAGTGGCAGCCTCTCCGAAATAGTCAGGAAAGCTTCTTGGGAACTCAGAACGTTGAGATCTGTGGACAACTCGATTTTTTTAAACCGGCTAAAACCAATAACTTGACAATTTTAAAAAATTTTTAAATATTTTTTGCAAGAAGTTGAAAAAAACACATCGAATTTAGAAAAGTATATATATAAAATCGATATTTCAGTCCATCGAACAATTTATGAAATTAAATATTTCCAAATGACTTCAGGTAATTTGGACTTGTGAAACTCCATTTCGTTTATTTGATTCAACAGCTGCCAATGTTGTTCATGAAAACGATGACATACATATTCATTTTATAACGTATTCAGACATGCATTCTTAATTGAGTCAATTTAATTTTAATCGCGCAATTATATCTAGTGTTCACACATACACAATTTAGCTGACTCAGTTATCATTTGACAGCTGGACAATTATTGTTTTCATTTGTTTCGTGTTTGTAAATTTAAAAATGGATGCAAATTTAATAAAAATAGGGAGTCCTTGGAGTCATTGCGATCGATTTTTGATTAAAAATTATCAGTCCTTAAAAAAAAGAAAAAGGGAAAACTTGACAATTTTGAAATTTACTCGCCCTTATAGGAAAATTTCCTGCTCATTGAACCCAGTGCTTGATAAGCACACTTATGACCAGAGTTGCAATTCGAGTTTTACGCAATTAGTGAGACAATTAACTACTTATTGCCCAATTTACTAATTGACTTATCGTATGATAAATTGAGATCAATTAAGAATGAATACACTAAACATTGGCCTCTTACAGTCCCAAATAAACCGAGCGACAAGTCGGGGCGTGTTTCCATCGGTTTGCTACAATTCTCGTATTGTTTTTCATAATAAAATTCGAACAAATAGAAACTGTTAACACATTCAATTAAGCCGCCTAATAAGTATTACCAAATAAAACTACTCATGAGTACTGATTATAAAAGTGTGGCGGCTTTCGAAAACAGCTGTTCTGCCGAATATATACAAACTGATGTTGTATTTTCCCTGTGCTTTGGATTATTTATCATGTCCTTTTGGACTAAAAGCACTTTTCGATCTATTTTGCCTACAAAATTATATTCAATTTAGCAATAAATAGTTCGATATAATTAAAAATATAAACCGAAGATTATTTTAATTAAAAAAGTTAAGTAGGAGATCTACAATAATTAAGTCTCTAACCTACGAAATCAAAAAGCCGCCCTAATTTGTTTTGTATAACAAAACAATACCCCGCTTGATTTTAATTTTAATTTTAATTAAAATTCAATAGGCGTATCGGAGTATTGTCGATACTTCATTCTGAGTATCGCTGTCGCATCGGCAAATATGAGTGTTTGTTGCGGCCTGATTTAAATGAATTCTTTTCAGCATAAAATATTTAACGTTCATACTTCCAAAAATAAATACGTTTTTGTAAACTTTCTAACACGTTTCCATTGTTGTAAGACAATTCATTAACTTTTTGCATTTCTCAAGTCTTGCTTTACACTATTTTCAAGTGTCCTGTTGTGAGCAATTCATGGCCATAATAATTAAAAGTCTTATCAAAAAGAAGTTTAATAATCTAAACATGATTTTATTTCTTACTGCGTATTCAGCCAGTGGCAGGGTTATTAAAATTATGGCGGAAAAAAAAACACTCCCTCCAACGCCTTCTCTGTTTGTTTGCTTCCCTGTTTCTTTGCTTGTTTTTGTTTTTCCCTATTATTTTAATAACAATAAATTGTATCCGCCTGTTCATGTTTAGACGCAACATGTTACAAATGATGTCATTCCGTATACTTGTTTTTGTGTACACAAATATGATATTTAGGTCAAAGGATAAAAAGGATATGGTGGTTAGTTGTCGAACTACGTACAGAATTATTGTTGGAAAAAAAATAAAAATAAATTCTATAAAAATAAACTACAAACTGGGCGCAGTTGTTTTTTATGGTTTCACTTTTCGTTTAAACATAAAACAAACCAACAGGATAACAACGAAAATCCGAAATATTTTTGAAAATATTTATGAAAAGAAATAATTTATGGCAGACAAGCAGTCATATTTTAATTTTACTAAATTTTAATCATTTTAATTAAGAAAACACGTCCAGGATAGTGTGAGAACCCCACACGCATATTGAACGTTTTATTAATTTTTACTCTGGTTTTAGTCCTTTCGAAGGACTCCAGTGGAAACTATTTAACTGTTGGGTTTATGCTCAAATTTTATTGATATTTTTTTTTTAAATAGAAATCTTCTCAATTCTCCACATTCAAGCTTCACTGGCTTGTTCTAAGAGCCCGTGATTGTTTGTATGTGTGTGTGTGTGTGTATGCGTGCATATGTGTGTGTGTGTGCAAGTATTATGACCCGCTTATAATATTTGAACTGAATTGAGTTGAACTGGTAGCGCTCTCCGAAAAGCATTCAGCCATCCTTGAATTTGAACCGATTCGAGCCGGTATATTTCAAAATATCTTGCAAGAACTTAGAAAAAAACATTTCCAAAGTGATTTTGTATTAAATAACTTTCAACGGCTTCAACCGATCAATTTTCCAAACTAATCAACTCTGGAAATTTGAAAACCGTGTCGATAACCATAAACCGGTTTAAAATCGGTTAATCCGTTCGTGATATATCGTGGACGAAAGCCATCAACCATTTTTTTTTTACAAAATAACAGCGTAAAATATTTTTAACAAAACGAAACAAAATTTAGTCGCCCACATATTCCTGTTTTCCCAGGATCCCGGATTAGTCACTCTAGAATTTAAAAATCACAGCTTCTCGGCATAGACCCCGCAAAGTATTAATTTAATTTTTTTCAAGCTTAGTCCAAAAATGTGGCCACAATTCCATTTGGAATAGTTGCACTCAGATGTTTAATACTTAACAGCGCTCTGTTAATATGTTAACAGATGTCTGTTAATATACCTGGTTGGTGTCCAGGGTTATAAATTTCGAAATTTATCTTTACACGGGCAAATCATTACTCAAATTGAAAGCTGCGAATTTAAGAAATAATTATATTTTAACTGCTTGATTTATAAAAAAGTATTTCCGATTTATAAAACGTTAATAAAACAAGTTTTCTTTAAAAAATTTGTTCTATAAGACTCTCATAAACTCAAAATTTTTCTAAAAACTCTATCGTAAAAATTTAAGAGCGAACTGCTGCAAGCGTTGCCATACTATGCGGTTTGATCCCAAAGTAGGGGTATTCCCATCAAAAGAAAAAGGATGCCAATTTTCACTTGGATTTCGTGGCTTCAATTTGAGTTTCATAAAAATAAAAAAGGGATTTTTTGTCAAAATTCCATGAAATTTTCTTTCTTATAATAAAACTTTATATATCTTAGAAGCTCTATGCAACCTATGCCATCTTCAGATGTGCTGCATTCTTTCTGAAATCGCCCTCTCTTTATCCCTGGATTTGCAATAGGGCCCTTTTGTCATTCTTAATTATTTGAAAAGAAAATTAAAAGTCTGTAGGAACTGTTATCACATAATAAACAAAACCACACAAGAGTACTGGTGATGACAGTGCAGCGGCCTTCGAAAACACCTGTTCTGCTTGGCTGTGTAAGTTAAATATATAAAACTGATGCGGGCTTTCTCTGTGTTTTGGAATATTTATCACGTCTTTGTGAATAAAAAAACGCTTTTCGAATAATTTTACCTACAAAATTATATTTAATTGAGCAACAAATAGTTCGTTACAAATAAATAATCACAAGAGGGACTATTTTCTTTTTGGAGTACTTTTTCTTTCAAAAGGAACTTTTTGGGGGAATTACTTTTTCTAGTTCAGGAAAGACGACGAAGAGTATAGGGTATCCCAAACCTTTGCAAGCTTTTTAATAAATTTTAAAAATTGTCATAAAATTTACTAAATTGTTTTACTTTAATTGAAAATAATTACAGATAATATCGATCGGAGGCATAACATGGATATCATATAACACAGACTATTTTCCGGAAGAAATATCCATCGGCTACTACGTAACTTTATCTCTCTGTATACTGTTTGCCTGCTTGGGCATCTATGCCACCATAAAAGAGTCTGTCTGCCTGACGGCGTCTGTAAGTTTGCAATTTTATTTGTGTACAATTTATCCACAAGATACAAACTCAAGTGTAATTCTATTAATTAATTGATCTTTTCAAGTGCGCTGTATTCTTGTTGGCACTGACCCTGATAAATATTGCAATCGCAATTATAGGCATCAATGGAGAAGATCACAATGGCATCGCAGTGGTGAAAAAGGCTTGGGAAACCAACACAATGGATGAGTTGCAAAGACATCATGACTGTTGCGGCAATACAAGTGCCAACGATTATGTGCTTTTGAATAGGCCAATTCCAGCCAGTTGTTATGTGAATCAGGATGCCTCCGATATACACAACTTTTTCACTGAAGGCTGCCTTGAGAAAATGGTGAAATACTACGAAGAAGAGTCGTATCGTTTTGCTATTTTCTCTTGGATTTGTGTGGCGTTTGAGGTGAGTTTCGAACGAGTGAATTAATTAACTTGAATACTAAAGAAATATTAAATATTTTATTTTCCCTATCGCTTCATTAGCTATTCGGCTTCCTATTGACGGTTTTCCTAACCATTAACTTCCGCAATACCCAAAGACGCATGCAGTTTTAAATGCAACAAATAATTCCATCTACCCTGGAGTAGAGCAAGATATTTCTAATTAATTTAAAATAAAAAAGTGCAAATTTATAATTGTAGAATTAAATTTTCAAATATGTACCACCTCTAAATATGAAAGATTTTTATGCAAAAATAACTTTTAACTCTTAAGAACAAAATTGTTTAAATCATTAAGAACAAAATTAGATTTACGGATTTATTGAATGTGTCTTTAACCAACATTTTTTTTATTGTTGTAAACGAAAAATAATTAAAATATTCATGGTATTCAATTTTGTAATTTATTTATTGTTAATTTTAGATTAATAAAAAGATATATAAACGTAAATTTATACACGTAAATAATGATATTGGCTAAAGCCGAAACCGGTCTGTTTGCTAACCAAGTTTTATGTGGTATAAGGCATTAAACACAATAATGGCAGCAGGCTGCACGAACACCGACTACAAAAGCCGTTCGCTACAATCGTCGCCTCGTAGTCAGCTACTTAATTATTTTTAGAACGACACCACCAAATCAATAACCATGAGTTGTTGTTTTTAGTAGAATTCTCTTCATACGCCAGTGTAGCCACTTTCATGTATGTAATACTCTTAAATAGTCTTATTCCAATAAAATATATATAAAGTCCACAGTATATGACAAGAAATCGTTTCATTAGCTTGGCAATATAGTTTGTTGTTCCTTTTTGTATAATAAAACAATATATTTTAAAGTCTACAATAATTGAATTTATTTATATTATACTGGCAACACTGCATTTACTCACTGTCGCTCACCACAATAGAAATTAGTTTAATTTGGCGACAAGCACAAAAACAGCAGGGACAACAACCCGTAGCCCTGTTGCCTGTAGTAGTAAAAATAATCATTCTCATATACGCACGTGTATTCTCTTTTTGACAAGTTGTAGTCTGTAGCCTGTTGTCGTTATTGTGTTTAATACCTAACAGAAGATTATTTTCAGCTCAAACAAAACATATTTTACGGGAAAATATAGACAAAAATTATGTATAGAATGTTGGGATTCTCTGATGAGTTCCACTAATTTTTGAATGGTCTAGAATATAAATTTTGTGGGTAAAATACTCTTGATAATGTCCAGAAGGAGAGTCATCGTTTTTCAAGGACTGGGTTATATATTATATTCCCTATCCAGAGAACTAATGATAAGGAAGGATTAGGATTGATAGAACGACAAACGGCTTATGTAAAATAAAAAAAGTAAAATGGGCATATCCGGTTGTGCCGAATCTTATATACCCTACACCCACACGTATGTTTGTTACTTTTATCTAGCAGAAAAAATTTCAACTGTCCAACTCTAGAATTGTCCTCTTGATTCTCTTTGATTTTTAATAGTGATTAATTTTTTTCTTAAATAGGCTTAATTGGAAGAAAATATAAAAACTATTTTTATACCAAAATATAAGTTTATATTTTCCAGCTCTGAAGCAGTATTTTCGATTCTACTGATTTTCAAAAGCCATCTATTTGGGCCTCGTTCTCGGCTCAAACTCTCTCTTAAATCACAATTTCTGTCACGAAACATTTGAGCCGTCTGACCTAATCAATTGTATTTAGGAAATTGTATGTTAGTCTGTATGTATGTGTGTGTGTATATGTATATGTCAAAATTTTCTCCTTCATATAACATTATAGTGGAAAACACTGAAAGTAGGTCATCATAACAAGAAGCCTTATATTCCTGAACTTTTAAAAATACTCTTCACATGTACACGTGCACACACACACACACATAGGAGTACATATATCCATTTCAACCTATACATACATTTATGAATGTATTCATACAACAATTACTGAGTCCATTCATTAAGAATTAATATGTCATGTTACAAGGGAAATCACTCAAGATATGAAGTCCAAAACTGATAGTTTTCATAGTGTTCAACTTAAGTCAACAGCTGAAGGCTGAGTCATAGACACACAATCCGCCATACGTTATGCGTCATGTTTTCCAGCTCACATTTAATAGCGTTTTCACGCTGACTTGGTTTTCATAAGTCTTAGTTTTAACTTTAAAATCAACTTAAAATCCCTTTTGCGTTTGGTTTTTGGCAGCACTAAATTGAGTGCTGCCAAGTTTAACATAAAAACAACTGCTGCTGTTAAAAGAATGTGATAGAAAATCTGCTCAATTTTCATATGAAATATTTTTGATTCCAAGTGCTTTTTTAATTTGTATTAGCAATTCCATGATTTTAAAATATTTATTTAAAATATATAAAATAGTTTATATTTCGAAGAACATTGTAAAATTTCTTACTTTTCCATGCAAACAAAAACATCTGGTGAACGGTTTTATAAATATTTTAAAATCATGTGAGAAGTATATCACACATATACATATAAGGAACAGTGGAAAAATGCCTCAAGCATTAAACACAATAACGACAGCATACTACAGACTACAACTTTCCAAAAATAGAATACATGTGCATATATGAGAATGATTATTTTTACTACCACAGACAACAGGGCTACGGGTTGTTGTCCATGCTGTTTTTGTAGTTGTAGCCAAATTAAATTAATTTCTATTTGGTGTGAGACAATGAGTAGATGCAGTCAGTGTTGCCAGTATAATCTAAATAGATTCAATTACTCTAAACTTGAATATATATTGTTTTATTATACAAAAAGAAACAACAAAATATATATTCAAGCTAATGAAATGATTTCTTGTCATACACTGTGGACTTTATATATATTTTGTTGGAATAACAGTATTTAAAGCTATTAAATATATGAAAGCGGCTACACTGGCATATGAAGAAAATTCTACTACAAACAACTACTCATGGTTATTGATTGGTGGTGTCGTTTTAAAAATAATTAAGTAGCTGACTACGAGGCAACAACTGTAGCCAACGCCTTTTGTAGTCGGTGTTCGCGTAGCCTGCTGTCGTTATTGTGTTTAAAACATCAGTCTTAAAAATTTTAGTTATTAAAAGGCACTAAAAAGCTCTGTGAGAAATTGTAAAAAGCTCTTCAAACTGGCATTTTGGAATAAAGTGTATTTAACAATATTTCGGGTATTCGGAAAGGATAAGAAAATACTTAATATATAAAAAAAATCACCAAAATAGCAAACGCTAGAGGACAGTGGATAGCCAGTGTTGCCACATTTTTCTTTTTGTAAATCCTCCAAAAGGAAATAGTTAATAGTTTAATAGTTTAACTATTAAAAATCTTTTTTAGCTTGAAATTCAATTTGTTTAAAACAAAACACGTTAAATATATTTAAACGAATAGAATTAACGTCAAGAATTGACTTTGACTTATGCCCCACAATTTAAGCGAGCAAAATGATAGCAGTCAAGATTAATAGCAAACTTTATTATTATTATTTACTTGGTTCTCTTGATATATGCTGGTCAATTATATCACCCTTTAATTAGCACAATAAATATTTTTATAATTTTATTAAATTTTCTCGACAGGAAATCGTTTTATTAGTTACAGAATATGCATACGTTTTGTACTTTTTATGTTGCAATTAAATAATTATTTTCAAGGGCGCACAGATTAAGCAGAATTAATTTAATTATTAATTAAATCAGTAACATTTTTCATATATTTAACTCGTGGGTGAAAAGTTATTCAGGACGTTCCTTCTTAATAGTTTTGTAATACTGCAGGAGCATAATCCAAATCCGAATTTTATCCGGACATTATATGAACAATTATATTCAATCACACACATACACACATACGCACACTCCCTTGCCCACACATATTCATTCACATACTTACAAAGAAATTTCTTAATTAAAGAAATTTATTATCCTAAACTTCATTGTGAGGGAATTTGTGTCTTTTATTACATTAAAGAGAGTGAAAAGGATAACCAGACACAAAACAAACTGTCATTTAGGAAGGAAACTTGAAAAGATGACATCATTAATTGACACTCTGCTCTCTTATAAATATTTACACGCTAAATTGTTAAACAGGGCTGGAAATCATTTTTATTTTCGTACAATATGTCACATAAAATAAAAGTAAATAAAATTAGGAAGCCCAAGGCTACAGTAGAACTAATTAGCGGGTATTTTTTCTAGCGGCATCACTTTGAAAGACATAAACATAATAAAATGATTGACATGAAAAAAAAATAATACGCAAGCAATTTGTTTTTTTTTTTTTTGAGCGAAAACTCAACGGCGAAGTAAAAAGGTAAAAAAAGCTGCAACAAGTTATTTATCTTATAATCTGTTTTAATTTGTCCTCTCAACACTATTTCCTCTTTCATAGTTCCGGCACACTCTCCTGAGTGCTGGTCCCAATACACAATTTATAATAACAATTGTATTCATAATGATAATAATAATAATAATAATAATAATAATAATAATAATAATAATAATAATAATAATAATAATAATAATAATAATAATAACAATAATAATAACAATAATAATAATAATAATAATAAACTCCAATTTCCAAGGCTGTTGTCAACACATAAACAATGACAAATACACGCTCTCATCAAAATTAAAATTCAAGCAGCGCTGAAGACAACAAAACAAACAAGAAGAGCGACTAAAATTAATAACAATAAAAGAAAAGTCCCGTTTAATGCATTCAGAGACACTGCAAAAAGAGAAGCACCATGAAAAAGGAATTTTATAACAACAACAAGGGAAATATAGATGTGTGGTGGTATTAGTGAGTAAACTGAAGTAAAGCGTGTAATGAACAGCGAAATAGTTGTTAGTTTATTGTTGGCTGTGAAGGAAGCAAGTGGTGGCCATTGAACAAAAGGAATACAAGAGACCAAATACTCAACAACAACAAGTCATATATAGAAATTAATTTGTTTAATAATTAAACAACAACAAGAAGCAACTTAAATGCGACATGAGTTGCCAATTATCATTTTACAAAGTCTTATTAACCATTTTGAATTCAGTGCTGTCGGTGCGTATGAGTGATTAAAACAAAAAAGATTGAATCCTTTGACATGCCTACACCCACACACACACACACACACACACACAAACATGCACATCCATGTATTGAGTTATTTTAGAAATTAATATGTGAAATATGTTTTCCTTTAGTTACTAGGAATTGGCCTAATAGCCCTTTCGATTTATGAATTAAACACATCAACGCCTGGCACATTCGAACATGCTGCCATTGTGGTGCAAATATTTATTGGCTCCTTCGTTATACTCACCTCCTTCTTGGGCTGTATTGGGGCCTGCCGCTATTCCTTGAGTTTGATATGGAGTGTAAGTGTGATGTTTTCTAGCTGCCATTAAATGTGCGCAACTAATTTCTATTCTTTCCTTTTCTTCACATTTCTTGTCCATCAGTATGCGACATGCATGATATTTTTACTGGCATTCCAAATTTATATTATTGTTGCTGCCCATTCGACCGATTATGTTGAGAATGCCCGCAACAACTTTAATACTTTATGGCAAAATTATACTTTAAATTCCGAAGAAATTATCGACTTGGAAAAGAAGGTAGAGAAAAATTATTTCTAATTTCACTGCAATCGTATTAATTAATATTTTTGATAAATATGTCTGCTTTTCTATTCATGTCAACAGTATCACTGTTGTGGCAAAAATGGCTCTCAGGACTACATTTTAATGGGCAGAAGCATTCCCAAGAACTGTTATGAAAATGAAGAAGCATCGTCAAATAAACTGTTTACGGGCAGCTGCATGGAAATGATAGCGGAATCTGCTTTCAAGAGTGGCCAAATTGGTTTGGCCGTTAAATGGATTCTATTCTTTTTGGAAGTGAGTAAAATCAGTGAATATTCAATAGAAGTTGAAAAGTTTTTTATTTTAAGCTTGACGGCTAATTTATACAAAAAAATTTAATTGACAAGAGATTTGCAAAGTCAATTTTTCTAATGAAAATTTATTAATTAGAAAATCTATTAAGACGAAAATTTATTAATTTAGAAATTAGAAAAAAATTATTTATTGAAGCTCTTATTCATTGAAAATATTTGAAGCTTATAAACTGCTTATAAGACATATATTCTATATGAAATGTATCTTATAAGTAGGTTATAAGCATCATATATTTTTTTCATGCATAAAACTTTAAGCTTTTAACATACAACTTATTTCACAAGTTTGAGCGCATATTGATATGGCGGGTTATCGATATATCGGGTTATCGATTACTAGCTTTTTATTATAGACTTGACAATAATTTATACAAACAGTTTTTATTGATAAGAGACTTGCAAAATCAATTTGTATAATGAAAATTTATTTTATTAACCTGTTATAAATCAGAAAAAAATTATTTATTAAAGCTCTTATTCATTGAACATATTTGATGCTCCCCAGTTCAACCCAGTCCAATTTTTCTAATCTGCGTTAATGCAGAATTGATTGTTAATTGTTTTCGACGAAGGCATGGCACTAGTCGCTGACCAGTACCGACAGCGACTAACACCATCATGTACCAAAATTACAACCGATTGACTTTTCGATTAATTTAAAATTGGCTATTTATGATTAACGATTAAGGCGCTTACTTACTGTCGATTAAACGTATATCCGATTTAGGAAATTTCACACTTATATTGTGCACATATACACGAAATTGCCTTTTGAATCATATATAATTCATCAATAATAGTGAATGACAAAATACCTAAAAGTGTACCAGAAAAAAGTGTGGCAATTTAATAGGAACAAACAAATTTTTTTTTTTCAAGTTGCCCACTGTGTTTCGTGCTATTTATTCCGAGTTGTTTGCACTTCATTGTGGCAAACTTTAATTGTAATAAGCATTTTGAATTAAGATCCATAATGCTGGGAACACAACTGGGACCAACGAAGAATTTTCGGAGCAAATATTTGTGAAACACATAGAGTATCTGAATAATGAATTATTACCGTGTGATCATGTTACGTTTCAGTTTATGAAGGTTTTATTAAAGGAAGTTAATTTTTACTTTAATAACAGTTAATTCACGAAATAGTTGACTTTTGAAATTGTTTCTAGTTATAATTTATTAACCTCTTTAATAAAGTTTTTTTCCAAATGGTCACTCTGTCACACCTAAATAGTTTTATCAATTATAACAGCTGCAATTTTATCGTCGTTATTTTAATTCATACGAAGAATTTTTTTGTTATAATTTTTTTTTTTTTTAACAAATTCGCTGAGATTGGCCAAAATTCATAGTTCGCCCCAGTGGGGTTTCTAGCAAAATACACCCGAAAAAAATAACAGTGAACAATTACACCCTGTTTTATACGAGTCTAATGAAAATAATTTAAATAATCAAAATACATTTTCAATAATACTTTTTATTTTCTTATTCATTTCAGTTAAGTGCCTTGGGACTGTCCTCCTTAATGGGGATCAATCTTCGTAATAAGCACAGAAGGGAACAATTTCGAAATTAATTCGACTTTATATTTAACCTCTTTTTTTATAGCAGAGCAAATTTTGTTAAATTTGTTATTAATTTATATACAAAATATTCTATATATTTATATGACAAGTATTTATGTATGATAGTGTGTTTCGATATTATATAATTCTATATCTATTTATATATACTCGTGTCAATGCCTTAATATATACAAAGTATATGAATAAAATAAATGTGTGAAAGATCTGTAAATATTTTATTTAATATATTAAAGGACTTATTCATAAAAACAACATGTTCTTCTTATAAGCTGCTCATAAGACAAGTTTCCTATAGGGTGTTTTTTATAGAGTGATACAACTTTGAGTTGGCATCACTGCTTTATTTGACCACCCATTTAACAGCTGATAGTTTCTTTTTGTTTAGTTTGCTTTGACATTTCATTATGGATCGACTTACACCAGAGCAACGCGTACAAATTGTAGAAATTTTTAATCAAAATAATGGTTCTGTTAGTCAAACTTATCGTGCACTTCGTCCATTAAAAATTGTATTTCCGGATGAAGCCCATTTTTTGTTGAATGGGTACGTAAATGAACAGAATTGTTGCATTTGGAAAGAGAAGAATCCAGAAACTTTTTTTGCATCCACAGAAAATTACTGTTTGGTGCGCTTTATGGGCTGGCGGAGTCATTGGCCCGTATGTCTTCAAAAACGATGATGGTCAGAATGTTACATTTTGTGAAAATTGGTGTTCCATAATGCGCCTTCTACGCGCCAGCCGTGGCGGCCACATGGCCGAAATCATATTTAAACATTAATTTCATACAATTTTCTATCCAATAAAGACCGTTTCATTGATATCAAAAATATATTACTATGTTTCATTATGATTTAAACTTGTATCACTCTATAAAAAACACCCTTTATATTAAAGGACTTATTCATAAAAACAACATGTTCTTCTTATAAGCTGCTTATAAGACAACTTTTCTATAAGTAGTCTTATAAGCAGTTTATAAGTATCAAATATTTAATGTGAATAGCGCTCAAAAAATTTATTGTTATAAGACATCCAAAAAAACATGCTGGCAATTTATATCCACAACAAAAGTCATTTAAAAAATCACTACATTTTTATTATGGAACCAAAAATGTTCTTTAAAATCCTCTAGCACTTTTCCAACACGAATTGTACCGAGAAATTTAAAATTGTATTACCATCCCTGTTACAAATTTTTTTTTTTTTTTAATATCCAGCGAATTGCTCGCACAATAGAACTGAATGAATAAGGAACATATTTTTACGAGCATCTTTCATGCGAATAGTAAATAAATGACCCGGAGTTTTATGCTTCTTAAAAGATTTTTATTTTTTTATTCTCATTTTTGTTAAAACTGTTTGTTAAACAATTTACAAAAATTTCAAAAATTGCTCCCAAAATAAAAATCATTCAAGTTAAAGCAAGTATGTAACACTCATTAGCCGAACACAATGTTGCCAGGGATGCAAAAAATATATGATATAAAACTCTCAATAAAAAATATAAGGAAAACAGTTGAGCCTAAAGGCTTCCTTTTCGCTAATCTGAACTATAACAACCCACATAAAGCGGTCTGTACGGAAGCCCGATGTAAACCCAGTAAACTCAGCACCGATACCAATTAAGGGGAATACTGTTGTGCGATAATCACTCATATTGTGTTTGGCGTTTTTCGACTTTAAATTCGACATATTTTAGAAGATAAAAGTTAAGCTTTTTGTCGCCTTTCGAAGACGAGTACGCCGAAGCCGATAAAAGTCAATATTAAAAGCAAACTTGAGCAGAGATCTGACAAATCCATGTTGGCAACGCTGGTCTAAAGAAAAACACATCCGTAGGGGCAGTACACGCACACACCCACACGCACATAAACTTACGCAAATCTATGCACTTTTACACAAACCAGTAGTTTTGGAAAATCTTGGCATAATTTAATTGGCCCAAATACACACACAACGCAACAACAACAACAACAACAACAACAATTATAAATGCAAAGCAAACAGAGAGCGCAAAATATCATAATTCACCTCAAAATGTTTAAGCATTTACCGTAATTTTGTTGTTGTAATTTTCAATATTTTCTTTTCTGTATTTCGCTTTGTTTTTCTTCATTTTGACTCTATTCATGTTTTGCTATTTTCTTAATGTTTTTGTGAAATGTTTCATTTGGAATTTCGCTCGTCGAAAGTTTGGACGTGTTGTACGCGAGAATTTCTTTCATTTGAACAACAAAATTGATTGGCGAACGGGAAAAAGACGGTTAAAAGAAATTGTAAAAATTTCAAAATCAAACACTTCAAACAGGACGGTGTGTTTGTATGTGTGCGTGTGATGTTTTAAATTACGGCAATTAATCTGTTTCAAATATTTCGTTTTTTTTGTTCTGTTTTAAAACAATTTTAAAAAAAATGGCATCATGTCGTTCCTTTTTACAATGGAGCATCGTCATTTTCAATACATCATGTGTGGTGAGTGTTTACGAAATATGAAATACAAAATATTTCGAAATGTTTTCATGGAATATTGAGAATATAAATTGCTCTCAAAAGAACAACAACAACAACAACAACAACAACAACGAAAGAACGTTTGTGGAAATAAATAATTATTTAAATTAATTAGCTTGTTGATGATTTTAATAAATTGAAATTCTTTAGTTGTTATAAAATATTTATGGAGCGTTCTAAAATGTTTTTAATATTGTTTTGAAGTCAAATTTATATCGCCATATTTATTTCAAAATTACAGCTGCACTATTTCCAAAATAATTACACACAGAAGTGAGTCCAGCATTTAATCCCTGCCACATATTATTTGCGATGTATAATTTATCATGTTTTTCCACATCCCGCTCGAAACCACGAAAAAAATTCTTCAAGGTTCTTCGTTTTAAGAGATAAAATTATCGGTCTCAAGGCAATTCCACACTTGGCAAACATATTGCCAGAAAAGCGTAACCACTAAACACTGAAGGAAATATATTTTAATTCAGTTACGTGTTTTCAATGTTATTGGAAGCTTAACTTTAAGGCATTAAATACAATAACGACAGCAGACCACAGACTACAACTTGTCAAAAATAGAATCCATGTTCGTATATACGAATGATTATTTTTACTACTACAGACAACACGGCTACTGGTTGTTGCCCCTGCTGTTTTTGTGGTTGTAGACAAATTAAATTAATTTCTATTTTGATGAGCGACAATGAGTAGATGCAGTGTTGCCAGTATCATATAAATAAATTCAATTATTGTAAACTTCAAAATATATTGTTTTATTATACAAAAAGAAACAACAAGCTATATTTCCAAGCTAATAAAGTGATTTCTTGTCATATACTGTGGACTTTAAATATATTTTATTGGAATAACACTAAAAGTATTAAATATATGAAAGCGGCTACACTGGCGTATGAAGAAAATTCTACTACAAACAACAACTCATGGTTATTGATTTGGTGGCGTCGTCTTAAAAATAATTAAGTAGCTGACTACGAGGCGACGATTGTAGCCTACGGCTTTTGTAGTCGGTGTTCGTGTAGCCTGCTGTCGTTATTGTGTTTAATGCTTAACTCAATCAAATCTTGTCTAAATTAAAATAATTTCCGCTAATATTTAGTGGTTGCGCTTTTTAAGGAAAATATTGGCCCAGATGTGACCTCAACTTTTTTTTTTTACTTTTACTTAAATATTTTGCAGTATATCTTGTGTTTTTTAGATGCATGAGAAATTGAAATTATAATAGAAGACAAACATGTTGTTTGAATGAAATTTTTAAGTTTAAAAATATTTAAAATTTTTTTGAAAATCGGGGAGTTATTGTTTTTATCCAGTTTTCCAACAATCGCGGTATCATGAGATTTTGAGGTTCTAAATTCTTACGGAAGCTTCTCTTCCTACTCCTGAGAGGGTTCCACTATAGCAGTATGTAATTTTGTGTGTGTGTAAGAGTGTGTATGTGTATATATGTGTGTAAGTATGTGAATTGCTTATGACTTTTGAACGCATTAACTAAATCAAAATTAATTAGCAGCGATCTAAAAAGTTCTCTCACACTTGGATTTCCTGCGAATTGAATTGTATCGACTTCGAGAAACCTCGAATATACATATATCGGGTGTTTTTTATAGAGTGATACAAGTTTAAATCATAATAAAACGGAGTAATATATTTTTGATATCAATGAAACGGTCTTTATTGGATAGAAAATTTTATGAAATTATTGTTTAAGTATGATTTCGGCCATGTGACCGCCACGGCTGGCGCGTACAAGGCGCAATCTGGAACACCGATTTTCACAAACTTTTCGCAGTAGGTGCGGCCATATCTCGCCGATAACTCTTCGAATGTTGATTTTCAGGTGTTCAATTGTTTGTGGTTTATCGACGTACACAAAGAAAATAATCCGATGGCGTTAAATCACACGATCTTGGGGGGCCAACTAATTGGGCCATTTCGTGAAATTATTTTTTCGTCAAAAGTTTCCTTGAGTAAATCAATTGTAGCGCCCGCTGTGTAGCATGTGGCTCCGTCCTGTTGGAACCACATATCAGCAAGATTAATGCCAGCTAATTGAGGTACGAAAAAACTTCGAATCATGTTCCTATATCGTTCACCATTGACAGTAACATTCTGACCATCATCGTTTTTGAAGACATATGGGCCAATGACTCCGCCAGCCCATAAAGCGTACCAAACTGTGATATTCTGTAGATGTAACGGTGTTCCGACAAAAGCTTGTGGATTCTCTTCACTCCAAATGCGACAATTACACCAAAAATGGGGTTCATCGGAAAATAAAATTTTGAATGGACGAAGTGCACGATAAGTTTGACGAACAGAACCATTATTTTGATTAAAAATTTCCACAATTTGCACGCGTTGCTCTGGTCTAAGTCGATCCATAATGAAATGTCAAAGCAAACTAAACAAAAAGCAACTATCAGCTGTTAAATGGGTGGTCAAATAAAGCAGTGATGCCAACTCAAAGTTCTATCACTCTATAAGAAACACCCATTATAAGGGACATTTTTCATGTGGTTTTTTAGATTCCACAGATTTTAACCACAATTAAAATTTTTTAAATCAATTGTAACTTTCCCCGGTTGCACTTTGAGTAATTTAATAATTATTTTAAGAAATTAAACTTGAAAACCGCTCATGTCGATTCACTAATTGCAGGTAGTTGGCATTCTGGGAGTAGTTGAGAGCGCATTTGAGCTGCAAAAATACAATTACGGTTCACCTGATTTTACTGAGAAAATAGTACAAATTGTAGTTGGAGCTGTTTTGGTTATATCGGCATTTATTGGATGCTGTGGAGCCGTACATGGTTCTGTAAAAATGTTAATACTCGTGAGTTTTAATTTCTCTCATTTCTAATTTCAATATATTTTTGATGAAAAAAAGTGTTTCCCTACTTTAACAGTTTATTACGATATTATTCGCCCTGATAGCAGCACATATTTGGAAATTGTGGCGTTATGATGAACAGAGAGTGCGTTCAAACACCGAAGTACTGGTCAGCTACACGTGGGTAGAAGAATTGGTCGAACAGGGCAAAATGAATTCACTGCAGGAAACGGTAAGTTCAGTTGGAATTTATTTTTGCACTTTTTTTTTTGTTATAAAGAATAAAAGTTTATGGGAAATGCATCGTTTTAAAATATTAATAGATTTATTAGGATCATTTATTCACATTTCAAATAAATTTTTGAAAGTGCATCGGTGATTATTTCTTAATAAATAATAAATTTATTAGTTTCTATATATTATTTTCTCTACACAACAAATTTTAATAGAAACACTTCTTCTCTTTCGTTTGCTTGTATTCGTGTTCGTGTTCGTAAGTAAATCGAAAAACGAAATGATAGGCTTTTGTTGCTAAAGCAATTTCGAAAAAGTTTTATATTTTGTGCACATCTACATAAAAATAACTTTATTGATAGAAATACCGATATTGATAGATGATAAGATGCTTAAATGTGTGCCACAGATTAATAGCTTATTTACATCGGGTTTTTTTTAGCTGCCTGAAATATTATTTTTTTTGTGTACATCTACATAAAAATGCCTATTTAACCACATCATTTCCATCGATATTGCTGGACGATAAGATACGCAAATGAGTACCACACATTAATAACTTGCTTGCATCGGGTGTTTTTTTATTACAACATTTACAATGAGTGTTTTATTTTGTGCATATCTACATAAAAATACCTTTCAAACTGTATACTTTTCAAAAATATTAATGGATGTTAAAATACTTAAATGAGTACCACAAAATAGCAGCACTTTTTCATCGGGTGTTTTCTTAGCTGCATGAGAATTTAAAATGACCATACGAGATGCATATATTGTTGCAATAAAATTTTTTACTACAAACTGGAAGCAGGCGCGGCTTGTAGGGAGTCAAAAAGAGTTACACCCCCCTCCCCCCGCCTTTTCCTCCTACATCGAATAAAATTACTTGAACTAAAATTACTAGAAAATTACTCGAACAAGCAAAATATACATCGTCTGCTTTTATATAAAATTCTGCAAAGTTACACCTTCCAAATTGTTAATCTGGATCCGCTTCTGACTGAAAATTAATTTCATGACATTAAACTTGAAAATAATCACAGGGATTAGAAGTGCTGATAGTGATTTAACATCGCTTTGGTGCTGATACAATTCTCGTATACGAACATTTTTTTGTGTTGATGTAAAAGCAAATTTACATGAGTACTGATGATGAATGTGTAGCGGTTTTCGAAAACAGCAGCTCAGCTTTGTTGTTGAAGTTTATATATATATATATATATATATATATTAAATTGCTCTTAATTTAATTCTCTCTTTAAATTAAATAGGTGAGGAAATGAACTCTCTCAATGTTGTTTGAATTTAATATAAAATTAATTCACTCATTTTGTGAGGACCTTTTGTTAGCAGTAGAGACTATTGCAACGTACAAAACAAATCAAAAGCTCCATAAAAGCTGTTCACCTTCCCTTAGCCAAAAACATTTTCGGTTTTATGTCTTTAATCAATTAATTAACTAAAATTTATTTTATTGCAGTACGTGTGTTGTGGCAAACATGGTTTATTTGATTACAAGAATATTCGCATGGAAGTTCCCAATAGTTGTTATTATTTTGAAAATAATAAAAAGTCGTTTTATCCGCACGATGAGGGTTGCTTAACGGCTGTTACCAGAGCTTATCTGACCATTTATCGTTTGGAAAAATGGGCTCATATTTCACTGATTGGATTCGAAGTGAGTGGGGCAAATAAAATCCTATTTTACTTTCGACTTACAATATATTCTTTTTCCAGATTTTGGGTGTGGGTTTGTCGATCGCACTGATATGCAATTTAACAGCTGACACCCTGCGCTACAATTATTAGTTGATCGACATGAGCATTTACTAAACACCTTTATTGTATTTATTTAAATATTTATTTATTTATTTACTTATTTGCATATTTATTTATTTGTTTGTTTATCAAAATTTTAATTTATTCAACTATTTACACTTTTTAACAAAATATAATTAATAATCTTAAGAAAGAATTTAATTCTTAATAAACATTTATTTTGTAAAAATGTTTTCACACTGACATAATTTTAATACCAACTTTTAAAACATGGTTTTGCCTTACAAAATTATATTGTTAAAACCATTTTTGCACTGGTTTTAAGTAGGTTTTATGAAATGCAAACTTGTTGTTGCTTGCTTTTGTACCTGCTAAATTGAGTGCTGCCAAGTTGTGCATTGAAAACGACAGTCAATGTACAGGGAATGCACAGAAAATTTATATACACAATAATGAGATTTCCCAGCATTTACACACTTTTTATAAAAGTTTTCATAATTTTAGAATAATTGTTTGCAAAAATTTCTATTTTAAAGTTCAGGGTAAAATTTTTGATTTTTATCTACAAACAAAAACAGCTGCTGTACAGTTTGTAAATTAAGTGTTATAAAAAGAGAAGGAAAAAAAGAAAAGAACAACAGCAAATGCATCTTTTTCTTTGAGACATTTTATTTATTGTGATTTTATTAACTGGACAATCTCTGTTTTAATATC
This sequence comes from Linnaemya vulpina, assembly GCA_963675445.1. Taxonomy (NCBI): domain Eukaryota; kingdom Metazoa; phylum Arthropoda; class Insecta; order Diptera; family Tachinidae; genus Linnaemya; species Linnaemya vulpina. Next base: position 13,060,184 of record OY776279.1, read on the forward strand.
TGCATTTATTTAATCTGCAGTGTGCACGCAAAATCACATGTTTAAGCTTTTAACGTTGAAACCAGGTTTTAACTTTCAGTGGGAAAGACTTTTATAAAAATAAGGGATTGTCTTGTTATTAAACTTATTTTACATTTTACATACTTCCTGCCAGTTTCCAAAAAAAAAGCTCTTGAACTTTAACTGTCGTTATCAGGCCTGGGAACTTAAAGTAGACGGTTGTTCACTGTTTAACTTATTTAATTGTGAAAATCTTCTGGCGCTCTCCTCTACTACACAAAGATGACAGAGAACTACTTTATAACATTATAACCGTCACGGTTGAGGAGTTATTGGATTAAAATATAATTCTGATTTTCATATTTGTTTTAGTTATTCATTTACTGCCTGTTTCACAAATACCATTTAAAATAAAACCAATTCTAAAATACTCATTTTATTTTGTGCGAAAAAAAATTTCTTTGTTTGCAAATTATATTCCAACATTAGCATTTTGCAAAGGTCCCACTGTGCTCTAAAACCAACCGCAGCTTGCAAATGACGAGCAGCAATTAAAATTAAATCTACAATTTTATATGAATCAACATCTTCGCAGTGTAGTTTCAGTTCATTTGAATTTCAGATCTAAAACAAAATGGTTATAAAAACGTTTACACTCAAATCGATTTTAATTATTTTTAACAGTTTAAATATTGTAAGTGAAAATGCTCATGAAATAAATTTAAGAGCAAGAGAAAAGAATTTCAATTTATTATATGTATTTATATTTTATTTAGTCCAGTGCTATTGTCCATATAATCGTAACATTGATTAAGTTCAATCATGAGGGAAAGGCTGATTTAATGCTGATGAACTACCTGACGATGATCATGTCAGCAATTTGTTGTACGGCAGCTGTCATGGAGTCTCCCTGTATACTACAAATCGTAAGTGTGCGAAATTTTGTGTTAATAACAATTAATTAACCCATTAAATTTGACATGGTAGTCAGTTAAGGTTATGTAAGTTTACAACAAAGTTGCTTGGCAAACCGTCATATATCGGTCATATATTTTTTAGCCGCATGAGATTCATCGATGTCAGCATTTTACCTTTACTTTTAGGTAAAATGTTTCGATTATCCAACCCCGAAATCATGTCTTTGATTTTATTTTATTTTTAATAAATTTAAATGAATTCGTCCTGAAGTATCAAATACGTTTGATTAACAAAAACACGAAAATTAGTTGTTACTTTCATATATCATATATATATATATATATAAGTATAAATTTTCCAGCCCTGGAATTTTGCTGATTTTTCAATAGCAATCAATTTAGGAGTATTTTCCATATATCTATCAGAAACCGAAATCTCTAACTTTTCTGGAGGCGCCACAAAACCCATTTTCACTCACAGACAGACGAACATCGCTTATCCGACTGCTGTATTTATAAAAACGCAAAATACTAATAGTGTGTAAATTACACACGGAATAATAAACTTATAAATATTTAAATAGCCCTTAATATTTTTGTGAAGGGTGTAAAAAGTAGACAAAAACCGGACTGATCGCAGTGGGCCATGTAGCTCGTAGCAGCGGCAGACTTATGCCGGATATCATAATCAAAAACAAATGCCCTGAATTATCATTTGAATTTCTCATGCAGCTAAAAAAAAAACACCCGATAGTTCCAATCATTTGCATGAGATTATAAAAAACTGCAAGTTTAGAAATCGTATTAACTATGTCGTACTTAAATAAAGTTAAAAAATATTATGTATTTGTGGAATATGTTTGTTTTTAGAATGTGTTTCACTTTATAAAACTTGATTTTGGACTTGATAATTAATAATTATTCTAAATAAATTATTAATGAACATTAATTACATTTTAAATTTCCTTACAGACCGCCAATATATTTCTGAGCAAAGTTGTAGTAACAATAGTTCTGTGGGTCTATAAAATATCGTCTACTCTGACTTTGTACACCTTTTTTGCCATGGTGAGTTAAGAAATTAGTTTGTAAATTCATATCCACACAAATTTTATAAAGTTAATGGTTAAACTACATAAGTGTTATGTGAATATCGTGACAAGTCGTACTACGTTTGCAGAAAATGCATTTCTAATGTGATGAAATTCAGTCCGGGTTCACACGAACTTGGGAAAACGAAAGGATAGTGGTATTTGGTATAGAGCTGCTAGTATTATGGAAGTTAGTTTTGTTATTTCATTCCTAGTTATTAATATATGACATTTCTTTTATTCTTATATCTATATAATAAACTTCATGGTAACAAAGTGCTATTCAAATAAAATAATATAATATATTTTTCACTTTGAACTGGTCATAATTTTTTTCACAAACTAAATAAAATTAATTGTCAAGAAATAGAGATCAAAACGAAACGAAAATTCGGTCAGTTTCAAAAAAGATTCCTCGTGTGAACCTGAACTTATGTCCCATTCTTTGAGTTGCCATATTGAACGATTTTAAGGTGCTCAAAACAGCATATTGACGACTTTGTCGTTTTTACCTCTTATATATAAAAAAAAAGCTTTTGTTGACTTGCAAAACAACAACCGCTTAGTAATTGATCAATATATAGTATGTTATAATGGGACGGTACTCTAGATTGATATCCACAATTAGCTTAAGATATAAGAAGGAATCTTATGTTTGCAAAATCCTATTGGGTAGCAGCTTGGAAGAGATCAAATAATATATAGATATTTTAGTGTGGAAATGAAAAAAGTATGTTTTCCAATCCGCTTGTGTAGTTTAATTGGCTGTTTAGTAGTGGACACAAGTGTTTGCTAACAACAAAATTAATCAAATTGAAAAATGCGATATTATATTAAAAATTATAAAGAGTTTTATGCACAGCTGTGAAAATATATTTTAAATAAAATAGACTTTGATGATAAGTCTTTAAAGTCTTTAGTCTTCAGAATAATACATACTGTATTTTATTATATTATAGGAGAATTGTTGTGGAATGTTATTAACTGAAAATAAAATTTTAATTTGGACACTTAAAGCAACGCAACTTAGAATATTTTTACAGAACTAAATATTTGGCATTTTTGGAAAAAGATTTGGAAAACATAACGCTTGACTTTGAACTAATTTGTTATTGTTTTATATTATGTCATCTAAAATATCACAATTTTAATACACAATTTCACAACAAAAGCTTTATTTTATTTTTGACAAATAATTATTTGGACGGTTTCAGCCTTATTTAGTCTGGCAACTATACAGACCATGCATGGGTCTGACTATTTTTGTAAACAAAAAAGCACACACGAATGCACATAATGAAACTGCTTAACGGGATATAAAAGCAAATAGGACGAGAAACTAACTGCATTATCGTGTCCCTGACCACTGGGGATGAAAAATTCCGGATTCAGGATTATATTCACATCATATTATTTGTCTTGTGTTATGCAACAGTATTTTTAAATACATTATTAATTTACTCACCTCTTAAAAACGCCAAATTATGACTTTCCATCGTGCTATATTGGCAGCTCTCAAAAAAAAAAAAACATTTGTTGCTCTCTTTTTTAGAACCAAAACATAAACACATTAATGATCATTAACACTGACTCGGCTTTTAGCTATACAACATATAATAAACAAAATATGTATTTCCTTGTGGATAATTAAGCCAACAACACTTTCAGAAGCACCATAAGCAATATGCGATTAGATACTATCTTAGAGATGTTATCTATTAGATACTTGAATACATACATTTTTCCTAGAACGAAGGCTTTTTGTAGAGCAACAACACTAACACTGGATTTGCCGGCAAGGCAACGACAACCATTTTAAAACTTTTCTTATATTATTTTCTTAATTTATTGAAATTTTTAGCAACAAACTTTCATTATTTTAATACAATTCAATTTGATTTTTGACAAACTTTGATATACATTTTGATTTCATAAACCTTTTGCAGAAGAACAAAACCAACCAACACTGGATTGCCGGCAATAGCAACAACAACATTATAGAGGCTTTTGCTTTATTCTTTCTTCCTTAATTGATTGACATTTTGTAGAAACTTGAACAAATAATTTGCACATACATATTAAAACTTTATTTAATACACAATATTGAACACTTTCCACATTCCTATTTACTTTAAATTATATTTTTATTGAATTTAAGAGGAACGGTTTTTCGCGACGACCGATTGAAATGGAGAGCCAGTGGAAACTAAAATTTTCGGCAATTAAATACATCAGAGTTACCGTTTCGAAGAGAAATTAATTTTTTTAGTTATTTCAACTGTAAGTGGTTGCTGTTTGCCCCATATCAATATATGAGTTAGGGGACAAAATATACACTAGCGGTGGCAAATATGTATAAGGAAAGTTCACGGTTGCAAGAGTCTTTTGCATTGTTTATTAGGGTGTTTGCTTTTTTATCATTATATATAAAGCATATCAGACGTTTGATTGATTTCAATTATATTATATATGATCCATGAAGAGGAAGAAACCAGATAATTGTACCTAAGAATATGTTTTAGTCAAACTTTGTCGATTCGTGGACTATTTACTGTCCTTTATTTTTGATTCTGTAGAACTGGCGAGCACAAGTGACACAACACAATCGGCATTTGCGGTCATTGGAAACAAATTACCAATGAAATATGTACGTGATTGTATAAGTTGTGTTTGCTTAGTCAATCTCCAAACGGAAATTTTGGATTATAGTCTATTGCACTTCGGTGTAAACTGAAAGGATACAATAATGCTGATCATTCTTAATGACAAATTCATTGAAATACTATTTTTATAAGCGCGATATTAAAACTTTATTAAATGGGTATATTATTATTTGAAGTCCTAGAGCTAAGCCCATTAAAAACTTAGAGTTAATTGAGCACTTCCATGCATACTTCAAGCTAGATTTCGTTATTTGATCTCCCTCTACCCGTTCGAAGTTTTCAGTAAAACTTGTAAGGTAAATAAATATGAACAATTTTGCCCCAAAATAGGGAAAAAGTTTTGTACAACAGTAGAATTACCACTTCTACAATACGTAACAATATCGGTCCAAAATAACAAAAACATCCATGGCAGCTCTGTTTGAATTGCCGAAATATTCGCTCCCGCCCGCTCTTATAAGAAATATATGCAAAAGCAAAAGTTTACATATTGTTGTTGTTGCGACATATTACCGGCATTCGGTATTCTAATCGTTTTTTGTTTGAAGTGCACGGGAAGTTGTTGTTCTTATTCATAGTAGAGTAAATATAAATGATCATTATTGAAGTGTGTATGTTTTGTTTACTCAAGCAAGCAATGCATGTTACTTTCAAGAGAAAGGGGCTGCGTCTAACTCTTTGTCATATTGACATGGATTAGTTTCTTTTTATGCAATTTGTATTTTTTATGAATGCTGTATTTTGTGTTTTAATTACATGGCCAGTATAATAATACCGCAAGCCATATACATATTTTACCAACTACTGTTATAGTACAGAGTTTATTTATAAACTGTATAAAATTATAATACTCAGTAGACCGCCGCTACCATAGGTTTTCCTGCAAGGCCGTTTAAAACATTGAGTGCTGCAATAATGGCCATGTCTGTGCGTGTTTTTTCTGTAGCCGAGCCAAGATGTGGGGTGACAACTGCAATAGAATAAGTTTTGAATTGTTCAGATTTCATTTCCAAAGTTGAACAAATATGTTAAATCGGTTTGAATAATATCTTTAGTTTTTAATAAGTAACTTTTATTGGTAAATAGTTATAAACTTACCCAAATTGGGCAGATCTAGCAATGGATGGTTGGATGGCAAGGGCTCTGGAGTCATCACATCAATACCAGCCGCAAATATTTGGCCAGAACTTAAAGCATTATGTAAATCATTTTGATTGACAATTGCTGAAATTTCAGATATATAAATATATAAATATATATGTATATATAAATTCTTAGTTTTGCATCTGTGCAAGAAGTTAGCAACTATTTACTTACGCCCTCTTGCGGTATTGATTAAAACCGCATTTTTCTTCATTAGAGCAAAACTGGTGGAGTTAAAAACTTCCCGAGTTTGGGCAGTTAAGGGGGCAGCAATAAAAAGAATATCACTTTTAGCCAATAGTTCATTGAAAGGCACCTTTGCAGCGTTAAATTTTTCCTCTAGATTCCTAGAAATTCGGTTACGAGTCGTGTACAGTATGCGATTGATATCGAAACCGTATAAACGCTTAGCGATGGCCTGGCCAATGCCTCCAAAGCCAAAGAAACCGACAGTAGCGCCACCAATCTCTTGGCCCCACATCCAATCAATGTGGTAATTTTCCCAACTTGAGCTATGAAAATTTTATATATGAATTCTTAAATTAAATAACACGAAAACAGTTAAAAGTCTTACCCCACAATCTTCTGCCTACCCTCATGAAAACGTCTGGCAGCAGCCAACATCAGACCGACAGATAAATCTGCTACAGCATTATTTAGTACTCTCGGTGTATGACCCAAAGGAATGTTACGTTTCTTCAGCTCATCCACATCAATATGATCATAACCAGCCGACATAGTTGAAACTGATTTCAATTGAGGACCAGCAGCATCTAAAATTTCAGCATTCAGACGTTCATTTGAGGACCAAAATATGCCATGGCAGCCTTTAACCTTTTCCAAGACTTCTGACCGATCTGTTGGTAAACTCTGGACAATAACCAGTTCAGATCCATTCATTAGATTTAAGGCAGCTTTGGGAACCTCTGGATGTGAAACCAGGATTTTATAAGTCTTCTTCACAGGTTCTCTGCTTTCAGGTTGCAATGGATTCCTGCTACAAACTGCATCGTTTAATTCAAACCAAGAACACAATAATATTGTGAATATAAGCAATTGCGTCTTTGACATTTTAAGAAATTAACACAATATTTAAAATTTTTCTTATGACGTGCGAGATAGCGTGTCGATTTAACTTGACTGTTTGATGCTGAAAGAACTGTTTGATGCTGTACTCCAGTTAAAAGTTTTTCTTTTATATAAGCCCGTATAAGTACAGGCGTACATGATCATATATGAACACAAGATAAGCGCACTTAAATCTCCTTCATCATGTGACATCCAATATAAGTTTTTATATTTCGTTAACGCACATTTAAAACGTTATATTTCATATTTGCAGTATTATTTTTTAAATGACTAAATTTATTATGATAGTAAACAATTTTGTGACACCAACTATAATTTCCTATTTATATTTAATCTCTCTTATAATTATAGTTTTCTCCTACAAAACATCACATGATAATGAAATTTTTTTAAATAATTTAATTATAAAAAACAAGTATTAAGAAATATTTTTGCTAAATTTATTATCCTAAAGAGTAAACAACGATGAATTGTTTAAGTTTTAAATTCAAATTGTACGGAGGAAATATTTTTTGGATTTAGTGGTTCTGGTAGTTGATATACAGCAAAATCCTACTTTGAACTACCATGAAGTAATAATGACCCAAAAAGCGTTAAGTCGCACGATCTAGGCTCCAAGGCGTGCTCACTGAACACGTCTCTCAATCGTACAATTGTTTTGCGTGCTAAGAAGCTTGTGGCATTGTTTGCATAGTGCAGTAGATCTTTAATACAATTTTAATTTGACAAAAATTAATTATTAATTTTCTATTTGTAGGTATTACATCTTAAGATAACGTTCCTCGCATACTATATGACACAGAGATTACAAATGAACAAATTAAATAATTTGATAGCAACTTACACAGGAACGGTGGCCATGCGCTTGACCCCACCACCACATGTTCGAGCTGATGTCATATGAGCGTGAAATGTCCGACAGTAAAAAACTCGACTAATGTTGGACTGATTCTCGAATAACAACATGACTCAGTTATTGTAGGCGTGGTCGCAAACGGTGTTTCAATATTAAACTAAATACTTAAAATAATGGAGTAGATAAACGTAATAAAATGATTAATGAATTAAATTAAACGTTTTCTTTTTACTTCCGTTAACACTAGCAATACACTTGAAATTTTTAATAATAATATGAGATACATACTATACATACATGTGGTATAACGAAGTATTTCTCTTAAGAAGCAGGGTTGGAAACATGCAAATTTCTACTACATTTTTGTAATCTCTGCTACAGTATATTTACAATTCACTTCGTTAGCTTTTCATTTCGATTGTTTTAAATATATTAAAAACTTCCATTGGCTTTAAATAAAAACCAGGTTATTTTTGCAATTATTTATACATATTATTTATTTTTTCAGTTATTTCTTTTATAATTGTGTCTTAAACATAAATGTGTTTTGTTGGTTTGTTGAACTGTCTTCTTTTTTTTATTCATTTTAATGCATTGATGTTATTTATATATAGATTTATTTATATTATTATTTTTATCATCCTTATGGGGTATAAAGGAAGGAAGAGGGTTGATTAATAATTTTTTTTAGTTTGAGTTTTACATTTATTTATATATAAATTATACTTTTGTAAATATTTGTTTTATCATTTATACATTTTAAAATTTGTTAATGTTTGAGTTGTTGTGTTATACATTTTTACTTAAGATTTGGAAACAAAAAACGCTTATAAATACAATAGTTCAAGATTTGTTCAAAATCATTTATTGTTTGATGATAGAAGAAGTAGCCTACGGTTGTATTTATTGAATTTTGCTGAAAACAAGGATTTTTTTATTGATATTAAAGCTAAAAATAAACATTCTAATAAATTCACCAACTGTTTTTTAATCCCTTTTAAGGGATTTTGTTTTTCTTTATGATTTCCCAGCAAAATGATAAATGTAGGTTATTTACACGTTCTTTTGTATCGTTAGTTTCTACATTTCATTTCTTTTTCGTTTTGTGTCGCCTGTATTTTACAAATGATTTTATATTTTTTAATTAACTTTTGGACTATATGCACAACAAATACAAGTAATGAAATTATGGTATCATAATCGAATTCGTTTAGTTTCATCATAAGTTCATGCCAAGTTTTTGTTATTTATACGGCGCTTGATAAAGATTTAGGAATAAAGAGATAATTTTTTATTTTTCAATAATTTTTGCTTTTTGTTATTTATTATTATTATTGTTTTTTCTCTCTTTAATATATAATACATAAAAAATTTGCTTTATTAAAATGTAATTAAAAATTGTTTTCATTTTGCAATCTTTTTAATTTTATTTTTTTATATATAGATTTCTTTTCACAAAAATTTTATATTAAACTACTTACAGAATTATGATTAATTAATTGCTAAAAATATTAATTTTTTTTGGATTTTTTTATAGTTTTTATGTCTATATTATATATAATAAACTAGAAAATAAAATTACAAACACAAATATAAAATTAGAAATGGGTTGAAATTTCTTAAACCGTAAATCATTTATATATGTGGGATATTTTATCTTTAGCTTAAAAAAAGAAACAATTACTTTCTTCCTTTATCATATGTTTGTTGTTTTCGTCGTTTTTTAAATATATATTTTGTTTTTCAATTTTTCCAATATTTTGAAATTAAAATTGCATTCATCTATTCGTATGATGAGTTGAGAGTGAAATTTAATTAATCTCTTGGATTTCTCCATCCATGCTGTTCATCTGCTGGGGATGATTTGATTTAACCATGCAAGAACGCGCTACAGTTTCGAACAGTCTAAAAGAGGAAAAAGAGTGCATTTCAAGTTATATATATTCTATTACTTCGTTCCTGCGAAATACATTTTAATTATCGCCACTTGCAATTCGACAACAATATATATATATATATATATATATATATATATACATATATATATATATATATATATATATATATATATACATATATATATACATATATATATATATATATATATATATATATATATATATATATATATATACATATATATATACATATATATATATATATATATATATATATATATATACATATATATATATATATATATATATATATATATACATACATATATATATATATATATATATATATATATATATATATATATATACATATATATATATATATATATATATATATATATATACATATATATATATATATATATATATATATATATATATATATATATTAATTTTTCTGTACCTATGATTCAATCACCTCAATGGAAAACTCACGTATCACAGTTGTGACCGAATTTCTGAAGTAAAATTCACTTCTTTAGTCTTTCTTTTCACTTTTATGACATAACAATAGTATCCGACCAAACGAACATTTTGCAAACCTCAATAAAAGGGACGGATGAAATCGAACTTTTTTCAATTGCACTTCTCTTAAAATGTTTTATTTAAAACAAAATAATATTTCGAAGTGTCTTAAAAACACTTATGTACGTTTGAGATATGTGGCTTCCTTATAAAAAAAATTTAACCGTTTTTCAAATTACAACGAAGTTCGTACACACTTAATTATTTTATTTTGTTACCGATGTATTTTTCCATACTAAAATTGTGTTCCCATTATTTTCATATATTTACACATGATAATATTATATCATAATTACATATCATTAATAAAAAAAACTTCAGGAAAAACTACAAACACCGAACTTTCTTTTATTATCTCTTTTTTACTTATTAATATGTCCTTTTAAAAGCTAAAGTAATTAAAGCAGAACTGTAATTATGGGAATAAGTTTCCTTATTCTCGAAAAATCGGTATCGGGAATATTTTGGGAGTAAAAAATTTCTATTGTGAATTATTTGAGTGAAATGAGTAGCGTTTATCTGCGTTTTGTTCATAATACAATTTAAAATGACATATAAAAAATTATATTTCTACTTACTTTAATATCTCTGGTGCACAATGTACAAAATCGTGTTGCCAAAATTTATAAATTGGATTTTTAATCAGCTCAATGAATGTTATTAACAATCCCCAAGGATGAGGACGGCTGACGATGACACGTTCCAATAAAACCCGGGTAATTTGTTCTTGTATGGCTTCGGAATTCGCCTCGGCGAAAAGATGCAAAACAGCACAGCTAAAGTAATGAGTATGACTGTTAGGATAACGCAATTGATTGGCAATAGCGTTAAGAAATAGATAACGTCCTTCGGTATCTAAATCGACCGCTAGATTTTGGAAAATGTCCATATGGGCACTATGGGCAATATTTGAGGTATTGGGTACAAAGTTTTTATTTCTAAAAATAAAAGTAAAATAATAATAAATTAATAAAAACAAAGCGCGGCAGTTATTTAGTTACCTTATATGTGCAATTGCTTGAGTACCAACATACAATACCAGAGCATTCATAAGTTGTATATTGTAACGCGAGCCTGGTTCATTTGAAACTTGCAAGTGACTACGCAACTCGGATAGAAAAGTGACGGGAGCTCTTGCTTTCAAATATGAATCGAGATCCTTTTTAAAGTTTGGCGGTTGAATATTGATGACGTAATTGGAGCAAATTTTTGGAGCTGTAGCAGTTTCAGCCAACATATCCACCTTAAGATGAGGTGTAAATGGATCAGGAAGCCGCATGTTGCGCGGAAATGCTGCCAATATTATATTACGCATTTGTATACAATTGGGTGGTATAGCATCGCAGAAACCGAAATGATAATCACATAAAAATTCTGGAAAGTCATGTAAGAGAACAAGCAAAACCCTTAGCGTTCCTTTATACAGCATCTGTACTGGCTTCGCTAGTTCAGCGTTTCGTAGGAATGGCGCCAGATACTTGAACAAGTCCAATAGTAACTGGGCGTAGAGCGGCCAACCCTTTTGTTGTGGGATTTGTGCTAGTATACGTCCGATAAAGATGCGATGTGAGATCAATTCTAGCCAGGCATAGCAAAATCCAGGTGCAAGCGATGGATTTAGAAGGTGATAGGTGTGTGAGAAAGCGGTAACAATGCTATGCATCAAAGACTCCAAAACAGCATCGGGTGAGCTAAGCTCAAGGAATAGCATAACAAAGAAACGGTGATAGCCCAATTGTTGGAACGCTACACCATGGACTTCTTGATCTTGCAAAAGAATGCCCAGTACAATACCCAATACTTTGTTAAGCAGATTAATTTTTGTTGTCGGATTACCAGACTCTCCAGAATGTCTTACAAGCAAAGTTATTAAATGCACGAAGGCGTCGATCCAATGAAAGATTTTCGTCTTGGCCTGAACTGGTGTATGCGATGGATCATTGAAAATCCGGTACACTAAATCAATGCAAAATTGTGTCGCCTGACGAAAGAATCGAGTTATCAAATCATCTGTTTTCAGTATTCCATACAGATTCATTTTTTGTACAAATGAACCAAAATTCTTTGTTTCTCTTGACAGATTATGCGATTGAGAATAAATTGATACCCAGTCCTTAAGTAGGAATTCAGTTTTTTCCTGTAGACCGGGAGGATCATCACAATCATTAGACTAGAATTCAACAAGAATATATAATGACATCACGACTACACCTACTTTAAGCAGCTTACAATTTTATTTATTCTAAGCTTTAGTCAAGTTTCAGATTTCTTTTGTTATTAATATTAAAATGTTTTTCTTATTTTCTAATTTTGTTTACAGGTCAAGTATGTCTATAAGAATGGCTTATTTTATTAAATAATTGTCAGATTTTGAAAACATAAATATATTAGTAATGCAGTGTTAAATTATTTTAGAGCTAAACTATTTGTGATATAAGTTTTTCGACAGATATACATATAAACGGACAAACAAGTGACAAAATTCTGGTTTCACACAAAATGGAAACTCAGTCTTGTTTTATTATCAAATACTTTTACAAAAACTCACCCTTACATGTTGCAATCCCGAATGTATGTATTGTGTAGCACCAGCTAAATAACGATCGGTGACGGAGCCAAAAGTTCCGGCATCCATGGTGTTGCTACTGCCAAAATGCATATCAATGAAATTCGATAACGCCTCTGGATAGCGATGACGATGCTGAGTTAAACGGTTCAATAGATCAGTGGTGCCAGAAAACTCTGTTTCTGCTATAATCGAAGTAGAACGATCGTCGACTAAAAGTCGCTCCATTAGTGTGATGGCAAAGGTCACCGCCAAAAAGTTGTTACCACTATCCATGCAGTCGCGTAAAGCGAGATCAAATTGATGCAAGTTAACGAATTGTGATGTAATCAGCAATTTAATGGCTTCAACATTATAACGAGCTTCTTCTCGTATATCGAAAATACATTTAGTAATGGCCCGTTCGGTGGCTGGAGCACTGAATGTATTTTGTAACAAAGTTAGTATGCGCAAATGTATGTCACGATACAATTTCATTTGTTCGACATGTTCGGGTATGTTAATGAGACCCTCAACAAAACCTTCTACACAGCGGGTGAGAAGATTGAGGGCAGAATCATTGTCTCGTATGCGCCGTGTAACCATGAGAGCATTAAGTAGAGCATGCATTTTACTTGCCTGTAACTGTAGATTTGAATTATTCACACAACTGTTAAGGAAGGCCTCCATTTTGCTAGCCAACTCGGTATACATCAAACCCATTTCATCTTGGGCAAATGTTGGGGGCATTTCCTGAGGTTTGGGCAGGAATAAAGCTATATCGCGATCAGTCATCGACTGAAATCCTGGTATATTTCTGGCAAATTCAGCGTACACAGCATATTGATTTGGTGGCACACCGCCCATCTTCAAACGCACCTGTTCGGGAAGACGTTCCGTGTGGTAAGCTAATGTTTGTGAATCCATGTAGCGGCCATTCTCCTCGCGAGCCATCTTTCTTGTCTCAAAATCGGCCGCTAAGCGTCTATCCACTTCAGGAGTAGCTTTTTCGGCTGCTGTTTTTTGGATAAAAGCACAAGCCAATTCTACATTATCGTTAGTAAGTTGCATAGAAGCACCTTCGATATCCTGGAAAGTGGGCGGTCCTTGAATATTTGACATAAAGGCCTTTCTTACATTGTTATTAAGAGTTTGGGTAATTTGATCTTTGCAGGTAATCATGGCCATGCCGGCGGCTAAATTGCGAACCATTTGGTGAGCCGCAGTACGAATACGATGTTCATCGGGTTCGAGTGCAAAATCTTTGCGTACAATTTGTTCGGTTGTGGAAGCAGCAATGCGAACACATCTATCCACCACAGGTTGCAACCATTCGGTAATGGTTCTCTCAATGGCAGTTAATACCAAATGCTTGATATTTGGATTGACATGTAAGAAAGCAACTTGGGGAGAGAGTACCACATGTTGTGCTATCAGTTGGAAATTAGTGACATTAATGTCAACGTAAGAATAGCGGGGCTCCGGAGCTGGCATCATCATTTGTCCTGACGGTTCGTTGGGTATACTGGGTGAAGGTATTGCATTGCCGGGAACAACTACGCCGCCTGCAGTTCCAGCATTTGCAGCCATCATCATGGCTTGAGCATCAGCCTCTGTCATCAGTTGTTGCTGATGTGGTGTAGGTGTTGGTTGCTGTGCATGTTGCTGTTGCTGCTGTTGTTGTTGTTGTTGTTGCTGTTGTTGCTGCTGTTGTTGTTGATGGGTAGGACCTGGCTCTATAGATTTTTGTTTTGGTTGTGACATTTGATGCTCAATCATGCTATAACGTAAAGGATCTTTCAGGTATATTATGGGCTTTAACTTTGTTAATTCAATATTTAGTGCTTTGCATAAAACCTCAATTTCGAATTTTAAGTTCAACTTCAAGTCGGGTTCTTGATGCAACTCTCCCAAAACATTCATTATAGCCATAGTCCAGGGATTTGGTGACTTGAATACTTTCGATTTGATTGACGATTCCAAAATTTTGGCAACAAACGGCACTACAAACAGCAGCTCGTGCTGACCCTTGTGATAGGCTTCAGCTAACAATGACTTCAGATCCAAATCTATTTGTAAAATCGGTTTGTTTCGTGCCAGTGTCATTATACCTAACCAATGACCTAGATTTTTAAGCAGGCTGCGGTCCGAGAAGTTCACCACACCTTTGTCGGAACGCAACAAAACCTTTATATTTCTGATGGTCTCTTTGGTCACATACTTGTTGATTTCTGCATTCTTAAGAGCATCCAAGAAGTTCGAGTACAAAGAATGGAAATTAAATTCCATTGAGGCTCTCTTCAATACCAAATATTGAGAGAGCCAAGGCCAATAATCTTTGCTCATAATATCCTTTATTTCTTCTACTTTCTGCGGTATATTTAATTGGCTCAGATTATTGAATATAAACGCAGTCTTGTCTTGCACGGCTTCTGGAGGTATTGTAATTTTTTCCTCTTGATTGGCCACAAGTAAAGTGTCAATATTTGTGGCCGTTACTATAGATTTCATGCGTGATGGATGTATTGATTGCGCCACTACCATCGGCTTTTGTTGAGTGGGTGTAGTAACAATATTCCCTGCAAGCAAAATAAATTTAGTTTTATTTTAAATTCTTTTTTCACTACATTTGGTAAGTTACCTGTTACTGAGTTACTACGGTAAATAGCATCGGGTGGCTGCTGTACTCCTCCGCTTCCTGCTGCCCCACTAGATCCCATTAACATTTGTAATTTAGCTGCAGGTGGTTCTTGTCCCAAAAAGCCATATTCAACATATTGAAGCAAATGTGGTGGAAAATCTTTAAAATGAGGAATCGAACGTATATATTCGCAATACTTGTTGTATGTGTGTAAACGGGTCTTAAAACGATCAAGGGCAGTAATACCGAAATAATACAGTTTGGAACCTTCTGGTTTGCGTAGAGCATCGAGAACACATCGAAGTGCCAAACCCAATGCGACAAATGTTGGTACAAGATTGCGTTCTATAATGCCCCCAAAGAGTTGTGCTGTTATTTGCAGTTCCTTTTCGGGATAGTGGGCAAAGAAACGATATTCTTCAAAGAGATTGCGAAGCATACACTGGTAGACCTCCTGTTCGCGTCGTATATTTGATTCCTTAAAGCGTTGAAGTATATCCAAGACTTCATCAATCGATAGAGTCGGATGAGGAGGATGATTGTAGATACGTTGAAAGTAAGAATTTGCCTCATCTTCGATTTCTTTTGAAACGGGTCCTTGAAAGTCGGCAATAATGGGATTGTTTGGATTGGGTGGTGTAGGTGTAGGCTGTTGTGCCGATGGCGGCATACGTCCGAGGCCACCAACAGAAGGAGGCGGTGCTGACATTTGCATTGGATTTAACGGATATGGACTGGCAGCGGCAGGATTCATGAGACGTGATGGTGAGGCGGGTGTTGAGACAAGATTATTAAGAACATTGCCGAAGTTAAACGCACCATTCGGCCCACCCAAGTTCAGACCAGCTATATTAGTAGTCAAATTTGATAAAGTATCCATGGTAGGGCCAAACATTTGCTGGGCATTAAGATTTGCAGAAAAGGGTGGAGGTACACCTCCAGGTACGCCACCTACACCAGCAGCTGTCATATCTATTCCACGATGACCGCGCATAGCATTTTGTGGCGGTACTAAGGGACCCTGTTGAACAGCAGCAGCTGCTGCCGCCCTAGCCTTATTAGCCATTATGGAGCAATTCGCAGTCATTTGCATAATTATTTCAGCAATATCATGAGGAACACTTCCTATGCAAGCCTGCAGACATGACAACATAGTATTGACTGTTTCTGGTGGCAGCTGGGCTTGTTTTGGAGGCAATTGATCATCCGGTATTTTAGCATTTGTAACTTGAGGGCAGCGTCTTTGTAAACACTTTAATATTGCTTGTATGAAGGTTTCTCCGTGGTCTCGAATTTTATCGCTCAACCATTTTTCCAACTTGAGATATTCTCGTCTAGACGCCAGGCAGGCCAAATCAATAACGAACACAAAAGAACGAGCATTGAGTAAAGTTGATAAAGCTTTTAAATCTTGGGCTACATCCAAAATGCGCGACAATTTCACCTGATCATATTCAGTTCCTCGTAAATACCATTCAGACATGGCGTGCATTATAATTGGTCGTAGTGACATGTTGAAATGATTTGAGTTCCAAGCACTAGCCAAAATAACGCCCGAGTTCGGATGATTTGCCAAAAAGGTGGGAATAAGTTGGCTGAACAATTCTTGCCTTAAGCCAGTTAGTGGCGGATTTATATGCAACAGTGATAGAAACAATACATCTGGACAATGTTGTGCTGGAAACTTAAAAAGTTCATGTACTGGAGCATAATAGCCGTGTTCCGCTATATGCAATAAAACCTCTACTAAATGCAACGATTTCCAAGCACAAATTTCTTTTTTCTCAGTATCTGGAGGAGTTTTAAGTATCTCTACAGGTGCAGAGGTAAATATGTAGTCGGCAAATGAAAATAGATCGGGATTTTTCAACATGACAGTGATAATTGAGAATTGACCCTCCACATTTTGCCAGTGGCGATATATGTATTCTGAATAAGGAAATAAGGTTGATTGAGTCGCCAAACGGAATATGGTCAATAAGAGATCCAAGCCAATTCGATCTTTTATAATAAATTCAGGATGATCTAGTTCCATGCATACATCCTTCCAATTTAATTGAGGTTGTACATCTTTCAAGGCCTGAACAAATAAATCTGGCTTCCAGGCTTGTGTTGTATCTGTGCTGCCAGTACCACTCGAAGCATTACCACTTGGTGTTTTATCCTTTTTGTCATTGCCATTGTTCGTTTTGTCAGAATTACTGGCTGGGTTCTCATTATTATTACTGGCATTTTGTTGTTGGTTTGCATTTTGAGGGGGTTGCTGCTGTTGGGGCCAAAAGTTGGCCGGTGTGGGTAAATTTACATTACAATCGAGCAGGGAGGTGTGACGCCTGCACATAAGGCCAATAATTTTCGCCACATCTTGTGGTTGTAAATCTCGACTGGCTGCTGAAGAAGTGCCCGTACCCGTCCCATTTCCAGCTACATTACCAGTTATACCACTTCGCAAATGACTTTTACATTCTTCAACACTTGAGGTAAATTCATAACCAATTTCTAGGATTAAATTAATCCAAGATGTGTCCATAATATTATTATGATCGTGTGGGGAGAATATTGTGTCGCAAATATTGTCATAGATTTCTTCTATCGGAATCTCTGCAAAAAGAAAGCCATTTGTAGTGTTTGAACAACCAGAATTCTTTTCGTTTTCCTTTGTTTCAGTAGAGTCAGCTGCTGTTGCCGGTTCAATTAAAGTTCCGTACAGAAAAGGTGCTAATATAAGCGGTACTCGATCACGGGGAAATTCTCCTCTTAACTTTTCTAGAAACTGGGCTCTAAGATTTTCCTGTTTTACGTATTTATTCAAGCAACTTAATAATAATTGCAATAAATCCAAGGACACGTCATGCAAACTGCTTATTATTCCAGCCGATTGTAGATTTTTACCCAAATACGAATCGATAAGTTCAGGTAAAGCCTTGCTTAGCTGTTCACCAGCATGCGTTCGCAGTTCCAAATGCTGAGAGTGCGTTAGTGATAGACTTAAGATACACTCACACAATTTGTTAATTCCGGTTGCTCGAACAATTTGATTGATAAATTGGATTGTAGATTTTCCGGTCTGCAGGAGATGAAAAAGCATAAGAGTTATTTATTTAATTTTTCTGTGAAATATTTATAGAAATGTTCTTTAACAATTTTCTTATACTATGGTAATTATAGTATTAGAATCCCAATTTCGCCATGATTATGAATTTGCATCTAAGGATTATACTTCATTATCATTGAACTTTTTATAGAATTCAGTACTTTGTAAGCTCAATAGCAGTAACAAAAAAAATCTCAGAAGTGCCGATTAAAGTATTTTTAATTTATACAAACTTATTGCTAAACAAAATGTTATTATCTCAAAAGCTGAATACACAACTCATTTCGGGATTTCACAAAGTAGAAAAATTTATATTACGATGTTATTGGGTAAAGCTTGGAATTTCTTTAGTTATGATGATATATGTGTGCTTCTTTTTGCGTTGTATATACAACAACAACAAACAAGTTGTATGTGTAAGTATGTGATAACTTACTTTTTGTTGTGACCAACAGTTGTCAATGGCAAAACAAATGTTTGAAATGAAAGAAGCTCGAGTGACTTGCTGTTCCAATTGTTGCTGCAAGAGTTTCGCTTGCAATTGTTGCTGCTGATGCTGAAGGGACGATGTAAGCGATGTTGATGTTACTGTTGGATCGTTAAAATTGATACTCGAAAATAGACAACGCAGACAATGTCGATCCGCCTCCAAGCCAAATTCCTCAATTAACTAAAAAAAAAGAGTACCACGTTAGTATGTTAAAGCGAACAGTAATAAACTAAATAATACAATAAAATATAATTGCGGTTAATAAAAATATAGCAACGTAAAACAAATTAAACCAGAGTATATATATATATATATATATATATATATATATATATATATATATATATATATATATGCATGTGGGCAGAAAAGCTTAACACATTTAATGGCAACTTGTATTTATGGAAAGCTGATTAATATGACACGTAATTACATATCCATGTACACACATCGGGTGTTTTTTTTTTAGCAGTATGAAAATTATGGATGCCGATAACTAAAGTTTGACAGCTAAGAATATTAAATTATGTTGATATTTCTGTTCACTAAAATTTGACTAGCTATCATTTTGGCAGCTAAGTAGTACATCTACATCATGGGAAGATTTTATATATTATAAATCTGTGCGCGAATTTCAGTGAGCTAACGATTCTTGCAGTTATTCTACTATTAGCGATTCAGAATCATTGAGATTCATTAATATCATTATTATATAATAGTAGATATTTCCAGTTGAGTCCTTTTTCCTCGTCTACCTAAATCAAAAAGTTATCCTTCTTTGATGTAGTTTTAAAGCCAGGCAGGGAAAGAGCTCATTTTAAATTATTTTTTTTTTTGGGTTATTCAATTTAATGGAATAATTCATCTATGCGGTACAGAAAACGTAACACAAACTCGTATGTTTGTGCAGCTGCATGTGCAAGACCATTTCTATATATTAAAAATCAGATTTCTGAAAATGTTTTCTTACAAAATTTAATTTATATATATATATATATATATATATATATATATATAATGCCCAGAGACGATTGTAAATCTGCACAGGAATGAGATGAAGCAATGCGCACAGAAGATGGTACGAAATTGGTGTGTACAAAATGTAGTCATGATACCAATAACAAAATAAAGCTACAGGTCCCACATAATATCTTTCACTGCCTATTTCCCTTTTGTTTGGTTATATATGAAATAACAGCAAAATTTTATAAATATTGTAGCTTACAATATCTATATAGATTGAGCTAATAAATAAAAATGATAGGCTTGAAGCCTAGTTATTGGTTTAGCCACCGCCGATCATCGAAAAAGATCGGCTTCGCGTTCTGATTTATCGTATTTGCATATATAATTATTTGTTACCTTGTCTAACTACCTGATTTAATAACAGTTGTGCAATTTATATGCAATTACAAAATTCTATACATGCATCAAACAAAAACTATATGGACTACGAATTCCAAAAACCCAAACCTAATATTTAGCAGGTTTGATCTGGTAGCTCTATATGCGAAGTAAATATATATCACCCTTTACAATACAACGGAACGAAAAGAAGACACAAAAAGAAATATAGACATTCACATAAACAAAAATTGTATAGAAAGAGACAAATATAAAAACTAAGTGATTATTGCCCTGCTCCACTTTAATCATATGGGAAAAAGTCCATGGAATTTTTACGAATTCTACCAATGGAAGTTAAAAATCAGTTAACGAAGCAATAAAGATATTTCCTTTCTCCACTGCAAATCTGTATTACAAATTAATGCACTTGATATAACATTTAATCTAACCAGTTTTTGTTTCGGTATCTACATTGATTTACAAATACTTTTTTATTGTTGAATGTCAAAGCACAAAACAGCCAAGAAAAAGATTACGAATTTATGCGAGACAGCTAAGAAAGGGTATGCGCTAGCTTCTTTTTTTTACTGCACACAAAACTGTTCTTGTTTGATTTTTCTTAAATTTTTGACTTATTGTTTTACGATTTCACAAACTGATAAAAATTTATAACCTTTTAGCTATAATTTGAAAAGCTTTTTATTTAATTTTAATAGTTTTCTCTTTTTTTTTACAAGACGACACAGAAACCACAAGCAGAGAAATTTTTCTTCGCAAACTGTAATGGCGTCGGCGAAAATGGTTGTTGAACCAACATAGTTGTAATACTTCGTATCATGCAATATATTTTCAGTATATCAATTTGCTATCGCAATATAATTAACCAAGAGATATACAACAAATATCTTAAATTTGTATATATATTTTTATACATATAGAATTGAATATATGGCTGCAATTTCCTTATTAATTATATTTCAAATTCTTTTACAATCTGTATTTATCAACTCTGATAAGTATTTCGTTACGTGCGTTTAGTAAGCATAATGACAAAGCATGTCTGCGAAGCTGTGTTTCGTCAGTATACAGAACCCGTTGTTGCCATATTTGAAGATACATACATTAGTGGCATTCAATATCACTGAAAACTTGTAAGCTTCAACTTCCCACTTTTTTTATTACATATGTTTCCTGCTATTAGAGCTTCTAACGTAATACACCGGCAGTGTAAAAATGCTTTCACACTTACTTAGTTTGATATATAAGCATATGATAGTCATAACGATTGTATATCTATTTAAGTATTTATGTAGGACAACCTCTTATTATATACTTTTATCTTTAAGAATTTTTGGCACGGAAGAAATCTATTTCTAAGAGATGCACAAATTTATATACATATTCTTCTTATGTGGGAAAAACATGTATGAATATACCATAGAATGAAATATTTGTACAAATAATTTGCCAGCCATAATATACACGTACTTGGTTCATAGTTCACATTTATATTCTAGCTTTAATTTTGTACATACATTCATACACGTTCAGATATCTTTTCGTATTGAATTTAATTGATAATGGTGAAATAATTTTAACATTTTCGTTCATATTAATAAATTGGTGACGTAACAGTTCTTTTTATCTTACCTGGTTAAGCCTAACTGTTGTTTCAGCAAAATTTTTCTTATTTATTTGTTTGACCAAATTTCCAATCTGCGTCAGCGTTACTTTCAGACGGTCTTGGTTCATAGCTCTTCCATTAAATTAAAGTTGAACGTCGATTTTAGCGGCACTCGTCGAATGTGAGTATGATCTTAAATAACTTTTTTCGAATGATACCAAGCAACACTTTGTTGGAAACCTTCGAAAGTACATATATTTAGAAGATCAAACGCATACAGACGGCTGTAGCGACAGCGCACAAACAAAATAAAAATAAATTGATGAAATACTTGAAATCAAATTAGCTTCAAAATAATGTTTATTCTACACCACAAAAATTAATGATAATTTATTTTCGGGGTGCGGACATTAATATTGTTCGTTTTTTTTATATGCATGCATATAAATATTTTTGGTCACTAAGGGAAAATTTATATAAATATGTATGACACAAATATTAATAAATTTCTTTGTTAAGCAAATGTACATACATACATACTTATGTATGTAAGTAATTATTCTGTTTATAATTTTTGGAAGAGCGATTCTAAAACATATTGAGTTTTGATGAACCTTCCTTTGTTTTCGTTCATTGTGAAGTATTGGCAAAATTATTTAAAACGCAATTAATGAGTGACGTTTTCTTCTTATTTTGCTAAATATTTTGGGGCAACATGTACATATGGACATGGGTGTATGTCGATTGGTATTTCAATATAATGGCTTAAGGTCATTGATGGCCACTATGGTACAATAAACACTTTAGAGATGTTTTTACGATTCTTAAATATTTCCACGCGGTTATATTGCTTAATAACAAAAACAATTTCCTTTCTATGATCCCTTTCTGTTGGGGCCAACAATTTCTTTTATTTATAGCTTACTATTTTTTAATGAACGTCACTTGATTTTCTTTTTAAGCTTGTTCACACTTAACTATCATGTTGGTGTATTATTTCACTCTTTAAAAGGCTTTTGATTAGCCATTCTTCACGTCTTCTCTAAAATTTTTAGCTTTTATAACAATATTTTCATTTGTTAACGTATGCCCATCGAACTTTATTTTTTTCGTGGTTTTTCTTTTCCCTCTGATATTCTTTTTTATCTTTTTCACACTTACACGTAACGAAGTAGAATATGGTACTTTGCTTGTTCCTAACTTGATACAATTTAAATGTATTTTTTTAACTTCATAGGTATATCTTCGATTCTTATCATTTCTGTATAAAAAAAATTAAATTTCTTGTAAAAAAATCGTATTTTCTTGTTGATTGTTCGTCTCGTTATTGTCTTTAGATTTTTTCCTCGTTGACTTGTCACTTTGAATTAACGATGTGCAATAGTCGATAAGTCTTAAATTGTGTCATTTGACCACACAGTTGTATTCGCTATTGGAAAGAGATGCCAGTAAGCTTAAGTATATCAACAAAGAGATGGTATATAACGGACAAATTCAATACTGTTATACAACCTACTGTTATATAACTTATTCTAACAACGTATTATATTGTTATCAATTAAAGATATTGCCTTACACAAACCTAAAGTTAAACTAATCAAGGCTTGCATTTATGAAAGGGCCTAATATGGTAATTCAAGTTTGTTTTCATTTCCTTTCAGTGATCATCCGTCATAACCAACATGAAGTTGCTTGCAGATTGATATTTTGACAACTCATTTTTAGCATTCGTTTTAGCGCGCATTAAATCATGTACAATAAAATCATGTAATTGCTATTTGTAAAGTGAATTGTTAAAAGTTGTTGCTGCAATGATGTTGGTATCAGAGTGTGAATAAATTTGTGCGCCCCGTATATAACAAAGTTGAAAGAAATGATATTGGCTCAAAGAAACCTTTCATGAACAAAACCAACCGCTGCTTCAAAGGAATGAGGTAAGTCTTCTTTGATGATTTATTGCTGTAGTTTCATTTATTTGAGATACGTTCAACAAATGAACCATTTGTATTAAAATAATTAGTTTTAATATACGCAAGTGTGAATGCGTGTGTGTATGCATGAATGAATGAAATATGTAGGTATGAAAGCGATTTGATTTCCATTAAAGCAATTAATATGAAAATGTTTACTTAGTGTGTAAAGCCGTCTCCAGACGTTTACTTTACTTATTACAACAAAATAACTTTTCTGTCGAAAAAATTTTAATATTACACAACCGGGCTTGTTGTCCTTGTGGCTCTATAGTTAATAAGATGTCTTAAATGATTATTGGCTTAAATTCTACATTTGGTTTTGCGATAAGCTTTTGAATATTTCTCAGCATAACAACGGCCTGGAAACCGTCTATGAGAGCTTCTTGCATTTGTTGTCACTTTCTGAAAAACAAAATAATATATTGATAATAAAATGTATCTAAAAGTCTGAAATGTGCTCAAATAGGGATTGCAAAGAAGGCTTGTGAAGAATATTGAATGTACATAAATATGGATGTAAATATGTATACATCTTAAAATTTAATTTCATAGGCCTCATAGGCTATATAGCGAATTTCACATAGAACATTTTTCATATAAGCAGCTTGTAACGATACAATATTTCTTGTGAATAGGGCCTATTATGCAATTACTTACTTCTGGATTGTAGAACCTGTAAACTTTGTGCCATCGGATATTCAATAAATAGAGCAACTATGAAAGCTAAACAATTTGAAAGGCAATAGAGCACTAGAAATTGTGTAAACTGCAAAGAAGTATTTCAATACAAACAATCAATGTGTAGTGAATCGCATTATTTTATACTTACAAAATAAAAGTAATTAACATAATAGGGCTGACGTTGATAACCATTTAATAAATATACGATAGTCAAGTGCCAAATATACACTTGAAATGATAGTCTGGACAAAACACGAAATATCGGTAGACAACAAAACTCATAGGCGATCCCTGTAATAATATCATGTTGGTCATTATAAATACTTAATATAAAGAAAATTCTTTATACTTACAACCACAATTGCAGCTCATCAATAGTATGGGAATGCCAGTTATAAATAGAATCCATATATTACGATGCAGGCCAGCGTATAAGGCTGACCACAGCGATGGACCCTGGAGGTCTAGTATGGCGCCTAACCAGAACACTAAAAATGCCAAAAATGCCAGAAAGTGTACCGAAACAATATATTTCGGCTGGCCACGAATCTGTTTGCGTATCTCTTCTGTGCGAGTGTATTTCAAATAAATTTCAGCACATATTATGCCAATCAAATAGCCGAATAAATTTGTGTAAAATGGTGTATAAATCTTATAATACACTTCAATATCTTTGAAGAATGAGTAGCGATAACACCTGATTAAGAAGCACATGACATTATTTCAATTATTCTCAATTTGTCTTAATTGATATCTGAAATTAAACTTACTCTGGTTTGATAATAAAAGCCGGTTGTAATTTCGAAAGATAACTAATTGTAAATGGTATGATAAAAGATAATATGGCTAAAACTGAATACACAAGTTTTTTCAGATGATTATATCTGAAAGGAGAAAATGTTGAAAATAGTTTATGTTAAAAAATATTACAAATATCTAAATACATACTTGGACACAATCATGATCACTAGAAGATATAAAGCAAATAATTGCCAATCTGCTGCTATATACCAGGTATGATGACTGGCCTTTATACGAGAAAGAGAAGTAAATAACGGATTAATAATGTGGAACATGTTGGTGTTTAAGCTGAAATCGATAAAATTTCATCGCTCATAAAGTGATATATGTATATTTACTAACCGATTCCTTATGAGAAAAATTATTAATCATCAATAGGTTTCTCCAGCCTCTTTCGCGACTAAAGATATGAACTGGTTCTGTTATATGACGCCAAAAGGGTCCATTTTGAAGGCGGGGCAGAACAGTGGCGTTCACAAGTACAAGTAAACCAACAGAAGGTATAAATCTATAAAATAGATAAAATTAAAATAAATTTTTAGTACCTGGGAACATACAAAAAAGTTCAGGAAAATAAATGGAGAAGAATTATCGAGAAATTAGATATATATAATTCCATATTGAAACCTTTCCAACATATTTTGCACACGTTGTAATGACAACCTGTTACTCATCAGTACAATCGGTAAATAAATCAGTAATTAAATTAAATTTATATCAAAAATCCATGCTTTATCAAAATTATTTTTTGCGTAGGCTTGGGTGACTACTTTAACGTCTTTGACATTTGACTCCTTGTTCTCACATTCTCTTACCTTATATACCGAAACACCATTAGTTTTATATATGTGATAGCAAATTGTTTCCAGCTTGTTTGTGGTGTAACGAAACGGCTCTGCTGGAACTTAATAAACAATAGTAATCCACTCATAACGAAATAGGTTTCAATAATTGGTGTTGTATTCAAAACCCATAAATTATGTTTATCTCTCTCACTTCTTTCGTAATATTGAGGATTTGCAATATGTTGATATTCCGAAAAATATACATGGCCATACAGAGCCATCATCATGCATACGGATCGATATCCATCCAAAAATTGAAAATCCTTGCCTGTCTCACTGAAATACGGCTGGATCAAACGATAATAGTTGCGGCATATTGAAAATGATGTTAATAATCTAGGAACTATTGGATATATGTAAATGGATTAGGGGTTTTTATTTAATTTTGATAAATGGATGGAATTTTAAAAACAAATTCGAGTAAATCTACAATTTCTAAGTGAGAAAAACAATTGTTGTTTTGAAACTTAAAACAAATTATGTGGTTCATGTGCGACTTAACATAAATTTCGGAGAATATCTGGTATGAATATAATAAATTGTGGATATATAAGATTTTACAAATTTAAATAGCTAATCTAAAATATTTGTAACTTAATTATGTATTTCTTAACTTCCCGCTAGAAAAGTGGAACATTTCCAAGAATTAGAAATATATTGGTTTTACTACGTTTTAAAAATCGAACTTTCATTTGGTCTCCGCGATTTGAGATCCCTGATTAAGTCTGGGAGTCCTTCACTATGTTTGGATGTATATGCCTGTATGTGTGTGTGTGTGGTCGTGTGTAAGTACGTGGCTCGCTTGTTACTTTTGAACGGCTGAACCGAATCAAACCAAACAGGTAGTGAACATAGACTTCCTGGGAATTTGAACCGATTCGATATTTTGGAAAGAAAGAATTTTTCAGAGTATTTTCGAAAAAATGAATTTTTTAAACTCCGAAGTCTCCTGTTAGATTAATTACAACTTATTTAGTAGAAATCGGTATAAAATTAAAATAAATAATGTTTTAGCTCGAAGAGCTCCAATAATAACAAAAAAAACGAGATTACGATAGCTTTGCCGCTAAAATTAGCGGGAAGTTATAGGAATGGCCTTTATGGTCTATACTATTCAAAATTTTTTTTAATACTTGAACCGGTTCCCAGTGCATGAATCCTACTCATGTAATGTAATTGCTCTTCTAGTAAACTTAAAACGCTTTTTATATATTTTATGTTAAACATTTTGAAAAAAAACATTTATATCTTGCATATTCGGGTCGAAAATCCTTTCTGTTTCATTATATTTTGTGGACAATAAGGGGCCCAAAAGTGTACCACAAAAAAAAAGAAATAGATAAATAAAATAAGTAGTGCAGTAATATAAATATAGTATTTACATCAGTGCGTTTAAACTGCTGGATTTTTGTAAGGAGTTTTTAAAACCTTAATGGCAAAACTGAAGACTGAACTAGACTAGTAGTGAATAGCTTGAATATTTGTTTTTGTTTTTATCTCGTGGCTAAACTGTAAGTTCTATAACTGATCACTTTAAGAATCATTTGCATACATGCTGTGAACACCTAACGATCGCTACACACGTCGATTTTTTCATATCCCACTGTTTGCAATTACAATATTATTTTTAACATTATTATTACTTACCAATTTGTTGAGGATTAACTTTATAAAAATCATTGCCTTGCATTTCTTCCGGTTGTTGTAGTTTCAAACAATAATCATACAGACTTGACAAAATATTTAATATGACAATGACTCCCAAGATTTTATGCAATAAATTTTCCAAGGGATCTGGCGAAATATATGAGTAGGAAATAAATTGTGTGATTAATATATAATAAAACAAATAAATGTATATAACAGTTTGATAGTATTAATTTATTGACTTTTACCTTTATTTACATCTTTCACCACGTCTGTATAGCCCTCACAGTATTCGATATACGTCCTTAAATTTAAATCATATTTTTGCTGAAACTCTGCATTTAAACAATTGTGTATTACATTATGATATTCTTGGCGAAACTGCTTATCCAGGGGCCTTTTATGGACTTTGCCAAAATAGTCGGTGATCTATTATTTCGTTTACAGGACACATTAAGAGTTATTTTATGTTAATTTCTTGTTTATGCATTTACCTCGTTCTTTATTACATCATCTTCAGTTAATGAGTCAGTATTGCGAAAGGTTTCGCATCTTTTGACACAGACACCAAAAAACAAGTGATCATGCCTATAACGGTACGGAAATTCTTCATAATGTTTGATCATGTGCTGCCATAATTGGGAAGAATTATTTTGTTTAACCTCAGCATACACCATGCAATAAGTTGATGGCAACATATCGTGTTTTTGTGCCAAGCACGCATCGTAGTCATCGAATTTGTATAACGGAGGGAAGTCATTATAGGAAATTGCTATGAAATCGAAAGAGATTATTTAGCTTTTTTAATATAAAATTATGTGTAAATAATTAAGTCAATCGCGTCTGGAACATGTACAAACTAACAAGAAAACTTAAATTGAACAGAAAATATTTGTAGTTGGTTTTCAAGCAAATTTGAAAAATAAATGATCTTGTGTGAGGACTCTAGTAAAATAATTTATGTTGTGTGTATGTAAATAAAAATACCTTTTAAAAAACATATACTGTGCTAATATTGGTGGAATATAAGACACTTAAAAGTGTACCACAAAAAAATGTGTCATTTAGTTACAAGTACAAGATCAGGAGCTGCCGAACAAAAACTGACTAGTCCCATTAATTGTCTTTTATAGGACGGGCAAGTATCAGTCTAGACAGAGAATAACAGGAAAGTAATTTATCCCTGTTTTTTTTTTAAGTTATAGTCGAACTGGTTTTGAATGAAAATATTTCGTGACTTTGTACAGTCCTTTGGGTCGAAAGGCTGGTACTTTAAGGTGGCCGCCGTTACTTGTATATCAAAAATGAAAAAAAACTACAAATTATTTCCAATTTCATATTTGTAAATTCAATCAAATTTTCGTGGCATACAAATAAGTAAAAGGAATTAAACCGCAAAGTGTAAAAATGAACAACTGGCAACTGCTTGTAACTGGCGGCCGCTCGGCGTTTCTTCAATTGGCCACGCCCAAATATTTATTAAGTTCATATCGCCGACAGCAGCTATTTTTTGTTTATGCACACAAACTTATTTCGAGTTTTCAACAAAAATAGAATTTTTACAAGATTTTTCAAACGATCTACTGCCACGCCCACTAAATCGAATATATGTAAGACAAAATAAAGTTTCAGAATTTGGCTTTATTTTAATTTTATGTTAATTATGCAAATAGAGTTTTCTTTGGACTTAGTGGGCCTGGCAGGTTTAATTTTTTCCTTGCTTCGCGCTGGTTAAATTGAGACATTTTAAAAATCGGGAATTTATTGGTTTTAACCCGTTTTGAACAAATCGAGTTCCCAACAGATTCACACGGTTTGAGGTCCCAGGAAGGTTATCATGGCTAATTCTGAGAGCTTGATAATATGTCTGTATTTATGTGTGTGTGAGTGTAAGTATGTGACCCGCTTGTAACTTTTCTACACCCGAACCGAATCAAGCCAAACTGATAGCGTTCCTGGGAATTTGAACCGACTCTGACTGGAAGATTTCAAAACATCTCAAAAAAAAAAAACACGTTGATCAACTGTAATCTGTTCAAAACCAGTTGATCCGTTCGAGATATATCGTGAACAGAAAAAAAATCGAAGATATATTTTTTTTAACTTCGAAATTATATATCTGAATTATTATATCTGAATTAATATATTATATGAATTATATATCGAACAAAATTACGAAATATTTCAATAGAGTTTATATGGAAATATTTGAAAATTTCGAATCGTATCGAATGCCGTTATTTGCCCCCAGCTTATGTTCTCGATTCTCGATTCTTTTATGGTAATCGAAAACTACATCGCTTGTCACGTAGGAATCGGTTGATTTGAAAACTAATATACTAGTGTCGTAGAGCTTAAAAGCTGATAAACTTGGAAGTTACAGGAATGTCCTTTTTTTGATAGCAACTAATTAAAAATTTGTTAGTATTCATCAGCTGACCATATTGAATATGACGGCTTCTTTACAGCATTTTGGTTATAATTAAAATATAAAAATAAATCCATGCCTAGGCGATGCCTTTCAACGTTGTTACGTTTAACTCTGTAGCTGTTGCTTTTCGTAATGAAACATAATTTGTAATCAATCGCACTCATTACACTTTGCACATTTTAATTAAAGTTTTAGATTTAAAAAGTAATAATATATTCGGTTTATTTAGGATCGCATAATATGCTAATTCTTGTACTAACATCGCTGTTGGCCATTAACAATTCCTGATGTTAATAATAAAACCAACATCACACTCAAACTTATTAACGGATTATTAACCAGATACTTCATTTTAAAACCACACAGACAGAATGTAACCTTTACGTACGACTTATAGATCGTTACTGAATCTAAATATTTTAACTTTATTTAACTAAAGTTAACAATGAACTTTAGCTTGTACGAGGAAAATAAGAAGAAAATTAAAAAAATATTGCTAAACTTGAATGCAACTAAATCTTTTAATAATCATTTTGAGTGCAGGAAACAATAGTCGTCATCATATTCAGTAGAATATTTAACTTTCTTCTTTGCAAAAGCAATAAAGACCAGCGAATGTATACAAACAAACATCGCTTCATATGTATGTGTGTGTGTGTGTGTGTGTGTGTGTGTGTGTCTACTGTTTGCAGTTCAATTGAATTATTATAAGTTCATTTTAGGTATTTCAATAGGAAACAGTTCTTAAACACTCTACATCAAATGAGTAGGGACAATTTTTGAAACACATCAATCGCCAAATGCCACATTATTTTTGAATTTTTTAATAACAACCAGAATCTTAAAGCAGTCAGTTTCTTATGATTAGAAGATAACCAACAATATTTTGATATAACTTTTTCAAAAAAAAAAAAAAAAAAAAAAACAAACTAAAAATCCTTTTTTCTGTATATGAGAACGGCATCTGTGCTCCGATATTTTGTAAATTCAATTGCAAAATATTTTCAAAACATATACAATTACAAATGTCAGCGTTGTTCTGCATTGTTGTTGCACTTTATTACTTCGTTCCCGTAACAACAACATCCCTTTTTATCACAAACTACTGATGCCTCAAAAATAGTTGATCCCATTGGGAAATCATGTTATCAGAACTAAATAAAAATTGTTCGAATGTCATGTTAATTAATAAATGAATGATTTCTTGTTAATTAAGATAATTTCCATCATCGACATGTCTAATAAATACAGTTGATCATTAGAAAGTCTCTTTGATATGCATAAACATTCCGTGATTGTAAATCAAATAAATTTAAATCAAAACAATATCGAACTTAACTGGGTTCATAAGCTGACTCAATTATACCGCACTTATGGAATAGTACTCCAGCATCAACTACTAATGATATACATACACATACACACATACACTTATAAAATGGTGAAGGGTATTCACGACAGTTATTGTAAACTTTAGAAATGATGTGAACATCTGAGAACAATTATGCTGGTGCAACAAGAGATTTTGTTGACAAAAGAGCGGAAGAGAATTGATTTTTTTTGTTGGCGTAAAGTTTTAACCGACCGCAACACCGCATAAACAACACAAAAGCGATCCATATAAAATCCAAACAAATCTAGACAAATCTAAAATAAACTCAAAATATATAAACACACAGAAGTGTGCATGCGCATGGTGAAATTATAGCATCGCTACGCTCAACCATTGAGTGGCTAAAATGATGTGAAGTTCTTGTGTTCAAGTCCTGGTTGTGTTTGTTTATGTGAGCGTAGCTTTTTGCAATTGTGCATGTGTTCAGCTTTTCAATGTATTTCGCTACTCTAATATTTGACATGGCCCATGACTTTACACAAACAACAATTGCCTGGATTGTTTTAATGTTGTACTTGCTGTTGTAGCAAGGCCAGCTTAGTATTCCATCACGTGCATGCGTAGACATTTCAAGTCCAGCAGAAAAAAACAAAAATTGCTCTCGTGCCACGAAATAAAATTAATTGTTTATGCGCCGTATTATGATTGGTAAGCAGGAGAACTGAAATTATTCGCTGAAATGTTTGGCGGCTATTTGACTTTTATTATTTTTTTTAATGAGAATATAAATTTCGTGTCACCCTGTATATATTCAGATAATGATATCGTTCGAAACTTAAACGATTTGAAAAATTACTTACATCGGAAATCGATTTGGTTTTGGATATAAGAGTAACTTGTAAATTTTTTTTTTAAATATTTTTAACTGGTTTTTATATTCGTAACAGATTTGATTAACATATTTAGCAGAAATATAAGCGATGATCTAAAACTATTTAGGATAACTTAAGTTTTCTTTCGATCGGAAAATATGAAAAGCTTAAGTTACGTACATACATCCTTAACATTATCTCTCTCTCTCTCTCTCTCTCTTCTCATCTTTCTCCGCCTGTCCACCCAACACTATTCCCTTCTGTCTACAGTTGCGAAACAATGTATTGCATGTGGAGGTGTCGAGCCATAAGATGTAACATAATATATATATCATACAAATTTGAAAAATTATTAACCCGAACACCCTTAATAAACACATCGCAAAATAATAATAGCACAGGTATTGCACAAGAACGCGAATACCCTTAATAAACCTATCACAATATAATAAAAGCACAGGTGTTACACAAGAACGTGTAAACCCTTAATAAGCCCATCGAAAAATAATACTACAAGTATTACACAAGAACGTGAATACCCTTAATAAACACATCGCAAAATAATAATGGTACAGGTAGTTATTACACAATAACGTCTAAGTGTATTGAACAATTTAATGAACTATAAAAAAATCGTTGAGCCTGACAGACACCACAGAAACAAAAGGAAAAATTCCAAATAATTAATGGCACGTTTTGAAAGAAAAGAAATAATCTGGTTTTCTTTAAACAACAGCAAAAATATTCTGTGACCTTTATTGAGCCGGTATTGGCAACAGCAAAATGCATAAACTGAACCACTGGATATCGTTTCCTTAACCATAAATGGGGATTGATAATGAAATCATTAAAACTGACAACAACAACAACAACAACAACAATAAAACGACAACGATATGGTAAATCTGTAAACATTTATTATTGGGAAGAACACCCATATTTTGATATCGACTGATATGAAAATATAAAAATGATTCAACAGACGATTAACGCTTCGATTATAATAATTATTCTTCATTATAATAAAAATTTAATTGTTTGAAAGAGTATTTATTAACACAAATTCATACATATTCAATACTTGTACGCATCTGCCAATTAGAATAATCAATCGACTGATTCAATATGTTGTTCGTAATGATGAAGATATTTAAATGATCAGCAAAAACTATTCTTGAAGAGTTTTTTAGATATCAATAACCAAATAAAAACATTGAGCCCTTATGATTTTTAAGAGATATTTATTTATAAATTTTGTTGACAGAAAGCTGACAAGTCAGATGTAAGAGTCTGTATATAACAAACCCATTATTCATAAATAATTATTCAATCCGTTAATCATTATTATTATAATTATTATTATTATTATTATTATTATTATTATTATTATTATTATTATTATTATTATTATTATTATTATTATTATTATTAATTGCTCTTAAATGGCAACAAATTAGGTCTGTCTGCGTACTTTTCCAACAGCAAATACTCAGTAACTTTTTTTGGGAGAGTAATACCAATTTTACTCTGTCGGCTGAGAATATTTCAAAAAGTAGGCAGACAGCTTCCAGTGAAATTTTGCAAGAAAACAGCTGATCGGTGTGTAAACAAGTGAAATAACAAAACAAAAGAACTTTTATAAAAAAAACTGTATAAAAAGTGAATTTTCGCGGAAAATTAAAAAATTATTAAAGTGAAGCTTAAGAAGCATATTAAAAACTTGTTTATTAGCTATTATTATTTTTGCAAGTTCAATTTCTTCTTAGTTTTTAGTTTTATTTGACGGTGTTTTTATAAAACTTCTTTTGGTTACATTGCCCAACATAGTGTCAGCTTGTAATTTTTATTCGACAAAAATTTTTTTCATTTAAACAGTAAATAAAAACAGCTGTTCGCACTAGTTGCAAAATCTTGCAAGAAGAAATTTCTCCAGTAACATTTTGCAAGTTCTCTAACTTCGAACTGTCAAAAAATTCTCTTTTTGGCTCTCTCCCTGCAAGAGATTTGGAGTACGCAGACAACATTTTACAACATTTTGCACAAAATGATGCAAAATATGTGTACGCAGACAGACCTTATGTGTACGCAGACAGACCTATTGATAATGACGCAATCATATGTTAAATGTTTACTTACATTAGGTCTGTTCCAGCTGCACAACAAATCAGTTCGAACTCGCAAATATTTTCCAAAAGCGTTACACAACTTTGAGGAAATATTAAATATTAATACTTTTAAATTGTAGGAATTATTTATTTGCACTAGTGCGAATTAGAATGAAATTATCAGCTGTTTATTTTTAGATTTGAAAATTAAAAAGTAAATAGAAAATATGCAAATAAAGAAAGAAAAGATTTATTGAAAAGCAAAATGGAAAGCTTTTTCAAAAAGCATTTCAATTTAAGCTTTAGTGGCATATTTTTTCATAATTTAAACTTCTATCGCATTTAAAAGAAGACATCAACTTTTCCATATACACCTGCCAGTTTTTATTATTAATAGTATGCATTAATCGAATATATTTAAACACTTTACATTTGCACTACGTTCAGGACTTGAGGTGGTGTGGTTTCGGTGAAATGTCCTAAAAAAAATGTTTCTTTTAAATATGTTCTTAAAATGTTTAATCAATAGAGTTTAGCATTTAGCCTACCTTTTTATAAAAATAATTGGCAATTTGATGGAACGGGTACTCCACAAATATTGTTACGAGAAAAGCCAGAACAACTGAGAACAAAAGCAGGCAAATCGTGACTGTCAACTAAAAAGATAAAGAAAATATTTCAATTACTTATTTCAATTTTGGATTAATAAGAATTTAACTCACATGTTGCAAGTGATTCGTATAAATTGGCTCACGTTTGTGGCCATTTATTAAGTACAGAACTGAAAAGTGCCACATGTAAATTTGAAATGATAACCTGGCTAAAATACGAAATGCTGAGTGGCTTAGGAAGTTCATAACCGATACTGTTATAAAAAAAGCAAATAAAAATATTATTAATTTGCTGCCTTTAGTAAAATATTTACAAAAACCATCAAGTCAACTAGAGAGATAAAAACTTGTAGTTATAAAACACATTTTCAGCGATTTCAACTCGCTTTGCTGCAAAGTGATTTATAGAAGATATACGATCGTATATCAGGGTTGCAAAAGTACTTATTTTGGTACGATTTAAGACTCGAAACTTACACAAACTGCCCATGTTTTTTATGGAACCTCCCTAGTCTATCGTTCCAATTCATTTAAGGTGGCAACTCATCTGTGCTATCATTTCATTGTGATTTAATTCTGCTGTATCCAATTGTTAAGGCCGGGGCACATAGAATCCGGATTGAAAATCAGTTGTTTTTATACATATATGTTTTTTTAAGAGCACACACAAAGCTCGAACGTGTATTGAAAAAATAGAGAGAGTGAGAGAGAGGTTGTCAAAGTACTCAACGTACGTGAAAAGTTAAAAGTTGCCCAACTTTGTCCTTTGCGTTGACGGAGAAGTATTGTATGTGATGAAGCTCATAAGAGAACGTGTATTTCAACTTAGCTGTCAGTTGAAAAAGTTGACGCACAACGTATGACGTATTCTATGTGTCCCAGCCTTTAATATATTTAAAGTACTACAAAGAATTTAACTTTATAAAAATCTATAAATTAGGCCTCTATAATTTCCAAAAAAATTTTAATCGGACAGAGTAGCAAAATTTTCTCCAAAAAAATTTTTTTTTCTTTTGGTACAATTGCTGTCGAAAAAGTACCATTGTATGAGCGTTTTGGTACAATTTTGATGGTCGCATTTTGCAAGCCTGCCGTAAGCGTTTTGTGATCGCCAAGATCAATCGTTACAAGCTTGTTTTTTTTTTCTTCTGTATTGCTCAATAAAGTTAAATAAAATGTCTTACATGATTTGCAAAACATGCCCAAAAGTATAAGTCCGCTACCAACTATCACCAGCCACACATTCCGATTAAGTCCCGCATAAAGTGCTGTCCAAATTGATGGCTCCATAAATATAACATCAGCTCCCAGCCAACAGGCCCACAAGCCAAATGCTATACAACTCCAAAAAGCAAATTCAAATATCACTGTGGGTAGGCGAGAAACTTTTTTGCAAAACTCTGCATTCTGACTGTAATTCTCATATATTTCACCACAAATTATGCCAAATAAATAGCCGCCCAAATTTGTATAGAAGGGCGTGTACAGTTTGAAGAATGTTCTTTCCTCGTGCGTAAACTGGACATGTATGTAGCGGAAGCTCCTGAAAAATATATATTTTTATGATCAAATTCTTGAAAATATTTAATTTTCGGATCTTGATAATCTAAAGATCGTTTTGAATGGTTTAAATATTTTGGGTAAAAAAATATAGAATCAGAACGATTAAAATTATATTAAATGAAAATATTTCAGTTTTGGATTTGATTTTCCGAAATTTTTATTAGAGAGAGAGAATAATTTAACAATGAGAAACCTCTCGCCGGTAAATATCAAATTTACATACATCACGAGGTGATCGATGCACATCACGAGGTGATCGCTCAGCTTGTCGTTCGCTTTTTACCCATCACACAAGATAAATCGAATGACATTATTGTCAGACAGTCACGGACGACGATTTCTTTTGGATTGTCAATTAGAAAGCCTTGTCGACATGTCATACATTCATCGTTCAAGATTTGGCCAACTGGGATACTTTATATGTGTGTGTAGTATAGCATCTGTAAGATGGTCTACTTTCGAACCCCTTTAAATGCGTCAGCATTTGATTGTTCAGTCCATTAAAAAGTAAACTGCCAGTCGGCGGTAAATGCGCCCATAGCGGCGACTTTAGAGTTCCTGAAAGTCGACTGGTAATTTATCGGCCTCGATTTTTATCATGGCGTCTTTAATAATTGTCAGCATCTGACTTTGGAACTAAAGCCTCCTCAAGTAACATTTGCTGGCCGTTGGCTCCCAGTCAAATACTAGATAAAGCTGGGTAAGTATATCCTACGATTAGATGCTTTTAAAATTCTCTTAACTTACTCTGATGTTATAAGATAACACGGCTCCAGTTTGTAAAAGTAACCAATGCCGCAGGGTATTAGAACTGCTAAGATCGCCAAAGAGCTAAGCATTTTTCTCTTGTATTGGGGGTATCTGAAAATAAAAGATATTCAGAAATAAAAAATAATTCAATTTAAGTTTAAGAAAATTACCATGAATGGAAATAATTTGACAATTATGTTTATGAAATGAGTGAACATGTTCTGAAAATCGTGCGGTTTGTTGCAGTTTTCCTACTTTTCACAGATGCGTTTGAGCACAAGATGTGTGTCTTGTCAGAGAATAAGCGAAAAGTGGGCACAAAGAGCCCACGTATTTTTTAAAAATAATACTAGTATTTTGGTTAATTATTGTTTCGAAGTTACTTTAAAGTTTATTTTATTTCTTTTATTTTTAGTTCGATTTTCTTAAAAATTGTGTTACTTATTATGTTATTTTTATTTCAGTTTATTATGCTTCAAAGGCGTGTAAAAATACTTGCACATTGTGAGAAGATAAGAACATGAAACTCACCAACAACCTTCTGCTTGTACAATGTGACGCGTAAGTAATATCATTAATAATATTATGTATACGCATAGAAGCACCATATAAAAAGAGGAGTTGGATACAAACAGAGACACATATTGAAATGCCTGCAGTGTTCCTGACTGTTCAATTTTTATATCACATATAAATTAAAAACTTCTCTGAAATAAAAAGAAAACATTAAATTTTCATTCTGCACCATTCAAATGTTTGTTTATGGTGCAGTTAAAATTAAATTAGACCAGATCGCTTCATTATATCATAGCGGTTTTAAAACGCCGAATTTCTGGCGTTTTCGTTTGTCTGAACACCTGCTTGGCGTTTACAAATCGAAACCGCCAATTGTCAGCGATCTATGTACGTTATCAAAACGGGAGCGGTAATCATAAAAAATAGTGTGGACTTTAAGATTTTTTTAAAATAAATTTTTGACAAAAATTGGGAAGATGAATTGCACCCAAAACCTCCAGATGGGATGAAAATTTTATATGCGATAATCCCATGGCGTTTTAAATTTACGACGCAATTTTTTTCACAACTCACTTGTTTATAACGATAAGAACGGCAAAGTAAAAAGCGAATAGTTGCCAATCCGTCGTCATGTACCACGTGTGAGGGAACCCCTTTGGGATGACAATAAAAAATTTAAAAAAAATAGTTAATTTTTAAATAAAAACACTACAAAGCAATTTTATGTACACTCTCCGAAATGTTGTCGTAAATCAATAAATTCTTCAAAAATTTGTCACGGCCAAACGTGCGTCCAGGCTCGGTTAAATGGCGCCAAAACGGTCCATCTTGCAAACGCGTAAAGAACGTAGCATTAACACATATAAACAGTGCCAGAGTAGGAAGAAATCTATGAAACAAACAGTGTTATAAAACAATGAAACAACTACGCTTTCTCGCCTTTTACCTTATGTAGCGCATCAATAATCCCTTACCAAACGCTTTCATACAATCGCCAACGCTGGATTGTGAATTAATTTTAAATAGATCTTTGAATTTGATTAGCAACAGCATTCCGCTTAACACATGAAATATTTCCAGTATTATCGTGCCATTCGTAAAGCCCAAATGAAATTTGCTTTTGGCGAACTCTTCAA
Source organism: Linnaemya vulpina (assembly GCA_963675445.1). Lineage (NCBI taxonomy): Eukaryota > Metazoa > Arthropoda > Insecta > Diptera > Tachinidae > Linnaemya > Linnaemya vulpina. The sequence goes on from OY776279.1 coordinate 13,099,431, forward strand.
ATGTATGAGGATTTTTAACATGATGATATTGTGTGAAAAATGCATGGCCGATCACGACGAAAGTAACGCAGAACGAGCGTACACCATCTAAATATCTCAAGTCGATGCCCAGTGAACTGCTGTAGGGTTCAACTAGACGATAGTAGTTGCGGCGCACAGAAAAGGCTGTTAAAAGCTTGGGAACTAAGAGAGAGAGAAAGAGGTGAGAATTGAAATTAATGAAAATAAGATAAATTTTATAAAAATTATATTGTTGTATTAAAACCCCAGTAAAAGTTTTACATTCGAGTTAAAAAATCACTTTTTTCCAATTTTTTCGCTCACGAACGGATTAACCGATTTTGACCCGATTGGTAACTGTCAACATGGCTTTCCAATTTTGACAGCTGAATAGTTTTCTCTTCGGTCGGTGGAGCAGTTAAAAAGTTGTCCAAAAAACCTATTGAAAATTTTTTCCGAGTTTTTTCTGAGATTTCTCGATATCTACTAGTTCGAATCGGTTCAAATTCACAAACAAAAAAAAACCGTGAACTACAGTTTCATATAATACAGAAGCAATTTTTCAAAAAGTCGCTCAGACTTCTATAAAACTTTTTTGTGCATAAAAATTAAACTGTTTACCTGCTTGCTGGAGATTCCTTTTATAAAAATCACTACTTTGACGTTCCACAGGCTGTTTCCTTTTCAAGCAAAAATCATAAACACTGGACAGGATATTCAGTATCAATAATATTTGCAAAAACTTATACATCATTCTTTCGGGACCATCTGCGGAAAGAGATTTACTAAAACAGTGTAACAGCGCGAAAAACTCTATATATAAAAGATTACCTTCCTGTAGCGTTTCTTCAGGTCGCTCACAATATTCAATGAAGGTTTTCAGGCTCAAACCAAATTTATTTTGAAATTCAGAATTCAAACAATTATGAACCATTGCGTGATATTTGGAGCGCATTTCTAAGTCCAAAGGCCGTTTGTGGATCCCATCAAAGAACTGTGTAACCTATGGAAATCAAAATTTAAAATATAGAAATTAATTCAATAAAAAAAAACAAATAATTTCATAATATGAAATTTATTTGTTGGGGGGTTAAGCAGTGTCTATATATGCATTTCATTGGCGCTTTTCACCAAATCGTCAGTAGACGTCAACCACAGTTTTGAAAAGTTTCAAACTTCTCAACTTATTCAAAGACTTTTATAAACCATCTGAGAATTATGTTAATAAATTAACTATAAAAATTCACAAATGATTTTAAAAAAATCACATTATAATAAGTGTAGTAGGCTATGAAAGTTATACAAACCAAAACCCAACAAACAACTTTTATTCGATATGACTCCATTTTATTTTTCAACAGCTTTATACAATTAGAAACCCTTTGGATAACAATGAAATATGAAAAACAAAATCTCAATTTAATTGTTAATAAATTAACTATTTGGCATACTGTCATTGTACTATTATAATATGAAATTTATTTGTTGGATGGTGGTTAAGCAATGTCTATATGCATTTCATAAATAATTTCAAATAATAATCGAAATAATTTCTTTAGTTAATCGAACTGGGTAAAGCTGGTGAGAGGGCCTACTTGACAGTGGAACGAAAAGTGTGTGCAATTAAAAAAATTGAAAATGAGTTTTTTCGAATAGTTTTTTTTTCGATAACTACCTGATTTATTACTTTGCTGTCGTTGTATTGAAAATGGTCCAGTAGGTTTGGGAAACTTTTGCAGCGTTCCATACAAACTCCAAAGAATAGACGATCACGTCTGTAATGAAATTTGTAATCCTGAATGTGTTGATCGATTTCTCTCCATAAATCCGAAGAATTTTGTGGTTTAATTTCAGCATAAACCATGCAATAAGTGGACTCGAATGTCGAGGTTTTGCTATTCAGACAAACATCGTAGTCGTCAAGATCATACAGCGGAGGAAACGATTTCAAAGTTTTTGCTGGAAATAAAAATTTATTTCACATTCACTATGAGTTTTCTTTTAAGATATAGTGAATTGGTATATGCATATATTATCTTTAATATCACATTCCAGTTCACTTGATGTTTTCTCCTTCTCTACCGACTCTATAAGTCTCAGATTTCAGAAACTCTTATTTTTTTCGCATTTGTTTTCAGCATTATTCACTATCGTAGTTAAGTGATGTAAAGGAATCGTTTCATTTCTTCATGTAAACATGTTATTAATAATTTTAATAAAATTTGTGTGTGCGTGTGTGTGCGTGTGTAGGCACAAGTTTACTTCACTGTTTTTTAAAAACCTGTGCTGATGTCATTTCAAAAATTTTCTTTCTTTAAATTATTCAATAGTCTAGTAATTGTTAAAAGAACTAGAATTAATTTCAATAGGCGGAAATAAAAACAACGGGACAAAGCCCAATTGAAAACTTGCTTCTCCGCTTACAGCGCAAACCTGCTAACTCACGTGACAAAAAATTATATTTTCATATTAAATCGAATTAAGATTCATACGCTAATTGTTCGAAATTTTGTTTAAATCTCAGAAAGACATGATGATAAATTATGATGAAAATTATATTTTCAAATTAGTTCTTTCGAATTCTATAGATATAAATTAAAGCAAGTTTTTTAATCAGTGAATGCGACACTTTTGAAAAAGTGGCCTTGGCAGGTGTACACTCTAAGCCGACGAACGTTAGTTTATAATGAAGTTCGAAATACAAATACGGAGAATTTTATTTAATAAAAAAGTCATAACTTTTTATTAAAAAAAAAAAGAAAACAATAAGTAAATAATTAGAACTAAACGGTTGAACAAAATATTATTTATTTGATTTTAAGCGTAACACAAATGGAAATTAGCAACAAAAAAAAAATAATGTTAATGAACTGATGCACCACATTTATTATGTGCATAATTATGCATTTTTTTATTTTTAAAATATAAACACATGAAGTGTTTGATGTGAAATAGTTTATTTTTATTTGTCAACATCACAAGCATGTCCAACTTAGAGCTGGTTTAAGGCAGTTGCCCGTATTATTTATTTTAGACTTTTTCAAAGCCCCGTTTTACATAATCAATCTATATCGATATATTTCAATAATTAAATAATTATATATATTTCAAAAAGAAATAATTAATCAATAGTATTGACAGTATTATCGTTTGTATTCCATGTGTAAATTTTAAAAAATCGGGAAGTTATTGGTTCTACCCCGTTTTGAAAAAAAAATCGAGTTCTCATCAGATTTCCATGTTAGGAGGTCCTAGTATCCTTCCCTAACTAATGCTGAGAGCCCCACTCTATGCGTACATTTGTGTGTGTGTGTGTGTGTAAGCATGTGATCCGCTTATAATTTTTGAACAGATGAACCGAATCAAACCAAACTGCCAACATTCTGAACAGCGTTCCTGAACTTAGATTTTCTGTGAATTTCAACCGATTCCAACTGGTAGACTTTAGGAACATTTAAAAACCACGTCGATCACCGCAGGGTGGCTCAAAATCGGTTAATCCTTTCGTGAGATAAGTTTAAAGCAGATTAATTCTACCAGATCGTTTAAGACAACGCTGTGAAATGGCACACCCTTTATATGTCCGATAAAATCCTACATGTGACTGACATGACAAGGAAAGTGTGATAATGATCCTTATCCGTGTATTTATTTTCCCTTATGTGGACAATATATTTTCTTTTAAACTATTTTAATTTAAAATGAAACCACAAGGACTCTGAATCACTGTTGTAACGGCCTCAAATTTTATTATTTATCACAGCCGTTTTGAAAAAATTTTAATAATAATTCTATAACAACAACAATTCATACACTCTTGTGATTTTGCTTATTGGACGGCGCTACTTAAATTGTTATACGAACAGTATTTACGAGCGGTCCCACTTATGATTTGTATTATGATGAGAATTATTAAAAATATAACACGACATTTAGAGACACGTTTCATTGTTTTAAAATAAAATATTATTGAGTTTTTGATAGTTTCAATTGTCCTTATATTTTTGGTGTTGTTTTTAGAGCTTAACTTATGCGTACGAGCTTAGAACTGATACTAATTTGTAATATTGTTTGGACAATTTAAATATGTTGAATCAAAATAGTTTAATATTATTATTATTTTTTTTTCATAAATAGAATGCAACATTTAAAAAGAGTACATAATTACAATAACTAATACAACTGGTTTTTGTTTATTTAAACAGAAACTGTTAGTTTGGAAAACAATTGATTTGTTTCAAAAACAATTTAGTTGTTTTCAATTGCCGACCCTTAAGCGCTGAATAGCCCCAGTTACAGGGTTATTTTTACCTGTAGCTAAGAAAATTTATAATTTTCAAAAATTCGGAAAAACTACTCTATTAGCCCTGGAATGTAAAACTCCAAACTTAATAATTACTTTCCACCGACACGTGAAAGTAAAAGCAAATATAAAATCAAAACAAATTATTATTAAATCAATTGAAGTATTAAACAAAACCTTTAAGGCTTGAAATGAAATCGAAGTTAATAACTTTACAACCGCTTTAATAGTTTTTAAATATTTTCTAATAACTTAATTACTTTAAGGCCAATTACTTTATTGTTTGCCCCTATTAACGATGATCATATCTTTACATTTGGATGAGTTAAAATGTTGAATTTCTTCAACAACTCATAAATAAAATTAAATTAAATCGCAAATAATTTTACAAGTGATTTTCGTTTCGAAATACATGCGATTTTACAATAAAACTGTTTTATAATGAATCTTTCATGTACCGGTTTTATCGAAATTTTTAATTTATTTAAAATAACTACTGTTGCCTTTTGGTGTGGAATATAACATCGTTCAAATGTCCGCCACGACTTCTATGGGTGGAGCGAATCAAAAGTGTTCAACTTTCTGAAACTCTGGCATATAAATCAGACTGAATGTGACCGACTTCTTATCCGCATACACCTGCGACTTAAGAGAATCCCACACGAAGAAGTCTGACCCTGTCGAATTGCACGATTATCGGAGACTAGTTCCACGTTAGAATGCACGGCCTCAAACCGATTATCCAATGTGGCCTGATCTATGTGACACGTAGTGACAAAATTAGTTTTATTTTTTCCTGGACCAGCAGCACTCAGGAGATGACCCCTACATATGCGATGCATTATGGGAGAACTACGAAAACAGGTTGTGGGAAGGGGGATAGAAAATGTACTGCCTATAGAAGTTCGATTTGAACCTCTCCTCCCAAACCTGTGGTTGGTGTTCAGATCAACTACATCAGACAAAAAAGAAAGTTGCGGATCATCGACCTATAGGATTCGCCATAACCAGCGATGGCGGAGCTGTTTTTGGCTGATCTTGCGATTCGTTGAAACATGGATTTTAGCCGATCGCTTATTCACCACATTGCAAATATGTAGTTCTCTTGGCAAAATGGGCTACGGATGCTTATAATTTTTTGCTTCTGATTACAAAATAGGCAGTCTTTTATTAAGATTATAAAAATATTAATAATATTTGAATCGTCTTAAAAATATTTCACAACATTCCAATCAAAAAGATCGTTCGAAAAATCCCCTCGCAGTCAAACTTTTTCATGTTCGCCAAAAGTTACTTACGACTGTTGCCCCTCCCTAATACTAACTGGTCACAGCATAGAATATACGAAACTGTTTATAAAATGTAAAATAAAATCTGTAGGCCAGCAGCAAACATCATTGGCAGTGAACTTCACTTAAGACTTACAAGTTTTATTTTAAATTAAGAGCTTAAAAATATACGATGAAATAAGTATGTTAATTCAATAGAAACAACTCAATCGAGAGTTCAAAGTATTTATGAAGAGTTGTGAATTGAAAAGTAAATAATAATCGTACATTTTCTTATAATAAATGATCAAACATTTGCGATAGAATCTACACAACTGGACTTCATCCAAAGCAAAATGTAGTTCCATGTTAAAATGAAGAGTCCCCAAAATTGTGTGTTACTCCAATACAAAGAAAATTTAGAAATTCATGAGTGACACTTTTTGCTCAAATTAACAAACATTAGAAAACTTGTACGCACAAAAAAAAAAAACATTTTGCACACGTCACAGGTCCTAAAAATAGTTTCAGTTAAAGTTTAAAAACAGCACCATTTTATATCCAGTTAATAAAAATAGAAATTCAACTTCAAGATCACCTAAGAAACTTGCTAAAACGAAAACACAATATTTTGTCTCAAAATATGAGCAGTAAGTTGTTGTATTAAAAAAAAACACACAATTGAATAAGTTAGTAAACAGCCAGAACAACAACAATAGAAAAGATATGAAATCCAAAATTTATGAAGATAATTTTTGTATTTAAAACATGATGTACTGACGAATCGATTTAGTCGTTATTTTTACATTCTATGTTCTGAACATTGAAGAAAAGTCGTGTAGTGCTCGAATAATTAACAAACAAAACTCGAAAAGTTGAAGTCTTCCTGAAACGATTTTCGAAGTTTTTTTTCCAAGTTTTTTTCGTTAGAAAAATTTTTTGGAAAACGTGGTTTAACAAAAATTTTACGTTGACTAAAAAAGGAGGACTAAAGAAGGTAGACATACTTCAGTGAAGCAAAATAATACAACGCAAAATAAAAAAATTTTTTTTTTTAAATATAATTTTCTTTGTCCATGAAAGTTTCCTGTGACTCAAATTTTAAGGTAGCGAACAGTCCATAAATAAAAATGTGTACACACAAGGAAAAGACATCCTAAATGAGTTTTATACCCTTCACAAAAATGTGAAAGGGTATATTTAGCTTTGTCATTCCGTGTGTAATTTCTTCGATATCGATATGCGACCCCATAAAGTATATATATTTCGGATCCTTATGAATAGCGATGACGATTGAGCGATGTCCGTCTGTCCGTCTGTATGTACGTGAAATCGGTTTTCCCAAGCCCCCAGAAGAGCTAGAGACTTCGATTGGAAGTGAGCTAACTTAGAGTGGTATTGAAATTCAGAAAAATCGGAAGGACGGTTCCAGAGCTGGGAAGCTTACACCTATTTCTCGACGCAAAATTAACACCAAAAGCCTATTATTTTTTTGCTTATTTGAAAATTGAACCTATTTCATGCCTTGGGACTCCTCAATTGTCCATTTAAAACTAAAAAAAAAATTCCAGGGATGGGAAATTAAATTATTTTTTTTATTGGTACATTCGGTATTTTGTGGTACATATAATAACTAAAATGTTTAAAGATTTTAAGTTTTTCTTAAATAAAACCGTTTTTAGTGTAATGAAGATTTGCATCGATGAAAAAAAAAATTTTTAAATTTAAAGTTTCCATCCAGGGTTAGGAAATTCAAATTTTTTTTTATACAATAAACTAACCAAAATTAACTGACATCGTTTTTCCTGGTTAAAATTACTTTTTATTTCGGCAACATAAAATTGGTATCGAAAATTAAAAAAATCAAAATTTCGATTCCAGGGATCGGAAATTGAATATTGTTTTTGACACATTCGGTATTTTGTGGTACATATAATAATTAAAATGCTTAAGAATTTTAAGTTTTTCTTAAATAAAACCGTTTTATACATCAGGAAGATTTGCATAGATGGAAAAAGAAATTTAAAAAATTAAAAATTCTTATCCAGGGTTAGGAAATTTTAATATTTTTTGTACATTAAAATAACTAAGAATTAACTAACGTCATTTTATCCTGGTTAAAGTTATTTTTTGTCCTGGTAAAACAGAGTTGGTATCAAAAATTAAAAAAAATATAACAAATTTCGATTCCAGGGCTCCAAAACTGATATATGTATATTGTAGTACATGAAAGTGACAGAAATGTTTACATATTTGTAGGTTTTCTTAAATAAAACCACTTTATACATCATGAAGACTTGCATTGGTAAAAAATAATTTTAAAAAGTTTTAATTTTCTCCTCCAGGGATCGGAAATTGAAATATTTTTTGGGCACATTCGGTATTTTATGGTATATATAATAACTAAAATATATAAATATGTTAAGTTTTTCTTAAATAAAACCGTTTTTGGTAACATGAAGATTTGCATAGATTAAAAATAAATTTAAAAATTTAAAGTTCCCATCCAGGGTTCCGAAATTTAAAATTTTTTTTATACAATACATAACCAAAAATCAATTAATGTCGTTTTGTTCCAAGTTAAAATTATTTTTTATTTCGGCAAAACAAAATTGGTATTAAAAATTAAAAAAAAAAATAAAAATTTCGATTCCAAACGCATTCTAAACGAAACTGAAGTTGTTTTTATTTTTTGCTAACTGAAACTATTTTATAAGTTAGAAAGCAGACGTACGTTAGTGAAGGGTATATAAGATTCGGCACAGCCGAATATAGCACTTTAACTTGTTTTTATATTGAGTCCTAATTCGTTTTGATTTAGGGTGCGGTATTTTGATAAATTTTATATAAAAATACGTCACACATTTTGTGGTCCCCTTTTAGGCGACTTGCTGTCTACCGATACTCCTTAATTATATAATATTGAAAAGGTTTTTTCGTGTAAATGTGTGCAATAGAAAGGTGTTTAAGAAAAGCATTTTATATGTCCTCGAAAATCACAAAAATTTATTTCCATATATTTTTTTGTACATAAAAGTCTCTGTACAATTTCAGAAAGAAAGCAAATGTAAAGTAACGATGAAATGGAATGTTGAAAAGTTGTCTGAAACTTTAGCAGCATCGATTGATAGAACGCAGCGCACGAAAATATTGTAAATACCAAGTGGTTTGATTTTGATCACCGGTTGATTGTATTATAAATAATTCTTATTTAAAATGTCGCTTGTAAAAAATATCTGCACATTTTTAGGGATAAAATCCGTAAAGACAAAACGGGTGGGCCATTTAAAATCTTATATATAAAAATGTAATACAATTTTTTTTTATTTTTTCCAGAGTTCATCATTTTAAACGATGATTTCAACAAAACTTCCCTCAATTTTCAAAACCCTGCATGTCATTGTGATCTCTTCAAGTCTTTGCCAAGGAGGACTACTCAACAGTAAGTAAACAGGAGGTGCCCAAAGAACAAACATATTCATATAAAAAGTTTTATTACAAATTCTTTTTCATGTGTCCAGTAACCGAATATAAACGCATGCCCGCTTTACACAATTACGACAATTACCATGACTGCATGAGAGGAGAGGAAGCTGAAGCAAAATATCCAGCTAAATATTGTATGGTGTTTGTGCAAATTCAACCGGACAACGACTCCTCAGTGTGGCAACAAATAGAATCAATGAAGTCGGATAAATTGAAATATCGTCACGATAATTTGTTTAGAGGCGTGTGCATGGAGAGGTGCAACGATCTGATAGAGAGTAATCAAATTAATAGCAACTTTGACGACCAGATGCTGGCAAATGAGGTGAGATTTTTTAAGTTTGAATGATTTATTTCTTAAAATTATTTCAATAAAATACGCTCTCTTCAAGCACACGCAAATGTTTCAAACATTTTACAATACCTCGATAGATCGCATCATGCGGCATGGCCACCACAAGGCGATTCATGAATGTGTTAATCGTGAATATGTGAAGAACTACAATTTGAGTGCAAAAACATTTACCAATTTTTGTATTGATCCCCGACAAAGCCGAGAAAAAGGTGAGATCAACAGTACGGTGTTTTCAAATTGAATTCAAGTTCAAGTTATTATTCTTATGATTCTTATTAATTTCGATATCTATTTCTTTCTCTTGTGATACAAAATTGAGAGCCTTGTCGCTTTTCAGATTGTGCACAAATTTCACTTAAATATGTTTCTCATTGACTCACTTCTTGAAAGAAGAATGCTGGAGCTCTTTTCAATAGCTTTTATTTTTCATGTTCTAAAATATATTCACAGAATGTGCAAGAGTCCAAGCAACTCAAATAGTTCTTTTCAAATCACTTAAACAATTAATGGCAAATATCGTACAAGAAATACTCTGAATTCAATAGGTATAACATAAAACACTGTCAAACCGATGTGTCATTAATCCATATTTGTGGTGGAAATCAACTCCTTAGAAATGTTTCCCCTTCTTTCAATCGCGAAAAAAAATTCCCCGTGAAAAATTTCCCTTGTTCTGAACTATATTTTTCAAGCGAGTTTTTTCTTGTTTTCTTTGAAATATTATAAATTCAACATAAATTTCCTCAAATTTAACTTTATAAATAAATTGTTCGAAAAGCTCTTAAGATTCAGAAAGACATGATAAATTTTTCAAAGCACAAGAAAAAGTCAGCATCATATCTTATATAGAGAATTTACTCATTGGAGCAGAACGACTGATTTCGAAAGCCGCTACACTTTCATCATCAGAACTGATGTGTATTTTTATTTATTATCAGTTCTGAAACGGCTTAATTATAGGTCATAACAGTTTTTGTTTGTACCAATTTTATTATGAAAAAGCGTACGAGAACTGTATCAAACTGAAACACACTTGTGTTAAGACCCTGTGTTGCCGTTTAATTATTTCTCTGCTTTTCCTATTTCTTAGAACTTGTTGTTCCATATTTCTTAAGTCAAACCTTTTTATTATTAAATTTCTTAACTACATTTAAACTTATTTTTTATGAAACAAAAACTCTATGAAAATTAAATTTTCAAAATATATAGATTTCCTAAAAAAGTTTTAATACCAAATAAAATATTTAATTTCCTGAAGAAGTAACGCAAAGAAGTAACGAAATATTAAAAAATAAATTATTTATTTATATTATAATAAGGAGATTTTCAAGAATATTATTTTTAAATCCTTTTTTACATTCACTGAGAACTGATGGCGGGAAGAATTGTATACGGGAGATTTATGATATTATTCTTCCCCTTGAGGGAAACATAAATTCCACTTTTTGTTCCCGATGAGGTAACTGACGATGTATTCAATATATATTTTTTAATCAACACAAAAGTATATATGTATATTGCCAGTTACGAACACTTGGATTTCAGGTCACCATATGTCATAATACTTTATGGTCTGCTTATATATTCTTTGCAGACATCTACTTCACTATAACTATTCTTTTCATAAGCGTACTCGTTCTAATAAATCTATTATCAACGATGTATGATGCCAAATTGAAATCCCATAATTTAGAGACAAGAGACACCAAAAACTATTATGAAGTTAAGCACAGTGCCACAGGTATGATATGATTTTATTAATAAGAATTTCGTAAAGATTTTACACTTATTGAATGTTTCTGCACTTTCAGTCAATAGATTTCTGACAGCATTTTCTATTTGCCGCAACTACAAACGCTTGGTGAAGCCAAACACTAGCGACATTGGCTATGATTTGAGTTTTCTCGATGGAATTAGATCGATTGTCTGTTTTTTAATCATCTTCGAGCATACGCTTCTGGTGCAATTCATTTATCTAGAGAACACGGAGTTTGTGGAAACCTTATGGCATCAACTGATGACAAGATTATTAGTACATGCCTTAATATGGGTGGAAATGTTTTTCATTTTGAGTGGTCTACTGTTGTATGTGAAGTTCGACAAGTCTCACTATATAACACCGAAATCATCCTTCCTGAATTGTGTGCATGTGTTTGTCCGTTTATTATTTTCTCGCTACTTGAGGTAATTATGCGTTTTTTTAACTGGTACTCGAATATTGTATATTGTATGATAACATCTTGATGGATTTTAGATATTTACCCTCGTTGTTATTCATAATAACATATACTGCTAATATAGTTTATTACTATGGAAATAACTCTCTTGGAAGAAGTGTTTTGGATCCGCATTGCTTGGCATGCCGTAATTCTTGGTGGCTAAATATTATAATGATTAATAATTATTTTATGAAAATGTCGGTAAGTTTTTATTTTAAATAATAACTATTTGCAGACGATTTAAAAGGTCTTATTAAATAAATATATTATATAAATATATATATTAATATATATTATATATATTAATAAATATTATATATTAATATATATTATATATTAATATATATTATATATATTAATATAATTATATAAATATATATATTATATAAATATAAATATATTATATAATGATTAATAATTATTTTATGAAAATGTCGGTAAGTTTTTATTTTAATTTAAATAATAATACAATAATAACCATTTGCAGACGATTTAAATATCATAATTAGTAAGCGAATAAAGAAAGGAATTTTGAAAACCATTAATCTTGGGTTATAAGCGGGTCAGATACTTACACACAAGCATATGCACGCACATATATACAACCAGACATAGTAACGGTCTCTCAGAATTAGTCAGAACCTCAAAGATCTGATGAGATCCTCAAAGAAGTGATTAGAACTCGATTTTTTCAAAACGGGATAGAAGCAATAATATCCTGAATTGTTTTAATTTTAAATTTTCCCAGCGTGAAGTTACAAATTTGTCGTTAGTTCCTGCTCTTGTGCAGTATCACATTGTTAATCAAATATCTAATAATTCATTGCAACTGAATTAGAGTTGTAGATTACGTCCGAACTCTTTTAACTTCACCTCAACGGTGATTACATTACAGACCCAAATTTGAATTTAAAATCCTAAAGGATTAAAAAACCAAACATTAAATTTAATAAAAACAAACACTTTTAACACTCTACAGATATTGTAACAATTCATAAATTTCTTGGATAAATAATTATTTTATTTTTTACATATATATTATTAAAATATTTTTAATAACTAAAAAGGTCATGTTTAAATATATTTATTGCCATTTACAGTGTCTGATGCATACCTGGTATATTGCAGCCGAGTTTCATCTTCATGCTTTATTTCTAATAATTTTAATTGTTATAGCAAAGTAAGTCAAAAGTTGATGAAAGTATTGATATTCTTTTAAATCGATTTAATAGTATTTGATTTAATAATTTCATAATTAAATTATTATTTATAGTCTAAAATTTTTGGTATTAAATTCAGAAAGAAATGATCAATTCCAATATTTGACGGATTAAGTGTAGCCCATACTTTTTGGCAAATGTTTCTTTAATACATCGTGTGAGTGTCCTACAAATGAAGCGATAAAAGACAATTTTTTATGCTAATTAAAAAAAGTTGCCTAGTATTAAAAGAATTAAGCCAGTAATTATTGGTTACGCGTTTTTCGCCAAATATTTTTTAGATGTGAACGTATCCGAACATTCAAATAAAATAAGTTTGACTTAATTGAAAAGGAACATTAAAATATAAAATTTTGAATAATTGTACATGATATTATTTGCCTCTTAAGGCAACACATTAATTTGATTCAGTTGTCATTCAATTCTCGTATACTATTTTCTTACATAATTCTCAGAAATAATAGCTGTTATAATATGTAACTAAACCATCTAACGTGTGATGATAAACTTATAAAAATACTCACAACTAGTGATGATGAAAGTGTAGCGGCTTTCAAAAGCAGCTGTTCTCCTTTGCGGATAATAATAATTTTCCTCTGTTCCTAGGATATATCGATGATGTATTTGTGAATTTAATATTAAGAATCTTAGTTTACAAGTCATAATTGGAATTAAAAGTTTTAAAAATTTTTAACATTCAGATATCCAAGGTTCAGGATCTTTTTATTAGCAAGCGTAGCAGTCTTAGCAGCAGCAATTAATTTCGGCTTGAATTATATACTTAAATTGGAATCGACATTTACTGTGCCACCAGAGTAAGTTGAGTTCATATTGAAATACTGCTAACTATGAAAATGGGACATATTGTGTGCGCAGTCTCCAAAATCCCAGCAAAGCTCTTCACGATTGAGGCTGGGATATAATTCAATACATGCAAAATTAATTCATTTTTCATCATCTCTATTTTTAGATCTCTTCGATATTTATACTTCTATAACATCGAATTTCTCAAGTATTTGTACTTTTCATCTTACACGAACATAAATTCTTTCCTGCTGGGCATCATGTGCGGTTTTATCTACATGAAATATCTAAGAAAAAATCCCAAAAATAAAAAACTCTTGGGAAATATCCTGGAAAATTCTCCGTATATTGGCTGGATGGCCATCGTTGGTATCCTCTACTTAGGCACAACAATTATGTCTCACCGAGAGACCACAATATGGACAGCAGCATACGGCCTATTGCACCGTCATGTGGGCCTCGCTATTGTGGCAGTTATAGTCATATTGAGAGGCATGTGTACCGGAGGCGGTAAGTTTGCGAATGTATTTATTTTGTTTATTGTTAATTTGGCGTTTTATATTTTTAAGGTTTCCTTAAATATTCTGCATTTCGCTTATTGTCTCGAATATCCTTCCAAATGTATTTGTGGCAACTTGTTGTACTGTTTTATATTTTGCCATTTATAAAAGAGCCTCTACACATTAATTACATTATGTTGGTGTGTGTTAATAATTCCCGATATATTTGAAACCATTAATGAGATTGTTTCCTATGTATATATTATAGGGCGCATTGGTTGCATTGCTGTATACTTGTACGAGCGTGATTGCATTTTTTGCTGCTTTACTTGTGGAGTATCCAATTGCTGAAGTGATCGCCATAATTGATATTGAAAGTAAGTGTTTTATTTAAAATAATAGTGGAAAAATAGGGAAATAAAATCTGCAGATATTAAGCGGAACGTTTTCGTTTCACGAATCTGCTTTTACTCACATTAAATTCGCTCTCAAGCAAATCTGAGTTTATCAGAGAGAGAGAGAGAGAGGGGGGAAAGACAAGGTCACATACCGAAAAGCTTATTTATTCCTCTTTTGATAATATATTCTAATTATGGCTTCATGCTGGTTCTTTCAGAGAAATTGAGAAAAATGACTGTTTCAAGGACCAATGAAAAATCTCTTCACAAATAAGGATATATATCGTTTTAATTACTTAAGATAATATTAATACGGTTATTGTACTGGAATTGTAAATAAAAATACTATCATTCTGGCTTTTTCAAGTTGTTATATAATCTGAATTAAATGAATAGAGAATGAAAGAAATCCAGTCCTCTTTTCTCTAATAAAATTATCTCTCTGCGGGAGAGAGATTGAAGAGAGAGAGAGAGAGAGAGAGAGTGTGTGATTGAAGCATAGTGAGAAGTGATAGTGAGAACGGATCTTGCATACAAGCATCAGTAGAGTCGGCAGCTGAAGCAATTGTTGATCCTAATAGCCCTATTACACTGACGTACATGTCGGCTGACATGCTTGACGGCGAAGTTTACGTTTTGCTATTACACTATCCAACGCTGATGGCATACTTCATTATACAAAAATTTTTGAAGCGAAAGCATGGCAATGAAGCGGAAAGTTGTAGCAGCTATGGTTATCAATTAAATACAATTACAAGATAATATTTAATTGCATATTGTGATATCTATCTGATGTTTTTTTTTACACAATTACGGCAGGTTTTTATATAATTCAATTAATTCTTCCCAAAAACTAACGTTACTGAAAAACATATTTTTTGCAACTTTCCGATCAGCGCACAGCAACGGCAACAAGTGAACTGAATTTTTACAAGGAGTACGACCGACACGTTATTACACCAGTATGTTGGTACGCCACGAACATCAGAAAATCAAGAATTTTTGAAAACCGACCAACATGTCTCACGACATTCTATTACACCAGGAGATTTGGTACGTTGTCGATGATGTTGGCCAACATGTGCGTCAGTGTAATAGGGCTATAATATATAGACTCAGGCTCTTGAGATTAATCTCTGATATTCTTTTGAGGAATTGCATACAACTTTCATCCAATACAACTTTTGGTCCTCTCCTCCTCACCATTCCTGCTGAGCCAATAATCCAATCGTTTGGCAGTGGGTGTGGCTTCAAGACCACGTAAATGCTTTCTTGATTGTATTTAGATTTGGGCCGCTATTGCACATCTGTAACTTCATTAGCACCTGTCCTGAGCGTAGAAACGTCTTCAGTTGGAGTATTATAAACTATTTAAGACAAATTTAATGCCAAACATTTTCTGATGAAGAAATCTTTTCAAAGTTGGTTATATTAAGCATATAAAAATAAACCAGTTTTTAATATGAACTATTATCAATTTCTCCCGACAATGTTTGCTTGAACTGAAGATAGTACACAACCGAAAACGATCAGTTTGCGAGACAATATGCAGATCGCATGCAGGCGCATTAAAGACGAGTCTCAAATGGTACTTTTCATCTCATATATTTTATTTTTGCAAAGAATGTGAAATAGCGTCACTGCATAGTGTTTTATATTCGGAACTCGGCCTATAACTTAATTTAGGGCCACTGTGAATCATGTTTATTGTTATTATTATTATTATTATTTTTTTAGCTTGAATGGCTTAAGCTAGTAACATCTCCCATACACAACTAATAAAAATAAAAATTATTGTCGTTTTTATTTGCTTCCATTTTAAGCCATAAAAACGTTTTACTGTTGCGTCAAAGTATATTGACCCGATCAATGTCAATGTAATAACGATTAAACGTTTTGTAATACTTATTTTACATGAACACTTACATTAAAAATTTGCTGTGAAATTAATGACAATAAGTAACACAAACTGTAAAAAAAATTTATAAAAACATGTAATTATTATAATATTAATAAAGCTTATGGTCGTTTTTTATTATATTATATTTAGTCTAATTTTTATTCGATATTTCGTTAACAGCTTGTTAACATCTTCAGGAAATAAAAATGATTAAAATTTAATAAAAAACGACCATAAGCTTGATTAATATTATAATAAACTGACAAGGTCAATAGAGATAAATCAACAAAAATTTGTAATTTTTAATAATTAATACAAAATAATATAAACTTACCAGTAAAAAAATGTAACGGTTATACTGTAAAATATTTTATAATAATTACTGAAATCTTAAAGTGCCATATATACCAAAAAGGCAAAGAAGAGTATTTCGGAGATTTCTGTAATTTGTATATAAAATTATACAAAACAAATAAGATACAAATTGGAAATATAATTCCGAAGCAAAAATCAAAAACATCTGATGAAAAACAGTTTCAAATAGCTTTATTATATTGATATATCAGAAAATAGTCCCGCAATCAGGAGCACATATTTGTAATTTGTTTTTGTCTTAAATGTCTATAATTGAGCGGTGGCAGGATATATAATAAAAATAAATTTTACATATTCAGTATATCTGTTACTTCCCGAAAATAGTTTTATTTTTATTAGTTCTGTTGACTGTAATCAGAATCTTATACAAACGGTCCTGCATCATTGCACTTGCAAATTGAGAGAGCAATTGAGAGAGTATTTGAGAGAGGCTTCAACACATGTTGTTGCTGTAGAGCCCATATATTTTTCACGTGCATTTATGCACGACCGTTTGCAATGAACACTGAATACCGGCATTGAAATTTATTTTGCAATCGACTACACTACGGCACAGTGATACTTAAATAAATATGGTTAATTGCAATCGGATAATTATATGGGCCGGACTGACTGGTTTTAATACAATAATTAAATAAAATAGTTCATACTCTAGTTTCATAAAGGCCATCGAGTTTAATTTAAGTAGAGAATTAATTAAAACTTGCGTCACTGCAGACTCAATGGCAATTAATGTAAACGTAAATGTTTTATATATGAAATACCTGTAAAATAGAATTCTTATTCAATTTTTGGAATTTTTTATCACAACATTTCTTCTGCATGCAGTTAGTTATATGAGAACATAAAGCTTTTGTTACAATATCATTTTATTGATATCGATTTTTTTTTTTAAATATTTTACTTTTGTACGAACGTTTATTTTTCCACTCGATGGGAAAGGAATTTCGGACATTTCACAAATAATATTAATATTGAAAATAATTTGATGTGATTTTTTTGAAATCATTTGTGAATTTTTATAGTTAATTTATTAACATAATTCTCAGATGGTTTATAAAAGTCTTTTAATAAGTTGAGAAGTTTGAAACTTTTAAAAACTGTGGTTGAAGTCTACTGACGATTTGGTAAAAAGCGCCAATGAAATGCATATAGACACTGCTGGACCACCCAACAAATAAATTTCATATTATAATATTGAAAATATTTTTTCCAAGTCTATTTGTTATATACATATATCTTTAATATCTTTTTACGTCGTTACTTTGCAAATTATTCAATGAAGTGATCTATTTCCATCCTGGATAACACACTTTTCATACATCTGCTAAATACAATTTAAATTGGTTATCGTGGAAACATACTTCCAACATTTTTCACAAATAAACAGAAATCCCCATAAACAGCGCAAAAAGTTTGCACAAACTTAAAATCTTGCCTTGTACGCTTCACACACACATTCATATGGAAGAACCACACGCAACTTAAAATCACTCAATATATAAACTTCTACAGCAAGCGGTAACTCTGACGAACATAATTGACAAACATTTTAGTTCTTGTCGGCTCATCATTGCAATCGGTCGTTGCGAGTTAATTACCGTTCTTCTTAAAGTTTAATAAAAGTGAGTTTAAAGTGTATAAGAATGTGGAAAGTGTTCAAAATTGTGTGTTAAATAATATATTTAAATAATATGTAAATGCTGCCTGTTGTTTCCAAAAAATATGTCAGCCCATTAAAAGAATAAAGTAAAATGTTAAATATTGTTGTTGTTATAACGTGCAAGTCAGTGCTAGTGCTGTTGCTCTACCTTTTTACTAAAAAATAGAGCCTAAAATATATTTCTAAGATCAGCCACTTTTTATATAAAATATAAACAAAACGGTATCGGTACGGGCCTTCCTATAATATCAAATTGTTATTGAACGAAATTTTAAAGTGCTTTTGCAAGGTAAGTAAATGAACAATCTGTTTAAAAGTATTGTTGTCCAACAGAAAACAAATAATGTGATGATAATGTTATTCCAAAGCCAATAGTTTTTCATCCCAACTGGCTAGAGGCAAAATAATTCAATTATATTATTTTATTTGCCGTTAGCCAGCTTCATTATTTGGATTTGCTTGTGTTTGTTTACAAAAAGAGTTGAACATATACGTAGTGTACAAAGTTGCCAGATGGGTTCGTGAAATATTGGGTAGAAAATCGTCCAAGAAATCGGAAATCGTTGACAATTTTGAAAACATATTTTTTATTCTTAACTAACGTAACTTAACTGAGCGAACAACTTAAACGAATTTAAATTTTCTGTAGCAACAGTTGGACGTTATCGTTAGTTACAAATATAATATAAAAAATAAAAAAAATTTCAAATATTGCTTTTATTTTATATGTAATTGATCGAATCAAACAATAGCTTGCGGAAACATTGAATCGGCAGTTATTATATTGTTTCAAATTCTTTAAAGCAAAAACTCCGGAAAATTTCGCATAATATGTTAAACAGCAATATCCGGCACTGCCACCTGGTTGAATAAAACCTAGGTAAATTGAAATAAGTGTATGTATAGATATTTCTCGCTCCCTGTGAAGTATGTTATCACATTCAAGTGATTACCGAAATTAATCTGACGAAAAGAAGACAAACGTAAATGCATCTGATGAGACTATTAATTTTAAAAGATATTCCCAAAAAAATTAACAAAACAATATAAAAATAAAGAAATTAATGTAACATATTAATCAATATGAAAAGTGTCAAAAGACTAATCATAAGGATTCGTTAAAAAGTGATGATTCATTCTGAAAATTGATGAAAGACAGCCAAAAATCATTGATAGTTCGTACCATCATAGTCTTTGTAACAAAATAGGGCGTCTTCAAAAAACAAGATAAAATAGTGAAAATTTCATTTGAAGAAAAGAAAACCTTGATATCTTAACGGCGAGTGTAGAAAGAGATAATTGGAGATTCGCCAACGAGTTTTCATAATAATACGTCAAAATTGCTACTCCAGCATCTACAGTGAGCACACGCAACGCCCAAGATAGCGTTTGCAAAGGCTCCATTGCAACAAAGCCAAAACCGGAAGGGGCCAGCTGCAGCAATTCTAAACAAGTTAAAACGGAACACACGACCTCGTTAGGCTTACATCCTAGCAGTAGCTCAAGTAGCAGCGCTTGTTTAGTGGCCGTTACTCGAGCCATTGAGGGAACCCTAAAACTAACTGCCAGTCCTTGTGACGATTTGGTGTTGGTAACGACATCAAAAATGTCTGGAGATCAAAAGACTTTAATTAAGGGTCATACTTCCCAATATGTTAAGTTGAATGTTGGAGGCCGTTTATATTACACCACAATAGGAACGTTGACCAAACATAATGATACAATGCTGAGCGCCATGTTTAGTGGTCGTATGGAAGTATTAACAGACTCAGAAGGTTGGTTAACTGCTAAAAAGAAATCATTTGTTTGACATACCTAATCTTTGCTACCTAAGCATTAAATATGATAATTTGGTATCGGACTTAATTTATGTTCATATAAATTGTAAAATCACATATATGTTTTGAAATTTGAAAGATTTTATGAATTTGTAGGTTGGATTCTGATTGATCGTTGTGGCCAACACTTTGGCACCATTCTGAATTATCTTCGCGATGGCACTGTCCCCCTTCCTGAATCTCACCGTGAAATCGCCGAACTACTCGCGGAGGCTAAATACTATTGTATTACTGAGCTGGCCATGTCATGTGAACGTGCTCTATTGGCTCATCAGGAACCTAAACCTATTTGTCGTATTCCCTTAATAACATCACAAAAAGAAGAGCAAATGCTGATAAGTTCATCATCAAAACCTGCTGTTATATTGGTTGTGCAACGTCAAAATAATAAATACTCGTATACCAGTAACTCAGATGACAACCTGTTGAAAAATATTGAACTTTTTGATAAACTATCATTGCGCTTTAATGAGCGCATTCTTTTCATAAAAGATGTAATTGGACCAAGTGAAATATGCTGTTGGTCATTTTATGGGCATGGTAAAAAGGTGGCTGAAGTCTGCTGCACATCTATAGTATATGCAACAGATCGCAAACATACTAAAGTAGAGTTTCCTGAGGCTCGTATATACGAGGAGACTTTGCAAGTATTGTTATATGAAAATCGTAATGCTCCTGACCAGGAGCTATTACAGGCCACGTCATCTGTGCGCAATCCCTCAGGAGGTGGGTCGTCATCTGGTGCATCGGGTGCAGGATCAAGCGGCATTCATCAATATACAAGTGACGAAGAGGAGGAACGTACTGGTCTTGCACGTTTGCGTTCAAATAAACGCAATAATCCCACATGATTTGTAACACATTACGTGGTACGACCGCGACCCATACTTCCCTAACTATGGCGTACCAGTGGTAGTGATAGTGCTTAAACGTTACTCTAACAGAGATTATTAAAAAAGCGGTTCAGTTTCGAAAAAGTGGAACCAAAATGCAAAGCCCATAAACATATTCTAAATATTTAAACAACTTATTCTTGTATAAATAAACTACAGTTAATTTGTTTGTATCCGACTAAAATGTGCCAATTGAGTACGGAAACATACGAAAGGAGGCAGCCAAGAAATTAGTCACCTACATTGTTTTCATTTTATTAGTTTCCTTTTTTACTTCTAAACAAAATTAACTTTGTAAATGGGAATTTATAATAGATTTTGTAATTAGAATATTTTATTTACTATTAATCCAGTTATTACTGGACAAGTATGCAATCACATGTATTAAATTCTCTAAATGACATTTTATTTTATATACCATTTGATAAATTTTCGGAAAAATTAACTAATGGATATATATTTTTTGTACGTTAACACCTAAAATTTTTTAAATGTTGACCAATTTCCTTAATGAAGTTGTAAATAAAATATTATAGTAAATAGAATCTAAGAACATATATAAAAAATATAATAAAATTGTGTTGTATCATAATTATATTAACATTTGTAATTAATGCTCATCTTGTAGACTTTGCGACATTAGCGAATATTATAAAGCCAACAAAAACGGAATTGTTTTTTAAAACTTTGGTATGTTGGTTGCTTTATAATACAAAACAATTTCGACTTACGGTGGATATGAAAATTGTGGATTGAAAATTTTTCTGTTTGAATGCTTAATTTAAGTCAAAATGTATGAAGCTCTTGTTAGAAAGATAGTATCGTGATCGTGAAGATCCGCTGGCGAAATCCGTAAACAAACACCGGTTTTGTTTATTAAAATAATATCGTTTGCCGCATTCAAAGTCAGTAGAAAATAAATATTAACGTTTTAAATATAAGTGCATGTGCACTGTATAACCCAACAGCTGTTACGTCTTCAATAACTGGTGTGAAGTGGAACGTATTGAAGTTACTAACTATGCTGAAATTAATAATCCACATGGACTATATATATGATGATATAAAATAAAAGTGACCAGCTCTGCAATAATTTCTTTCGTCTGGCAGTACTAAGAATTTATATGAAATAGCAATTCCAAGTGAATACCAATAAAGCTGAATATTTTTACAATTATTATTTATATATAGTAAATATCTTTTGCAAATATTAAGATATGGCTAAAAAAGATAGAGAAGGTACCATCATGTATAAAGGTATTGATATATTAACATAATTAAATATATTCTAGATCTTGTGAAGGATAAGCACAAGAGGAAACATAAACTTCACAAGGGAAGTAAACAAAAACAGGAGAGCTTAGCAAACATCAAGGACACTTCTGCAAACTCTCAACAGGATAGTGATGATATAGACGTTGAGGATGAGAGAAACGATACTCCTAGTAGTGTTAATCAAAGTAAAGAATCCTATCTTAATGACGAGGAAAATGTTGATATAGAAGGTGAGGAAGAGCTAGCGGAAAACAAAACGAAAGCTGAACAAGTTAACGAAAAAGCTGTGATGAAACTTGAAAAACCTACAAGTTCAAAAAAATTCAAAAAGGTGGATAATACAGAAGCTTTGACCTCAAAGACTGTTCTTGTTACACCTACTAACCAAAAGAAAACAAAACGAAGACGTGATAGTGGCACTTCTAGTGAAGAAGAACGTTGGTTGACGGCTGTAGAATCTGGAAAGCTGGAAGAAATTGAAGATGTTGAATTACGCAAAATGAAAGATCCCAAATTAATGACAGCTCGCCAACGTGCCATGTATGATCGTAATAATGATACAGAATCTGCGCCAGGTTTTTCAGAAACTTTACTTGCATTGCCAACTGGTTACAAAGAAAAAGAGAAGCCACAAACTGCCGAAGAATTACAAAAAGCGGCCTTGAAAATTCTTCGGCGTAGGCAGCAGGCAGATGAAAAACGGGAAAAAGACAAGAAGAAAACCATGGAACGTTTGCTAAAGAAACAAGAAAGCAAACAAAGGTCGGGTAATAAACCTAAAGCTACTAAAGATATAATACCCATGATAAGCTATAAAAATACTCTAGAAGGAGCAATTATACAATTGCCCATGGGTGTCGAATTTCCTTTGTCAGCTCAAACATCAAAAGAACCTCCGAAACCGCAATTGTGCAGCATAGCTGGCTGTAAAAATGCTAAAGTATATAATTGTTCTAAAACTAATTTACCCTTATGCAGTTTTGCTTGTTATCGCAAGAACGTGCAGTCACTAAAGGAAATTATATGTTAAGTGGCTACTTATTTGCAAACACCTCATCATTCGTAAGTTTTAAGAACTACATTAGATCCTCTAGCAATAAATTCAAACAACACTATTTATATAATTTTGTATGGTGTTTATTGATTCATCATAAAATTATTTATAAGTTCCAGTTGCTCTGATTCAATACGCTGCAAGTATTGATATTCTGTTTTTAAACGTTCCAATTCCAAGTTCTTTTCATAAATTTTACTCTATAATTAAAAAGGTTAGTTATATTCATATATCTTTGGTAAAAAAACAATTGCCTGTGCTATTAATTAACCTGATACAGCTGCTGCTCTGCTTGCCTCTGTTTGGCCATAGTTTTCAATTTATTTTGTGTACCTATTGCTCTCAACTTTTCCTTTTCCACATCTTTGCCATAGCTATTAACAATCTTATGAAACTCTACAGCTAATTTTCTGAACTCTTCCAATTTATTGGCATATTCCAAACATTCTTCCCGCAAATCGTTAGTTTCGGTGGATATTCGGGGGTCCTGCACACGTAGTCTATATATATCGTCTATAAATAGTCCAGCCTTTTGCAATTCATCAGCCATATTTAAGCCACTTAAATGTTGAATTATTATGAATAAAATAAAGTTGCATCAAATGTTTGCTTTCCATATGTTACTATGGCCACCTGAAAAGTTCTTCAATGACAAGTTTCAAGCTATTGTTGTTGCAGTTTTATTTCTAACTTTGTTCTGGCAATACCATATTGTGTATGGGTTATTATTTCCTTGAATTTAGCTAATGAATAATGGGATAGTGAGCAGGGCCTTAATATATAATCTTGAAAATTTGTTTTATTTTGTAGAAAAATAAATTTTTATCAAAAAGAACAGTTTGTTCTTTTGTTAAAAATTTTTAAATGTATAATTGAAATTATAATTTATTAATACTGTTGCTTTTTTCTTATATTCTTAACGGAACATTGTGCTTGTTTCCTACTGGCAATACTGTTACCTTTCATTTGGTTCTGCTTCTTTTTATTTTATTTTGTTTGACAGTTTCTGTTTAGTCTTTAGTTTCCGCGCTTTTTGTACGCTTCCACAAGTGAAAATTTCTCAATATGAAATATTCAATAGAAATTTTCTTATATTAAATCATAGTTTATTGCGATAGAAATAAAGTTAAGTAAATATTTAATCACCAGTGTGCAACGGAATAGTGAAGTTTTATTGGTTCCTATTGAATTTCAATAAGAAAATGTTAAGCCTTTTTGTGGCCAGTTGTGAAATGTGTGCGTGTGTGTGTTTTTTCTTTTATTTGCAAAGTTTATTAAGGAAAAGTGCTTCATGTATGCAAAATGCATTTGAAATTAATGAAAAGTGTAAAATGTAAGCGAAGATATCATGTAAAAGTCAATTTTGTAATCAATTGTAAAATTTTGCATAAGAATGTGTAGCTTCCAAAAACACCCAGCAGAGTGTAACCGTGATTCCATGTAAGTAAATACATGCAACATGTCTACATACATTCTCGTGAATCATATAGTCTTTAAGTAATTTCTGTTTAAGTCATTAACAAGAATATCTGCGGATTAGGGTAGAGAATAACACACCTTTGAAGGAAATAGGAGCGGACTGTTTGTGGATAATGCCCAAACGTTGTACCGAAACTTTTATTAATAGGGGCCAGTTTTTTTACATGACTCCACAATGGGCTTGTGTGTAGGATATAACAATCACTGATCTTTTAAAGCAATTTTGTTTTCAATGCATCCTGAATACTTTCACATATCGCCAGTGTGTGGGTGTTGGTCCCTCTTTAAATGAAAATTTTTGGGGTACCAATTACATTAAACATGATGGAATTGGGTGTAAATATAAAAAATCTTATTTATTTTCTAAAAATAACAATAAAAACTTTTATTTTCATCTAAGGATACATTTTCATAAAAAATTAAAAATATATTTTGCTACATACTTAACATAAAAGAAATACACTGAGAGATTAATTAATTTACATGTAAAACTTATGAACTTTTTCTCACAATTTGTGCTTCTTTAAACAAATTTATTAATCTTTATTACATTTCTCTTGATATCCACAACATTCATAATATCTAATTCAATAGAAGTATTAAACAAAAACACAACTAAATAATAGCTTTTAAAAATTTCCTCACTTCCTTACAAATATATTTGAATTTTGAGACAACTATTTATTCATATTAAAAAAAAAAAAACAAAATAACTTGTATTAATGCAACGTTATAGGCGGTATATAGTTGCCGCATTTTGGAAAATTAGCTGGTACCGGTGGCCAGTCCTTTTTTGTGCCCACTTGAAACAATAAATTCATGCCAATGACTATGTGATATTGGAAATGACAATGAAACATCCATACTCCCGGATTATCGGCTCGAAATCTTATCACCGTATAACCATTATTGGGCACAGCCACCGTATCTCTCAGCGAAGGCATAAGAAATTTTCTATCTAAAATACCACGTCTATCCAAGTCGAGAGCCAGCTTTAAGCTCATGCGTTGTGTTTCTTCATCCGGCGATCGTCCCATTCCAATCACATAAAATGGCATCCCATGCAAATGAAACGGATGGCTGATGTTGATTTGCTGCACTTCATCTATAAGAACCACTTCTACAACAGCGTTAAGTGGCAAATCTATTTTATGAACACATTCGCAATTCTCTGCACAATCGGCGGGACGATTATCGCCATTACAAAAATAGCTCTTGGGTATATCATCGAACTGTGAGAGCACGGGTGAGGGTGGTGGTATATAAGAAACTTCATCGATTAAAGATGTCAAATGATCAGCATCTGAGGCAACTGTTAACAATGAGAAAATCATAGGAAATATTAGAAATGTTCTTTGCAGCTTGAGTTTAACTGTCCTGTTTCTGTAAATACGCAAGTGAATTTCTTTCTAGTTTGTGGAAAGGAAAGACAGATTCCAGTTTTATGTTTTTCTTTTCAATACACAACATACACACACACATACATGTACTGTGACATGTATGTACCATGTAAGCAAATCTTAGAAAAGATATTTCTTTCGCATTTACAGTAGCTGCCAGTGAGTGTGATCATGTTGCGTTAGATCATGTCAATATGTAAAACGTTGGCATGTATTTATGTTCAGTTAGAGGTCAGAAACCATGTACATGTATGTGTTTATATCTTGTTGCATACTCATATTCGAAAGGTTTTTTTTCATAAAAAATATTTTATCCTTATAAATTGCTTATTTGAAAAGTTTTGTGTAAAAATATTTAAAATAAGAAGGTTGAAAGCATAAGCAATTGTTTTATGCTATTAATTAGGCCTTAAGAATTTAAACCCAATACCTTGTATGGAGGATTAAACCATTTGATATATACTTTATATGTCGCTAAATTTGAAACCCAGATTCTACTATGAAAAAAGGTATAAACTTGTTGCAGTGTTAAGATCTTTTAAGAGAAGCAGAGTAATTAAAGACGGTTAAAATTGTGTCTTGAACTTTAAGGAAATCATAACATCTCTCCTTTCCTTTTGATAAATAAGTCTCTGGCAAAAAATTAATTTTTGATGAAAATTTATTTTTGATTATTTGGATGGAGCTCAAAAGAGAACAACTTTAGTACGAGCTTTTTTAATAAAAGTGGTTAAATAGAAACATGAAATAAAAACTTCGAACTAGTTTTTTATGTAAAATATCACATAAATCTGCTACAAAGTCATGTGTAACGTGGAATGACGGATTATATCTGCCAGTGAAAATAAAAACTTCTTTTACACATTAATCCCCTAATTCACAAACGATTGTTAAAGTTAATGAATGCTTTAAGGGGTCTTTAACCATACAAAATACTTTAAAGACAGTTTAATTTTAATAATCGTTTATGAATAACAGCGTAAAAGTACTTATTTGAATTCAAGAGTACATTCATTGATAAGAAAGTACGTATTTTTTTATTAAAATATGTTTTTCTTATATCAAATACTTTCTGATACAAAAGTGGCCGTTAAGTCGAAAATGTCTTGTTAGTAAAAGTATTTAATTCTTCAGCGAGTTTTTAAATTTTTAACTTTTTTCAATAAAATAAAAGCAAATAGATCCAGTTTAAGGAAAATCATAGTTAAAAATCATTTGATTTTTAACTAAAATTTCTTTTCTTTGATATAAATATCATGTTTGATAAAAAAGGTTAGAAGTGCTTATTGATAATAAAGTATTCCAACGCCCTTTCATGATAAAGTAATTTTTTTATAGGAAAATATTTTATAATAAAGTACCTAGCTGATAAAAAGTACCTTTTTTGTTAACAAAAAGTAGCCATTTTTGGAAAAGGTATATATTTGGGAAATATTACTTTTTTTTAGGAAAAACTACCATTTCAAAAAAATTCTCTCTTGAAAACGTAATTGTTTTTGAAAAAGTATCTTTTTCAAAAAAGTACTTTCTTGAAAAAGCATATTTTCGGAAAAAATACGTCCTTGGAAAAAGTAACTTTTTTGAAAAAAAGTATTTTCATACATCTACCATTTTAAAAAAGTGTACTTTTGAAAAAGTACCTTTTTGGAAAAAATACCTCTTTGGAAAAAAGTAACCTTTTGAATTTTTTTTTTTTGCAAAAAAGTACCTCCCTAAAAAATTATCTCTTTTTAAAAAGTATCTGTTTTGCAAACAGTATCTCTTTGCAAAAAGTACCTAATTGCAAAAAAGTATTTGTCCAGAAAAATTACTTATTTCGAATAAAGCAAATTTTTGGAAAAAATACCTGTTTTTGAAAAAGGTACATTCTTCGAACTAGTACCTTTTCTTAAAGCGATAATTTTTTTTGTGTGGAAAAAGTACCTTATTGAAAAAGTACTTTTCTTGGAAAAAAACTACCTGTTTTTGAAAAAAGCATTTTCTTGGAATCGGTACCTTTTCTTACCTCTGTGGAAAAAAGTATCCTTTTGAAAAAGTGCTCTTTGAAAAGGTACTTTTTTTTTTTGGAAAAATTGTGTTTTTGAAACAAGTAATTTCTTGCAATCAGTAACTTTTCTACAAAACGATACTATTTTGTCCTAACTCTTTTTGGAAAAAATGCTTGTTTTTGAAAAAAGTATTTTCTTGGAACTAGTACCTCTTTTATAAAACGATACTATTTTGTCTTACTTCTTTAAAAAATACCTTTTTAAAAAAGTATTTTAAAAAAATGACTGTTTTTGTAAAAAGTACTTTATTGGAATCAGTAGCTTTTCTTATCTCTTTGGAAAAAAGTAACTTTTTGAAAAAGTACTTATTGAAAAAGTACTTATTGAAAAAGTACTTTTTTGGAAAAAAATACCTGTTTTTGAAAAAAAGTACTTTCTTGACATTAGTACCTTTTCTATAAAACGATTCTATTTTGTCTAACCCCTTTGAAAAATGTACTTTTTTGAAAAAGTACTTTTTTGGAAAAAAATACCTGTTTTTGAGAAAAGTACTTTCTTGGAATCAGTAACTTTTCTTACCTCTTTGGAAATAATTATCTTTTTTGAAAAAGTAATTTCTTGGAAAAAATAACTGTGTTTGAAAAAAGTATTTTCTTGGAACCAGTTCCTTCTCTATAAAACGATACTATTTTGCCTTACTTTTTTGGAAAAAAGTACCTTTTTTAAAAGGAACTCTTTTGTAAAAAATACCTGTTTTTGAAAAAAACCACTTTTTTGGAATCAGTACATTTTCTTACATTAAAAAAAGAACCTTTTTGAAAAAGTACTTTTTTTTTGGGAAAAATTCGTTTTTGGAAAAAAGTACTTTCTTGGAATTAGTACCTTTTCTGTAAAATGATATTATTTTGTCTAACTCCTTTGGAAAAATGTACTTTTTTGAAAAAGTACTTTTTTGGAAAAACCTGTTTTTGAGAAAAGTACTTTCTTGGAATCAGTAACTTTTCTTACCTCTTTGGAAAAAATTATCTTTTTTGAAAAAGTACTTTTTGAAAAGTACCTTCATGGAAGTTGTTAGCACTCTTATTAATTTTAAATGTGTCATAAAATACGGTACTAAGCCAAGTTTGAGTTCAGGCATTTGATTTATCTCTGCTTCGTGCTGCATCGCCGAGAGAAGTATTGAAATTTTAAAATTACTGTTTTTGTGTCTTTTCATTTCTCATAAATGTGAACTTGAAGTTTTCTCTCAAATTATCTAGTTGTTTTGCTGAAAATCTACACTGTAGACTCTACACTTGTATATCTACTTTGTTCTTCTGCATAACGGACAATACCTGGCTCGTGTCTAGACTATTTTCCTGTGCTAGTTCAGACACACCCGATTTTGTTACGTACTCGTGTCCCTCTTGTCTTGTTAATTTCCATGAATTTTTAATATATAGACTAAGTACATGCATTTATGTACATTCTTGTATATATGTGGTGTATGTATATCGTATGCATGAGTGTTGCCTGTATGTTAGACTAGTCAAAGTGGTTTCAAAGTCCAGGATCGAGTCGGTTATGAAGAGTAAAATATGCATGATATGATTGGGAATTTAAGTCCTTCTTTTGCTTGATTAGTATGAAACATCACAGTTTATAGTACTGCTGCTCTGTGTTTTCGATTTGAAAACTTGTTAGATTACATGGAAAGAATAATATTAAACTTACCCTTAGATGAATACAGGGTTTTGGCAGTTTTGTTTCGTAATAATTTTGATTTGCACAAAATGAAGTTTTCGTTTTTACATAAAGCAAAAATAATTTCTTTTTATATATAAACAATTTATTATAAATTTAGTTAAATAGAAAACAAAAATATAACAAAAATTAATTAAAATAAACAAATAATATTGACTTAAATGTTATTGACAGTAGAGATATCACTACACAATAATTAAAAGATAAAATAAAAATAATGAAATGGGAAGTATTTATAGTTCTAATTGTATAAAAGCATATTGATTTCGATTTTTAAATAAGTTTTCAACTAGAATATATAATTAATTTGTTAGTTACACAATTTTGTTGTTGTTTTTGTTTTCTTTTGGAACATGATCTGGCGTTTAGTAGTTTTCATTTGTTACAATAAATGAATGAATGAATGAACGAATGAACGAATGAACGAATGAACGAATGAAGGGGTTGAGGGGTGATTAGTAAAAATAATAAGGATGAGTCTGCTTAATAACTGGCGAATAATGCGGCATTTTTTATTCGTCAAGGTTTTGTTTCTTTTTTTAATATAGAATAATATATACAACATGGCCCGTCGCATTCTCTTACTGACTGACTTTTGCTTCTTCTTCTTTTTTATTTTTATACAATCAATATATAGTAACTTTCAAAGGCTTTGAATTCAACCTTTTCTATATATTCTCTTTTCTAGTTCTACTAGTTTTTCTTCTTTTTATTTTAAGACTAAATAAAAAATGAAAAAAAAAAATAAATTTATAAATTAAGGTAACACACCGACCAACCTCTCAGTGCTTGAATAGGGTGAGAGAGTAAGACAGAGAGAGAGAGAGAGAGAGAGGAGAGTCTTTAAAACAGAGATACCGGTGGTCGGTGATCGCCACAAGTGGGAAACTTTTCGGGAACAGGCGGTAAATCGGCATGTGTGCCGATATGAAAGACCAGATTCATGCCAATCACGATATGAAATAGAAAGTGGCAGTGGAACATCCAGTAGCCAGGATTATCAGCACGAAATCTCAATACAGCATAGCCATTGTTGGGCACAGCGATGGTATCCTTCAGAGGCGGATGATCAAAATCACGCTCAATCATGCCCATGCGATCTAATTCCAGTGCATGTTGCAAATTGATTTTCTTGATTGTCTTGTCCGGAGAACGACCCAAACCTACCAAATAAAAAGCTGTACCGTGCAAATGAAATGGATGACTGAGGTTGGGCTGTTGAGCCTCATCGACTAACACCACTTCCACAACCGCTCCCAATGGTATATCGATTTTATGCACACACTCACAAACGGCACCGCAAACTGGTGGCCGATTGTCACCGTTACAAAATAGCTCTGGCGGTATGTCCTGTATTTGCGAGAGCATCGGTGCTGGCGGCGATATATAAGAGATTTCATCAACTAACGATGTCAAATGGTCACCACTTGGCACCACTGAAAGTGTGTGAATTTTATTGTTTTTGTTTTTGTTTTGTTTTGTTTTTGTTTTGTTTTGTTTGTTTGTTTGCCACACGTGAATAAAATGAAAAAAGAGAGATACAGAAAATATTAACTTAAGCACTAAACGAATAAAGGAACCGCAAGCGTTTATTGGATTAGTCAAATGAGCTTTAAACGTTTAACCCTTTTTCGAGGGCCTTCAAGTTCCTTTATAACAAATAAATGAGGACATATTTTTACAAACAATAAAAAAGAAAAAACATTTAGAACATAAAAATGTACAAGCTGGCGTATATTCATAACAAATAACTTCCGCACTTACCCAAATATCGGTTATATGTATTGGGTATAAATAGGTTTTTCGGTTCATACACATAAAAGCGGAAGGGCAAGAAGATCTTCACGTCGGGCCTTTCAATCAAAACGCTCTTGTCCACGCTCTTGGCATTCTTCAAATTTGACACGCATACCGCATCGGCCCGCTTGCGATCACAAACCGCATCCAGAGGATTGAGTACCTGCAGGCAGTCAATTAAATATATTTTAAATATTTCAATTATTAAATATACAAAAGAGAAACTTTGCGCTAACTGAAATGAAAAATGGTCATGGAGAAATTTACTTACGTTTTGTAATAGAATGGGCAAATTTGAGGTTAGGAAGTAAATTAGCTGTCAAATAATGAAATGTAAAGAATTCAGCTGTCATATTTTGTTATTTATGTCGTAAAGAGTTGGGAAATTTTAAAAATATAACGTTACACTGCTAAACAAAGAATTTCAATTGTGAACTGGTTGCTTGAAAAACTCAACGAAAACAATGCAGTTTTCAACAAAATCATTTTAAGTGAAGAGGACCATTTTCAATTGGCCGCCTCACTCTTGCGATTTAACGCCGCTGGATATTGTTTTTTAGAGCTATTTGTAAGACCGGGCTTACATGAACAAACCATAAACAACTCTGCCCTCAAGAGAGGCTCATTTTAACTTTGGTTTGGAATGTTTTGAATCCCTGCAGAGTTTATGGGAGAGAAATTTCAATAACTGGTCACAGGAGACACCAGGGAAATGAAGTAACAGACGAATTAGCCGGAAGGCTTATCGCTGCTCCTTTTATTTTTTGTAGATTAGGCCGCGCAACTGTCTTCTTCCTAATGATAAAGAATAAAATTTGAGGAGACAAGCGAGGCTTTGCGGCATGTTATGGTAAAAAAATTTGTGAAAATAGTGGACCTCTGCCGATGTGTTAGAACTCGAAATTTGACCAACGTCATATATATTATTATTAATTCCCATATTTCTGCTTTGCACTGGCATCAATGAAACTGAATTTGTCCAAAAAGATGTGTGCTTTTAAGCCAATTTACTTCCTAACCTGAAATTTGACCAACCTTTAGAATCAGGACTTACTCTTGAGCTTTCATTAAAATCAGGTGCTTTTTATTTACATTGGATGTAATGGACGGGGGCTGAAAACCTTTTCAGTGGCATGTTAAAAAATATAAACTAAATTGTATTTAATTTTTTTTTACATTTAAATTCTTAATGATAATAAGGACTGATGCAGATGGTTGTTGTAAATGTTATAGAAAAAAACCACATTTATTTACAATATTTTCCACCAAACTAACCCTTAGGTTTCCAAAAAAAAAGTATTTTTTCCCAATTTATTAATATTAAAAAATCAATGTAATTTCCCATCCCAAATCCCCATGAGCAGGGAACCAATTCTCTGAGAAAAACTACAGATATTTTATTGTTAACTTCTAATAAAGTGAATGAGAAGCTTAACAAATATCAAAGTTAAAATAAGAGCTATAATAAACTGTGTTGCGATCGAAAAACTGTGTTCTATTCTCGTATTCTATTTCATACCAGAAAATGTTATCATATTGAAGTCAGCCATCAAATAAGTGGTGATAAATAATGATGCATAAAATGACTATTGATAAGGAAAGTGTGGCGGCTTTTGAAAACCGATTTTTCGCTTTGCTGCCTGAGATGAGTATTTAAAATGGGGCATGACTTTCGCTTGTGTCTTGGAATATTTATCATGTCCTTCTGAATGAAATTAATTATTGAAAAACATTAATCACATTCATTTCATTCAGAAGGACATGATAAATACTCCAAGACACAAGGGAAACTCATCCTCAATTTTAAATACTTTCCTCATTCTACTCCCTTATATCTCAATGAAAAATTCTATTAAATAAAAAAAAAATTAATTTAATAAATTAATAAATGAACTATTTGACATACTGTCATTGTACTATTATAATATGAAATTTATTTGTTGGGTGGTTAAGCAATGTCTATATGCATTTCATTGGCGCTTTTTACCAAATCGTCAGTAGACTTCAAGCACAGTTTTGAAAAGTTTCAAAAAGAAATTTGAATAACTGGTCACAGGGGAGGGACACCAGGAAAATGAAAAAGTAACAGACGAATTAGCCGGAAGACCTAACGCTGTTCCTTTTATTTTTTGCGGATTAGGCCGCGCAACTGTCTTCTTTCTAATGATAAGGAATCCGACCCTGGCAGCGAGAGCAGCTTATCTTGTTTTCTCCAGGTATGAGACAAAGCGAAATTCTTTACAGAATCCTTTTCTGTTAAGGGTGGTCTCGGAGTTTAGCAAGTACGATTTGCGACTGGTTACTATTTTTTACTCGTCATTTTGGACTGTGTTGTCCTTGTGGAAGTGTAAACTGGTGGACTCACCTCTATTCTATGTGCTTAGAATAGGTTGAGACTAGGGAACATTTTGAGGTGAAAGTAGTGTTTTGCCAAATTGTGGGTGGAGAGTGCTTCACTCTGAGCTTTTAATATCGCATGACATGAAGTGGTGGTCTCCTAAGTCCGTACTGGCACTCGTTAAGAATGTCATACACCGTTTCGGTGAAGATGTCGTAGTGCCGGTGTCTAGACCAGATCGTTTGCCTCTTATCCAGTCGAACATTGTGAATATCTACTTAAAACTTTCTTTTAAAATTTATATATTTTAATAGTATTGGTGGACTTTAAGATATTTAAATATGCACCACAAAAATATGTGTCGCATTTCCAAATGCGTGATCGCATTGCACTGTGGGGATTTGGGGAAAAATTTGCTGTTTCTAAGCCGATCGTAAGACGATTTCACACACTGTTTAAGGACTTTTACTGATTTTCAGTTGGAATTTTAAATGTTTTATATTAAAACAGGTCACTTTGAGGTTATGTAAAACTCTAGGCTATTCAAAACTGATGTTAACGATTTCGTAAAACATATAAAAATATTAATTAATTAAAATTTTGTATCATCTTTTTGTTTAAGAGTCTTAAAAACCGCTTAGAAAATACAGAATTTATAGGCTTTTATTTTCTTTATAAATCTCCCACTGTGCATTGGGGTGATCGCAGGTTTTTGTCTAGAAATAGTGGATGTTTAATAAAATTTATTCTAATATATTGAGTTGATGTCAGAACTAAAGTACCAAAGGAGCTTGAAGCAACTTTTTTTTTTATTAATAGGCCAAGATTTTAGTACAACAACATTAAAAAAATTTATGTATATATTAAAGTACTTATTCACAAACATTTGTTAAAGTTAAAGAATGCTTTAAAGGCGTTTTACTGTACAAAATTCATAGATGAAAGCAACTTTAAATTTAGCAAATGGTTTGTGAATAACACCGCCAGGATTCAATGCAGGGCTGTACACCATCAATTGTATTAAATAATTAATTTTAGAATGATAATAAAAACTGGAGTCGGATCAAACTTCATCATACGCTCAGTTTTGCCAAAAACCTTTAGTCAAACCCAAAAGCTTTTTGGCAAAACTGAGCGTGTTGATGAACTTTGACCCAACTCTAATAAAAACGGCTTTTTATATGCTGGTATTTACAAGGCGCATTCATGAAAATAAGTGTGCAAGTTAAGGCATCCATGTGGAATATCGTTTTTATTTCTTATATAATTTAATATCTTTTTTATTTTACTTTTTAAAATTAATTAAATTTAATATTAACGGCAGTAATATTCGTATAAAAATATAATATTTAATATTTTACATTGTCTTTATACAATCATGTCATTATTCTTCCTCAATTTTTGCGAAAATTCTTTACAGAAAAAATAAACAACAACGAAAAAATTAAAAAATAAAATAATAAAAATTAACATTTAAATAAACTGTGCAAATCAAAAAATTATATATATATATATATATTTTTTATATGATTCATAGATTAAAAATTAATAAAAGTGTGGAGGGTGGGGGGCGGGGAGTCAAGGCAAGGGAACAGTGTTTAACCAGTAACGTTTTTAAACATTTTTTACAAAAAGTAAAAATGAAAAACATAAAAACAATAAAAAATAATAATAATAAACTATTGCAGTTCTGTATTTAAAAATTAATATAATAAAATATACACTAAGAAAAATAAAAGTACGTATTACTTAACATTTTATATATATATATATATATATATATATATACATATATATATATATATATATATATATATATATATATATTTATATATATATATATATATATATATATATATATATTTATATATATATATATATATATATATATATATATATAAAGTGGTAGTAAGAAAAGGAAAGTGGTAGTAAGAGAGGAGTTGAATTTATAAAAATACATACTTTTAGGCAAGTAAACAGTGAAGGCATAAAAAGCAAAAAGGGAAATTTTCTTAATTTACAAACAAAACGAGGGAAGGGAAAGTTAAAGGATTGAAGAGTTAAAACAAAATTAACTACGTATTCGGAACAGTGTACTGGAGTAGAAAAGTTTTCAAAAATAATTAAACGTTTTATGACCAGCGAAAAATATATCAAACTATTGTTTTTTTATATTTTATATAGAATTTTTTTATATTTTTATTTTAAAAGCTTTAAGCTTTGACAGCTTAAATGCACACAGCTTTGGTAGACATAAATCATTATATTGTATGGCTTTTTACAAGTGTAAAAGCTGTTTGCATTTAAGCTTTAAGCTCTAACAAATTCGCCATATATTTTTCCAAGTCTTTGCAGGGTTCTTCGTGCCATAATTTTTACCTAAAAATAGTGCTTTCGTTATATACACAAATAGAGGGAGGGAGAGAGAGAGAGCTTTAAGCTTAATTACAACCTCTCAAGCTGCTCTATTTAAGTGCTGTTTTATATGTATACGAGTAATTATTTTTTTTTTAAATATTATTTCTTATAATTTCTTCCTTGTTCTGTTAAAAGGTTTGCGATTTTCTATGTCTTGTAGAAGTTTGTACATGTGTTTCGTAGAAAATGTTAAAATTTTCGTTCTAAGGAAAATATCGATATCTCTCTTCTCTTAAGCATTTTCTCTAACACCTTTTAGTTGTTTGCTGTCGTCTTGTCTTTCCGTTAGTTGTTGTGTGTTGTGCGTTCGCTCTTTTGTTTTTAATTGGTAGCATTAATTAGTTAATTAGTTTAATAACGTATTTAATTAATTGATTGGTATAGGGGGCGTGTGATCGCCACATGTGGGAAAACCTGGTGGCACCGGTGGCAAATCGGCATTTGTACCCACTTGCAATATCAAATTCATGCCGATCACAATGTGGAACAGGAAGTGACAGTGGAACAGCCAGAAACCTTGGGCAAAAAGAAAAAAAAAAGGAAAAAAAGAAGAAAAAACTTTCGTTTAAAAGAATTCTTTAAATACTTTTTTTAAAATAACTTTTACTTACCGGGATTATCAGCCCTAAATCTCAGTACCACGTACCCATTGTTTGGCACCGCGATGGTGTCCTTCGTGGGTGGCAGGTTATATTGTCTGTGCAATAGACCGCGTCTATCCAAGTCCAAGGCGTGTTTCAAGTTAATCTTTTTAACGTTCGTGTCGGGCGAACGGCCAATGCCCACTACACTGAAACCGTAACCGTGCAAATGGAAGGGATGTGACAGATTCGGTTGTTGGACTGAAAGTAAAATTAGTGTTGAAATAAACTCGAAGGCGTATTCAAGGGTTAATAATAATTATATAAAATTTTTTTATATGTTTCCAACGGAATGAAGAAGCGGCAACAAAATCTTAATATTCTTGTTACCGATTTGGGAGAATTTTCAAGAAAACATGTATTTTATTTGACTGATACCAATTATATTTTGAATTTGTCTAGCGGGGAAATATTTAAGCCGCTCAGCGCTGAGACCTTGAAGATTTCGTTCAAAAGAATTTATAAAATATCCAAGTTAGGAACAAAAATTTTTTTATTGGGAATTAAGTGAAAATTCAGAAAGTCTCATTTGCCATAATTCGTTACATTAATTACAAACGAAATTCCCCATAATGGGATTTTGAAAAATTTATTTAGGAATTGCGGGGATCAAAGGAAAAATCCCCTATAGATTTTTATTTTATTTTATTTAATTTTATTAAATTTTTTATATTAATAATATTTATTTTACTGTGGGAAATAAAAATTTCGGTATTTTGAACATTTTCTTTCAGAATTGTGCTGATACCAGAAACAAATCGCAATTGGTTTACTTCATTAAATCACTTTTATGTTATTTTATTCTACAATTTTGAAAAATTAAATTTTGGGATATTAAAAATTTTCTTTGGGAATTGTGGGGAGCTGAGAAACAAATCCCATTTAATATTTTTCTTAACATTAATCAAACTAGTTTCCTTTTTGAATATCAATTAAAAGAATTACAACATTTTTCTTTTTTTGACTTAAAAAAATTTCGATTTGGAGATTTTGAAAATTTACTTTGGGAATTATGGGGATCCCGGAAACAAATCTTATGTCTTCGTTACATTGATTGCAAGTTTTTGCCTTTTGAAAATATAAATATTCCTAATATTAAAAAAATTAAACGATCTTTAGGGCTTTTTAGGGTTCCCAGAAGCAATAAATATTATTTGCTTATTTTATTAAATTAAAAATCCAAATTTAGATATTTAAGAAATCTGTTTTGGGGACTGTGGATTCTCAAAAAAGACTTCATTTGTTTTACATAATTTCATTAATTAAAATGTTTTCCATTTTGGGATTTTAAAAATCCCAATTTTGGATTTCTTAAAAAGTTCTTCGAGAATTGCGCGGCTATCAAAAACAAA
Source organism: Linnaemya vulpina (assembly GCA_963675445.1). Lineage (NCBI taxonomy): Eukaryota > Metazoa > Arthropoda > Insecta > Diptera > Tachinidae > Linnaemya > Linnaemya vulpina. The sequence continues at coordinate 13,138,138 of OY776279.1, forward strand.
TCTTTGTTTACCTTATAACATTAATTATAACGTCTTGTGTGATTTTGAAAAAATTCCAATTTCGGGATTTAGAAAAATTTTCTTGGGAATTGTGGGGATCTCAGAAATGGATTTTATATATTTTCAACGCATTAATTGCAGGTTTTCCCATTCTAAAAATATGAATATTCTTAACATTAGAATTTTTTAATGATATTTAGGGTGTTTTAGGGTTTCCAGAAGCAACAAATCTTATTTGTTTATTTCATTACATAAAAAATTCCGATTATGGCATTTGGGAATATATATTTTGTGGACTGCGGATTGTTAAAAAAGATATATGTTTTACGTAGTTCCATTAATCAAAACGTTTTCCATTTTGGGATCTTAAAAATCCCAATTTTGGATTTTTTAAAAAGTTCTTCGGGAATCGCGTGGATATCAGAAACAAACTCGTTTTGTTTTTCCTGATCAAAATAATTACAACATCTTTGATTTTGTGCTTTTTAAAAATCCCGATTTCGGGATTTGGAAAAATGTCTTTAGGAATTGTGGGGATCTTAGAAACAAATCTTGTATATTTTCAAAACACATCTTGCAGGTTTTTTAATTTTAAAAATATGAATATTTTTAGTATTAGGACTTTGAAATAAGTCTTAGTGCATTTTAGGGTTCCCAGAAGCAACAAATCGTATTTGTGTTTTTATTTAAATTAAAAATCCCAATTTAGGATATTTCTTTTGGGTAGTCTGGGGTATTAAAAATTAAATAATTTATTTTACATAATTACATTAATTAAAACCTTTCCCAATTTGGAATTTTAAAATCCCAATTTTGGAATTTTTAAGAAACTCTTCGGGAGTTCTTGTTAAATCAATATTCTTTTATCAGTGTACTCTAATGACATGATTTCCATTTAAGCGGGTTATATAATTCTTAGAAAATTCGATCGTTCTTGTGTATTAACGGCTGAATATCTGTAGCGTCTGTAGGAAATTTTCTAATTTTTTCAAGTTGATACCGAGCCACTACATATTTTACACGAGTCTGGTACAGTTTTCTTTTTTGAAAAACATGCAAAATTTTTTCACTTTTTTCTAAAAAAAAGGAGGCTGTTTGTGGGAGTCTTAAAATAGAAGTTTCTTATAGTAGGGGACTTTAGATTAAATTCGTATAAATTGTTTATTTTCGACAGAATGTTGCCAGTTTCTATTAAAAAATTTAAAAAATTTTGCATTTTTTTTTTCTAGAAAAGAAGTCAAAATTATTATCATAAAATTAACTTGGGGTGTGGGTTTTTGAGTTGAAAACAAATTTTCTTTCGAAGTGAAAATGCCAGAACCGGTCTGTTTTTGAATACAATTTTGTCCCAATTTTTGTCCCAATTTTTATGACATTTTTTTCTTAACATAAAAACTTGAGTTTTGCGGACTTATCAAATTAAAGTTTTGCACTATTTCTACTTCCTTTAAGATTTGCTTGCATGATCACTGCTGATCTTATTTGCATTTGAGTTTGTAATTTAATTATAATAAGTTGCAGTTGGAACTCAATTCCCACCCAACCCATTAATAAATTTTGTACTGCTTAAAACAACAAACAAGAAGAGAAACAACAACAAAACAAAAACACAAAACAACAAAAGTGGGTGTGGTTTATGTTGCCAGGAAAACAATAGACGCAAACTACAGTCTGCAGCCAAAATTGAAAATAAACTGGAGCACTTCGGTACTATTTATTATGCACTCGTATAATTTCATTCTTATTTTATTCATGGAAATTATAAAATTTTATTTAGTTTTCAATTAGAAAAAAAAAAAAATGCAGTCCGGCCATAATAATAAGACACAAAACGATCATACACATAAATTATAGGCATTAGAAAAATGGTTTGTGTACTTTGAAATGTTTGTTTCTTTTGTTTTGTCAGTCCAGTACTCCATGATTATTTCTCTAAGTGTTTGAATATTGTAATTGTTGCCGCGAAAATTCATTTTATTATTGCAATTTTTGTTGTATCAATAGACATCAGCGAATAGTAGAATGCGTTGGAGTATTTCTTTTTTATATCCGTTACTCAAGTTTTGTTACAAAAAAATAAAAAGAGAATTAAATTTAATTCTGTGGTAACGGAAACGTTTAAAATCTTGTAACAACAGACACAAAATTCACGTGGTTGTAAATAATTATGCTGAATTGATATTTGATTTTTGTTTGATTGCGCTGCATACGGCCTTAAAAGGCGAGCGAGCAGCACATATGGGTCATAAAGCAATAGGTGATGAAGTGTAGAAAATTGTTGTTGCCGTGTGTAACCACCATCAGTCATACAGAAGACATTAACAACAATAAATTTTGATATTAAAAAAAGTTATTGAAAAATACCTGTTTTCCATTAAAATTTTTTGAGGGTATTTTGGTATTTCTTAAATAGGGTGATTTTTATAGAGTGCTACAACTTTGAGTTGGCATCACTGCTTTATTTGCTCACCCATTTAACAGCTGATAGTTGCTTTTTGTTTAGTTTGCTTTGCATTTCATTATGGATCGACTTACACCAGAGTAACGCGTGCAAATTGTGGAAATTTTTAATCACAATAATGGTTCTGTTCGTCAAACTTATCGTGGACATCGTCCATTCAAAATTTTATTTCCCCCGATGAAGCCCGTCTTTGGTTGAGTGGGTACGTAAATAAACAGAATTTGGAAAGAGAAGAATCCACAAGCTTTTGTCGCATCCACAGAAAATTACTGTTTGGTGCCCTTTATGGGCTGGCGGAGTCATTGGCCCATATGTCTTCAAGAACGATGATAGTCAGAATGTTACTGTTTGTGAAAATTGGTGTTCCAGGTTGCGCTTTGTACGCGCCAGTCGTGGCGGCCGAAATCATATTTAAGCATTAATGTCATAAAATTTTCTATGCAATTAAGACCGTTTCATTGATATCAAAAATATATCACTACTATTTTTTATTATGATTTAAACTAGTATCACTCTATAAAAAACACCCTATATCTGATATATATTTGGCTTAATTGTTATGACCGTTTCGGTGATGTCGAACGTGATGGTTGGAAAATAAAATCATACTAAAAAGGATTTTTATTTTGTCATAAATTTAAATCGGCCAGAGAACTGCTGCTGAGTGTGATTTTGAACGATTAAAATGCAGATCAGAGATCTCTTTAGAGGATCTTGAATTTTGTCCAAAAATATATATTTTTAATTCTGGAAGTTACTTTTTGTTTTTTAATATTCTTTAAAAATTTTTTAAACACTTTTTTTCAATATTTTTTTTTTTTTTGAGAAATTAGTGCATGTTTTTATTTGACTTATTTGAAATATTTTGAAAAATCGGGAAGTTATTGGTTTAACTCCGTTTCGAAAAAAATCGAGTTTTCTTAAGATCTCGACGTTTTGAGGTCCCAGGAAGCTTCCCTGACTAATTCTGAGAACCCGTCACTATATGTGTGTGTGTGTGTTTGTGTGCGTAAATAAGTATGTGACTCGCTTATAACTTTGGATAGCCTCGACCGATTTCAACCCGCGCGTCTTAAAAGGTTCTACTCAATTTGAACCGATTCGAACCGATAGAAATTTGAAAAAAACATTTTCAAAGTATTTTTTTTTTAAATAACTTTGAGACGGATTTACCGATCGATCGGTACCAGAAACTGATCAGCTCTCAAGAAAATCGGCTTGAAATCATTTAATCCGTTAGTGAGATACCGTGAAAGAAAAAAAAATTAATTAGAAAGAAGTAATTTCTGTAAAGAAAATCCGAGATTGTTTCTCTGATCAGTCAGCGATCTCAATTCTGTTATTGAACTTTGAAAACTCATCAATCTCTGCTGCTCACGTGAGAAACGCTTGAATAATTCACAATTTAGAACAGTTTGAAAACGAATCAATTTGTTAAACTCTCTTCAGACTTTTGAGCTAGAAGATCTCGAAATCGTCGAGCAGCACAAAAACCCCGTTTTGATATATTATCGGGAAGGTGCAGGGGTGTCCTTTAGGGTCAACGGTTTTCCATGTTGTTTTTTATAAAATCCAATTCCCGAAATTGTAGTTAAAACAACTTTTTGTTAAAAACAAAATTAAAAAAAACTCAAGAGGAAATCTTTTTCTGATCTGATTGGAAGCTCTCTTCAAAAACATTCTTCTGATGAGAAACTTTCTTCTGATTAAAAATATTCTTCAAAAAAAAAAAAGCTTTAATGCAGCAAAAAAAATTTTTAAGAGTTCAAGTCCAGCCCTTAAAAAAGCCATTCAAATAATTTTTCTAAAATCCCATCACACATTTTCTCAACTCAACTCACTCACCTTCATCGACCAGGACAACTTCAACAACAGCATTCAGGGGAATATCGATTTTATGGGTGCACATACAATTTGGACCACAATCAGCTGGTCTATTGTCGCCATTGCAAAACTGCTCGGGATTGATTTCATTGAATTGTGACGTCAAGGGAGCCGGCGCCGAAAGATACGAAATTTCATCAATCAATGAAATGACATGATCACCAGTGGGAGCAACTAAATTAAATTTAAATAAAAAGAAAAAATTATTAAATAAAACTTTTCCATTTCAAAAAAAATATCCCAAAAATTTACCCAAAAATCTGTTGTAAGTGTTCGGCTGGAACAGCTCTTCCGGTCTATACAAATAGAAACGGAAGGGCAAGAAGATCTTCACATCGGGCTTTTCAGCCAAAATGCCACGATCAATTTCCAAAGCGCTCTTCATTTGACTAACACAAATGGCATCGTTACGCTCCCGATTACACTGGGCATCCAACGGATTCATAACCTTTACGGAGTTAATATTGTCGTTGTGTTTGTACGTACAGTGTGGTACAAAAGTTTGTGCATTTTGCCGATTTATTATTTTTTTTATACATTTTTAACAAAAAAAAGCATGTGCATATTTACATATTGTTTTTTACATTTAAACAATCACCGTTTTGCAGGTGTTATAGTTTTGTTTAATTAATTTTATTTTTTTGTTGTAATTTTTATTTTTAAGGTGATAAAAGTGGGAATTGTTTGGTTTTTATTTTACAAGAGGGTTTTGGGTATTATTTGGTGGTGGTTTTATTTTACATGGAATTAAAAAGAAAAACAAATTTTGTTAAAAATATAAATAAATTTCGTAAGTTTTTGTTGTATTTTTTACAATTTCGGTCGTTTACGTATTTACAATTTTTACATTTGGGAGAAAGAAAGAGACAGATAATGTAAACTTCTTTTGCTTAAAAGAACGATGGGATATTATGAAATTTTGAGGTTAATTTTTGTATAAAAAAGTCTTGAATTTTATTTATTTTAAAAATTAACGTTGCATTAACCCTAGAAATAAATGATTTTCATAAAAGATAAAATCAAATAAGATTTAATTTAGTATTTGATGAAATATTTATTTGTTTCAAATAACGGGATCAATTAATACATTAATTGTACGTCGGTGTGAAATATATTAACGTGCTTGGGGCCATCCATTGTTTAGTTGAATTCTACCAAACGTATAAAAAGTTTCCTTTTATTACAATTTTACTTAAATTTAAAACAATCGATAAGTTGAAGGCAGGCTCATTCTGAAGAACCGTAATAAAGTAACACTTTTATACGTCCTATGAAATCCTACTTTCAATTGATATGGAATTTTAATAATGAATAGACTGGAACCAGAATAAGAATTCACCATAGAAATATAGAATTTTCATCAAATAAAAGTCAATTTAAAATTTGATGAAATATCTAATTGATTCAAGTAATTGGATCCATTCAAATTTTAATTAGATATCAGTCTGCACTTTAACTGAAACCAAAGCAGAAATTCACTCTACAAAAATATGACTTTTATTTGATATTTAATGTGATATTTTTTGACTCCAACAACTGGATCAATTAAAATTTTAATTAAATATCAGTCGGAACTTTATTGAAAGGCGGATCAATGAAAATTTTAATTAAATATCAGTCGGAACTTTATTAACCGAAATAGGAATTCACTGCAGAAAAATATAACTTCCGTTTGATTTTTAATGAGATTTTTTTTGTGATTCAAGCAACTGGATCAATTAAAATTTTAATTAAATATCAGTCTGAACTTTATTAAAAGGCGGATCAATGAAAATTTTAATTAAATATCAGTCGGAACTTTATTAACCGAAATAGGAAATCACTGCAAAAAAATATAACTTCCGTTTGATTTTTAATGAGATTTTTTTTGTGATTCCAGCAACTGGATCAATTAAAATTTTAATTAGATATCGGTCTCAACTGTATTAACAGGCCTAAACTAAAACAGGAATTCCATAGAAAAATATTGATTTTCATTTGATTTTAAATGCGATATTTTTGTGACTCAAACAACATGATTAATAATTTTTTTTTTCAGTTAAAACTTTGACTCCAGAATCGAGTTTCATTAGACAACTAAAGTGATTGTTATTAATGAAAAGTCAATGTAGCTTTAATTAAATATTTCTTTGATATAAATAACTAAATTAATTAGAAAAATTGATTTAGATTTAAGTCCCAAACATATTAACACGTTTAGATTTTAACCAGAAAAGTATTTCATGGTAAAAATAAAAAGTCTTCATTAACAAAAGAAAAACTGATTTTTGAAGAAACAAATATTTAAATCAAATAATTCCATCAATTAAAAATTTAATTAGATTTCGAGCTGACACTTATCAGCTTTAGTATAGAAATAAATAATTATTATCAACTAAAATAAAACGAAAAAATTAAGGAAAGTAAAAAATGAAGAAAATAAACTAACGACCACACAGGAATTCTCGTATTCTATTTCATAATAAAATTTTGTGTTAATAAAAATTGTTACCACATTTAGCAGAGCCACTAAATAAATTGAATTTGACATGAATACTGCTGATGAGGTTGCAGTGGCTTGAGAAAACAGCTGCTCGGCTCTGCCTTATAAATTGAATAAGTAAATTACTGGTGATTTTTCCTTGTTCCTGGGAATATGTATCATGTGTTTTCCAATTAAAAACACTTCGTATTTATTTGGTTGAAATAATAAAAATTAATTAGTTCTCAACCATTTAGTTCTTTGGTAGATGCATCTGTAACTTTATGGCCTGTTCTTTTCTTAAAAAAATTCTAAAAATCTTGCACTTTTTATGAAAGTTTTGCACTTTTCATGAACATTTTGCCATTTAATTTAATTCTGATAGATTGAGTTTATTGTGAATCAATTATTTTTTCCATAACAAAGCTAAATAGCATTTTTTTCGTAGAACGAAATAGAAAATGTTGCATTATTTCTAGAAAAATAAAAAGTAAAATAAATGGGAGTAATTTTCCCTTTAAAACAAATTCCCTGGTATTTAAATTCAAATAACTTTCCAAAGCTTCTGCTTCATAAATAATTTAATTTTTTTTTTCAAGCAAAACATTTTACATTATCTGGCCTCTTTTGCAAGAGTTGCTGGTGAACAAAAAAATACATCATTATGAAAAACAAGTACTTACCTTTAAATAATAGTTTAAGGCGATTTTGTAAGAAAAAGGCAAACAAAATAAAATACTTAAAGCTGTTCCTATGTGGGTGTCTATTTTTATAGGCTCCATTATTTTAATCATCAACTACAAACTGATCTAAACAATTTTATTGCCAATAAATGCTTTTTAATACACGAAATTTATCTCAAAGTCTAGTGGTTTTATTGCCTGTTCTTTTTTTGTATTTTTTTCAAACATGAAATTGATTAAAACCAAAACAGTTTAAGCCCACATTTAAATGGAAAAAAAAAATCAACAAAAAACTCCTATAAAATTTGCATTTGATTGCAGCCAGAAATATTTCAATAAATTCTCTTCCAGCTGAAATACTCTTGTAAAACCAATTAAGTTATTAACTAGCATTTTTGTTGTTGTTGTTGTTGTTGTTCTTTTTTCACTACCTTTAAAACTACAACTATTTTGCTAACCGGCAGAGTGTTTGTTAGTTTAACAATAATATCGACCTCATGAAAAATTCTTATGCCGTTTCACTCTTAATTTTATAAACGTAAACATGTAAAGTCGTCGTCGTTCTACTTACCACACCCTGTGGTATGCCAACGTCATAAGTTGGTGCCGCCGATGCTGGCTGATAGGGTCCGCGTGCATAACGCAATATGGCCAACTGTTGTGCACGTCTGATACCGCACTCGCCCAGACCTCTCAATTGTATCCAATAAGCACCAACGGGTTGATCGGCTGTTATAATGAAATCATAACGTTCACCTGTAATTTTTTTTTTCATATAGAAAAAAAAGAGAACATAAATAACAGAAATTCATTAGCCATCATGTATTTCATAATAAATTAACGTTGAGTGGTGCTGCATTTAATATTTGCACAACACGCGATCAACAGAAAAGACATCGAAAGTTATTGATCTCAAGACAATTTGCTTTGAACTGATTCTTGAATCTTAACAATTTTAAAGGGAGTTCCATTAAGATGCAGCATCATGAGGGCAATTAATGGGTGGGCCATTTGTCGGCTTAAGTTTGAACCAGCGGTTATATCGCATCTGTCAATCTTTATGTCATTCTATTCTGCCACTAACTTCAGTTAATTAACTCCACCGAACGAAATGAGTCGATTTTGGAATTGAGCATTTCACGTACCAGTCCAAAATTGCCACGATCGAAATAAAAAATATTTTATCTTTAAGCAAAAGAATTCTACTTCAAAACGAAAAAATTGATTTGGCAAAATCTCAAAACCTTTTCGTTTTATTATATTTTTGAATTGATGTTTTCAATTGATTTATTTTAATGCCATCAAATGTAAAGGGTGCTCCAATTCACATAACCGAGTCAAGCTTTTATGTCAAGTTCTTTGTCCCACTTAATTTGACATCTTTTTGTCTCAGTGTTTAACAAAATACAACCCTGCAGAGCTACACAGTTGAGCAGCGCACAAAAAATTGTTGTGAAGCGAACAACAATTTCTTTTTGGGTTAGCATAATCGACCACGTTAACAAACAGAATAACCGCATTTGGACAAATAAAAATCGACAAGCCGATGCATGCATCAACAAGCCGATTCGCGCATCAACAAGCCGACGCATGCATAACAAGCCGACGCATGCATCAACAAGCCGACGCATGCATCAACAAGCCGATGCGCGCATCAACAAGCTGACGAATGCATAAACAAGCCGACGCATGCATCAACAAGCCGACGCATCCACAAATAGCGACGGCGTTATAGAAACGAACTTCTTCGAAATTGAGTGCGACAAAGCAGTTACCGTGAATGATGCTCTCGCTCGCGAGATGCATTTCATGCAATTCGTGATTTCTTTTGGGTCAGCATAATCGACCACGTTAAAAGCAGAATGGACGCATTTGGACAAATAAAAATCTATGAGTGATTGTCGACAAGCCGATGCATGCACAAATAGTGACGGCATTATAGAGACGAACTTCTGCCAAACTGATGCTCGAAATATTGAGATGTTAAACAACTTCTTTTGGCCAGCAATTGAGAATACGGAGCTGGGGGATGAGCGATTACAACAGAATGTTGCCAACAAAAGAATGGCTCGTTTGTGTGAGAAATTTAATGGCCGTCTTAACTCACATCCTGACGATGTCAATTGGCCGCCACGATTATATGACTTGACAGCGTTGGAGTTCCTTCTTTAAGGATATTAAAATGAAAAATGTATATCAATAACCCAAGAAAAAGTCAAGATCCAACAAATCGAATCTCAATTTTATCTCAGAGTCATTGAAAATATGAAGCTCCGAAGCCGTTGTTTCACAAATAATTTTTATAGACTCTTTTAACATAAAAAGAAATATTAAAATAATTTTCTAAAAACCTGTTTTTTTATTTTAAATCGACATCGTGTGTTATGGATGGACCACCCTTTCAGATTGAGGAAGTATTTCAGCGTTTAATTACAGCGCTTTTGCAGCGGAAAATTTTACTTTGCAAAGTTTCAAATCAGCTGTTAGACAAAGACAAAGAGATAAAATATTCTCTCTCTCTTTCTTTCATCCTCTCTCTTTCTGCCAGCTGAACTTAAGCTTTGCAAAGTAATTTTTTTTTATTGTAAAAGGGTTCTAAATGAATTGTGGGCTCCATTAAATGACGTGACGATACGACACGTTCTTAATTAATTATTTTAAATCATCGCTAATTTATAAATAAATTAATTTCAAACTGTTGCTCATATTTTTATTTATTCAAATTAATATTTTTCCCTTTTAATTTTTAGTAGCCTTCTTAATGTTAATCTGTATCTCATAAATAATTTTGTGTGTGTATTAGAAATCGCACAAATTCGTTGGAGAATGCAACCGCAGTAACACACTCACTCACACACTCGCACACTCACTCACTCATTGACTCACTGAAATGTAATCGAAGTCAAACCACAAAAAATCATGTACTCGCACAATCGGGTATTAAATAATCGAAAGTTGCGTTTGTAATTTCAATACAAAGACGCGATGCCGCATTTTCTAATAAAATATTTTACAACAACAATTGCAACTTGACTAGCCGACAATTGAGAAAAGAATTTGCTGCAACTGATGACTGGTTTCAGTCAAAGTGCAATTACTCACCAACATGTTTGATGATCGTTACCAAAATTGATTGGGATGGGAGAGGTTTTCTTTTTCAATAAATTCTTATTCGTATTGTTTTCCATACGCCTGCTAGTTTTGAAATAATTACGATACTTAAACGCCTTAACACTTTTGCATCTTTTTTTAATTTCTTTTTGCAATTATCTTGTCACATTTGAATTACAAATATTTTATAAATAACTTTCAAACTCTGCTACGTGCAACTACAGCAGCGCAGGCGCGCGCAATTTAACTTTAATAGACGGTTTCAACATAGATTTGTCACTCTAATTGATCGCTGATTGATGTTGATGGATTGAATTTTAAGATGTCAAATGGAAATTGTTTCCTGGTTTTTTTTCTTTCGTTATCTCTCTCTCTCTCTCTCTCTCTCTTTCTCTTGGAAAGACACCCGTTAATAGTCAAAGTGATTAGCGGCTTTGCTGTCCAAGTTAATAGATATGGGAGAAAATAGTACTTATTTTTTACCAACGACAGGCATTTAAGTAATTAAAAACTCCAAAGCTTTCACAGGCATGTTGGTTCATGTCTTTAAAAGCTCATTAAAAGGTCAAGTTTAAGTTCTTTTCTTTTAATTGAATTACAGCACAACAACTATTTTAATGACTTCATACAGTCGACACTCCAACTAGAAACATGATTTGTAAATTAACAGATTACTAACTATTTTATGTATTTGTTGTTGTTGTTGTTTAGTAAAAAAAAGCACTACTGCTGCTAAATACAAAATCCGCACTTGCATTCATAAAAATATTTTGTCTCTGAACAAATTCAACAAATCCGGTACAATTTATTTCTATAAACATTTTAAACAAAAAGAAAAAAAAGATTATTATCATTTACTTTGTAGTTGTAGGGCGTTTAACAATAATGAAATGGAAATATGAAAAAAAACAAAATTGTTACTAAATTGCCGTTGCTTAGCTTTTCATTGCAACTAAATTAGCAACTTGGCCCAGCTACCGTGTCATTATCTATTATGACAACAAAAACTTTTCACTTAATCTGCTACAATAATTCGTTATTTTAGCGTTTGATTTTTGTGAACGCTGCAGCCAGTCCAGTGTTGGGGGATTATTGTTGTTGCTGCTATTTTAAAAGGTGGCCTTAAGTTATTGAGTGCCATAGAAATATTTTACAGTCAGGGTCAAGTACTCGTTTTTTTCTTCTTTGAATTTCAAAGCCAATTTTGTAAATTGAAAAAAAAAATCCAATCGAAAATTCATGTTAAAGCTGTAAAAGCCTAAACCAAATGTCAAGGTCTTTAGCGAGCGATTGCCAGGGCTAGAAAAAGGTAAAACAAACATTTCAAAAGAAGTACGTTTTGTTAAAAGTACCATTTGATTAGGTCATCTATTGGAAAAGGTCTCTGCGTTAAGAGTTACCTGTTTATGAAGAACATTTGGCGAAAATACCTCTTGGGGAAATAAAATTTGCAAAAAGTACGATTGGTAAAAAGCTGATTGTGCAGAAAGTACCTTTTGAAAAAAGTACATATATGAAAAAGGGCATATTTTAGTAAGTAACTTTTGCTAAAAAGCATTTATTTTAAAAAGTACTTTTTATAATAAGTACTTTTTGTAAAAAGTATTTTTCGTAAAAAGTACTTTTTGTAATACAAACTTCTTTCAATAGTAACTATTGAAAAAAAAAAACCTTTTAAAATCCGTATTTTTTAAGAAAGTATTTTATATAAAAAATACCTTTTGTAATAAGTACTTTTTGTAAAAAGTACTAATTGCAAAAGTGCACATATTAATTATTATCTTTCAGTAATAAATATATATTGTAAAAAGTGATTTTTGAAAAAATAATTTTTTGTAAAAAGTACTTATTGTAAAAAGTACCCCAAATCGAAAGTACTTTTCGTGAAAAGTACCCTAAATCAAAAGTACTTTTTGTAAAACGAACTTCCTTTAATAGTGCCTGTTGTAAAAATTGCCTTTTACAACCAGTATCTTGGTAAAAAAGTGTTTTATAAAAATAGTACTTTATGTAAAAAGTACTTATTTGCAAAAGTGCACATATTAATTAGTATCTCTTGCTAAATAAAATTTTTTTAAAGTGATTTAAAAAAAGCATTTTTCGTAAAAAGTACCCCAAATCGAAAGTACTTTTCGTAAAAAGTACCCTAAATCAAAAGTACACTTTGTAAAACGAACTTCTTTTAATAGCACCTGTTGTAAAAGTTGCCTTTTAGAATCACTATCTTGTTAAAAGCTTATTTCATATAAAAAGTACTTTTTGTAAAAAGTACTTATTTGCAGAAATGCTCATTTTATATAATATCTTTTGATAAATAATATATTTTGCAAAAACTACTTTTTGTAAAAAATATCTTTTGTAAGAAGAATCTTTTGTAAAAAGTGCTTTTTGTAAAAAGTTTTTTTTTTTTTTTGTTTGAAAAAGTACCTTTTGTAAAAAGTGTCTTTTATACACAGAGTTTTTCATAAGGACTACCTTTCACAAAATTGACCTCGTGGAAAGTACTGAATATGAAAAGTACCTATTGCTTACAAAAAAGTACTTTTAATATCAAATATATTCTTAGCATAACTTTTTGAAACACCTGTTAAAAAAAGTTATTACAAATTAAAATAATAATTTCTTTTCTTAAAATTACGTTTTCCAAAAGTACCTTTTCTTAAAAAAGTACCTGCTTTAAGAAATTCAATATGCTTTCTAAAAATTTTCAAATCACTTTATGACTGTCCCACTGTGTGTCACTCAATATCGTTCTGTAGACAAATTAAATATAAACAAAAAATAAATTCTTTTAAATTCGTGGGACTGACAGTTATTGCAAAATGTACGTACTGTAGAAAGTACTTTCTTGAATATAAATTTTTTTTTTTGTAAAACATATTTTAAAAAGAATCCTTTTTAAAGCGTAACTTGTACAAAAGTTTCCATCTGTTAAAAGTACTTTTTGTAAATGTACTTTGTCAAAAGTACCTTTTGCCGTAAGTACCTTTTTTTGAAATGAAAAATTTATAAAGTCTACCTTGTAAAACCTACTCTTGCAACAGTTACTTATTCTTTCTAAAAAGTACTTTTTAAAAAAAGTACCCCTTCTAAAATGCCCATCTCTTTGAGAAAATTATCTTTTGAAATAACATCTCTATCTTACTGAAATATTTCTGGCTCCAATTTATGAATTTTTAATAATTTACTCGAAGTGCTTCTCAATTATAAATTAATTAAAGTCCTCAATTCCCCCGTTTACTCTTCTTTACAATTAAATTTTTATTACGATTCTCAAATTTATTTTTAACGATTTCATTCCAAATATTTTCAATCGCTTTTTGTTGCTTTTACAAATTTTCATTTTCTATTAAAACTGTTTCACTTTTTCAACAAACGTGGTGTTTGTTTTTAATTTGAAGAAATCATGCATTTTATTAAATGAGTTTTTTTAACTCAAAACAATTGGTGCATAATATCTGGTACAATCGATACAACAACATGTTGAGTTAGAAAAATGCCAACAGTAAAACTGTTATAAAAATGTGGTGCACAATGACTTTTAGAAGTGCTGTACACTAACGAAACAAACAGTTATCGAAGGAAATGAATAGTGGGAATGGAAATGATTAAAACTGGAATATAGAAAAAGATTTTATGGAAGAGTTATTTTATTTCAAATTAAAAAATATTTTTGTATAAATATATTAGAGTTCTTTTTGATTATTAATATAAAATTATTTTCATGGATAATTCATTCCTATAAAACGTAACTGTTTGTTATTGAGTGCATTTTTGGTTAAAAGTACTTTTTTGCCAAAAAGTACCGTCTTGGTAAACAGCGTCTTCCTGTAAAAGACTGTCTTCTGTTATAAAGTGCCTTTTTGTTAAAAAGTAGCTTTTTGCTAAAGAGTGCCATTTTGTAAAATAGTACCATATACCAAAAAGGTACTTTTTTGGTAAAAATTTACTCTCTGCTGATAAATAACTTTCCCTTAATAAATTTTCCTACTGCTGTTAATAGGAATTTTTTAGTTAAACGTACCAGTTTGCTAATAATTAGTTTTTTTAATATCTTTCTGTTAATAAGTACCTTGTTTTTATATTTTTTGTTAAAAAGTACCAGTTTGTTAAAAAGAAAATTTAGATTAAAGAGTCGACTACTTAAAAACTGCTTTTGCGTGTTTAAACGTAACTTTCTGTTAATTAATGTATTGCAGTCAAAAAGAACCTCTTTGTTAAAAAGTACTCTTTTGTTGAAAAGTACCTTTTTGTAAAAAATTTACCCTCTCTTGAAAAATAACTTTCCCTTAATAAATTTGCCTACTGCTATTAAAAGAAACTTTTGTGTTAAACGTACTAGTTTGCTAATAATTAGTTTTTTTTAAATATCTTTGTGTTAATAAGTACCTTCAAAAGTACCAGTTTGGTAAAAAGTAAATTTAGATTAAAAGTCGGTGTGTTCTTAAAAATTGCGTTTTCGTTAAAAATTAACTTGTTGAAGAGTAACTTTCTGTTAATTAATTGTTAAAAAGTACCGTGTTGTTAAAAGGTACTTTTTTTTCTTGAAAAGTACCTTTTTGTAAAAAAGTAACTTTGGGGCAAAATTGACTCACTGTTGAAAAATAACTTTTTCTTAATAAATATACCCATTTTTGTTAAAAGTAATTTTTTAAAGTCATTGTTTAAGTACTATTTTGTTAAAAAGTACCAGTTTGCTAAATAGTAAATTTTTATTAAAAGTCAGCTTTTGCTTAAGAACCGCCTTTTCGTAAAAAAAAATAACTTGTTAGAAAGTAAATTTCGCTTAATAAAGGCATTGCAGTCAAATGGTACCTTTTTGATAAAAAAGTACCTATTTGTTAAAAAGTATCTTTTTGTTAAAAATTATTATTTTATTAAAGGTACCTTTTTATTAAAAGTACCTTTATGTTTAAAGGTATCTTTATGGTAAAAGTACCGTTTTGTAAAAAAGTATGTCTTTGTTAAAAAGGATTATTTTATTAAAGGTACCTTTTTATTAAAAAGTACCTTTATGCTTAAAGGTATATTTATGTTAAAAGTACCGTTTTGTAAAAAAGTACCTATTTGTAAAAAAGTATTATTTTATCTTTTTTTAAAAAAGTAGTTTTTTGTTAAAAAGTATTATTTTATTAAAGGTACCTTTTTATTAAAAAGCACCTTTATATTTAATGGTATCTTTATGTTAAAAGTACCGTTTTGTAAAAAAGTATGTCTTTGTTAAAAAGTATTATTTTATCTTTTTTTTAAAAATATCTTTTTGTTAAAAAGTACGTATTCTGTTAAAAATTTCGTTTTGTCTTAAAAAGTACTTTTTTGGTAAAATGTACCGTCATGTTAAAAAGTACCATTATGAAAAAAGTACTTTTTATGAAAAATTTATCTCTTGTTCAAAAGTACCCTTTTCTTAAAAGTACGATTTTGTTGATAATAATTTTTTTTTGTCAAAAAGTTTTATTAAAAATAGTTGACGGAAACTTCTTTTAAATATGTTCAAATTGTGTTCCCTGCATGCTGTAGGGTGCTTTATTAAAATATGCATTTTGTATGTAAATCCCACCTCAAGAATGTGTTTGAAATACAAAACGAAACGAAAAGTTTCGCTTTTGTTAAAAGGAAATATGAATACTTGAAATGAGAAATGTTTGCTTGAGTTGTAAAACATTTTAATTGCCATTAACTAAATATTTTTACAATAAATGTGTGCATGTGTGCATGTGTGTGTATGTGTGTGTGTATGTAAAAACATATGAAAGTATTGGTTCGATGTTTTAATTTGCGACTTGGGAGGGCGTAAAAAAGTTTTACGATTAAATAGAAATTTAAGTTGGGAATACCATTTCAGCCATTAAAATATGCGACTCAAGTCAATAGAGAAATTACTGTTCTTAAAATGTGTGCGTGAATGGCAGATTTATGTGAAAGCCGCAGGTAGCGACAGTATATATATTTAAGCCTTTCTGAAGATAAATTTAAATTCAACTAGCCCAGACACAAACCGAAGTTTGTACCCAAACTATTCTGTAGTTAACAGGACTCTGTTAACCACTGAACATAACGACTTACAGAATAGGCCTGTTTGTGACAGTGATTTTGTTAAGATTTTCAAATGTTGTCTCTGGAATATTTAGTCTAAGGAAAAATTTTACAAAATTTATTTGCTTGACAATATTTATTGCACAATTCTAGCCCCACTGTGCAGTTGTTTGTTTATTTATTTATGAAAATTTTCTTGCCACCATGTCATTGCCTGGCTGCTACCAAATGACAAATACAGATATTGTCTTTTCTAACCTGCCGCACTTATTAAATTTATTTATAATCGCAGTAATAAAATATTTTTCTATTCGCAACAACAACAAAAAAAATTATGCAAATTTTGTGAAACCGTAACAGAAAATGAAATCAGTGTAACACCAGACTTACCAGAGAACGATATAATCGTGTTCACGTCAACCGGATGTACTGGTTCGCCATCTGTGGCAATCACTGTCAAGCCATGACCTTCAATTGTTACTTGTGCCGGGCATACCGAAGCAAAAGCGTTGATCATACGGAAACGATAACGGCGACCAGGTGTTATGGTGAATATTTCCAGTGGTGTATTTGTCATGAAGCCAGTATTTGGATCACGGAACTGGCCCTTGCCGTTGATCAACAATGACTCGGGATCTTGTCCAGTATTGACAGCCAAACGGCCGGGATAACGTTCGGCAGCATCTTCGTGCAACCAATCGCTGATCAACATGATGTGAGTAGTCAAATCGAAATCGTACAAATGGGAATTGGGATCGCGTGACGGCGGCTGTCTCACAACAATGCTGCCATACAGACCGTCTAATTTTTGCAAGCCGGTATGGGCGTGCCAGAAATGTGTGCCAGAGTTGCCCGTCCATTGATAGCTGCATGAGTCAATAAATAAAATAAATTTATTTTTTTAAATGAAAATAAACCGCAATATTTAAAGCAAAAGTTTTTGTTTTACTTTTCCACTTACCGGAATGTATTGCCCTGCTGTATGGGACACTGCGTTACAAATGGTACACCATCGTAATACTGTGAACCACGTTGCCAGATGCCGTGCCAATGTATGGTCACCTCCATGCCCTCCATGTGATTCTCTACATCGATGACAACTTTGTCATTTTCGCACACTTGTATGCTGGGCCCGGGTATCATACGATTCGAGGTGAGTATACCACGCTCAACACCATCGGCTAAAACGCATTGACAATGCGACCAGACTGTGTTGGTGGCATTGGGTGTGCACACTTGACATGCTCTGTGAAAATTTACAAAAATAAATTAAATAAAAAAATTAAATTAAAAAATATGGTGAGAAAATTATGTTGGCGGTTGAATGAGAAAAACTAAATTAAATGCAACAATAAAATTTTGTGTTTAATTGTTTTAAGACAACAACAAAAAAAAAGTTGACAGGTTTCAATAATTTACAGAACTATTAAAAATATCAAGCAAAATGTGCAACAATAATTTGAGAACAGCTCGGATAGAACTTTTCCCGGAATGTATCTTCGGTTTTTTTAAAATTATGCGTAAAAAGTACCTTTTTGTAAAAAGTATATATTTGCAAAAAGTATCTTTTTGTAAAAAGTACCCTTTCTTAAAAAGTACGTTTTCGTAAAAAGTTCCTGTTTGTAAAAAGTACTTTTTTTAAAATGTACCTTTGCGTAAAAAATGCCTTTTCGTAAAAACAAACTTAAAAAAAGCTTTTTAAAAAAAGTTCCTCGTTGTAAAAAGCAATTTTTTTGTAAAAGTACCTCTTCTAGGTAGAGATCATATATTTGTAAAGAGTACCTTTTTGTAAAAAGTACCATCTTGTAAAAAGCACTTATTGAAAAAGCACTTTTTTCTAAAAAGTACCTTGTAGTAAATACCTTATAGTAAAAAGTACGATTTGCTAAAGTAAAAAGTACTTTTTAAAAAAGTACCTCTTTGAAAAAGTACTTTTTTTCAAAAATACCTCTTTGAAAAGTGCTCTGTTGGAAAAGTATTTTTTAAAGTTATTATTAATATTATATTTTGAAAAAATCACACTTCTGAAAATGTGTAGAACATTTTTGCAAAAAATATTCTTAAAAGAAATTCTTTTATAAACAAATACTATTTGAAAGAGGTACTTTTTTGAAAAAAAAGAAGGCACTCTTTGCTTACAAAAATATATTCTTAAAATTATATTTCTTTGGCCAAAATAACTGCTGAAAAAAAAACTTTTTCGAAAAGTAACTTTTAAAAAATTTTCTCTTGATATAAAAATATTTCTATTTTAAATTAACTTTTGGCCGAAACATTTTCCACAAAATTATTTGCTTTTCTACAAAAATGCTCGTATCTCTACCATCTCTTTTATTTTTTACAATTTCATTTATTTCCATGTCGCTCCTTTCAACAACAATAAAAATTAAGTAAAAACATCAACACGCTTTCGTTTGTACTTCATGATGATGTTTTTCCCATTTTTATTAATGCATCGAATGGATACTTTCATGTTTTTTGAGATAAATTTATAACGAAAAAGAGCCTTCACTGCGGAAGCCCGTGGAATATATTTTATATTGTCAAGTTATTTGACGTCTTGCAAAAGAGAATTGTGTGAATCATAACAATTGTGTAACACACACTCGCACTCAGCGAGTCCGTCGTAGCCGCCAATGGAAAACGCAATAAATTCAGTTTTTGAAATTGTGTTTCGCAAATTGGCTGCAACATCATTTTCAACGTCATTATCCGCGGAAAAATCGTCAGTTATTAGAAATGAGACGAACAATGGCTTTGATACATTGAAAAGGAACCTGGCAACCCTCCCTCCCTCTTCAGCTGCATCTTCTACAGCATCCACAAGCAATAAAAGTTGCCAGGAAAAGCAGATTATTTTTTCATAAATTATTTTGTGTGTTGTTGATTGCGCGGTTGCCAACAGCAAATATGACACACGATCAGTTCAGATGAGCAGAAAATTGCTTGACGCGGCGTCATTTCATTTGGTTCGTATAAACGAAGGCGGCAGAGTGCAATCAAATTATAAAAAAATTGCAACATGAAAGTTTTACTAATAAATTGCGGGAAAGCATTTCACAAAAGATGACAATAAAGCGATTCAGTTTTAAGTCAATGACTGATGAAAACTGTCGCGCGAATCTGTTTTTGTGAAAAAACTCACTTGATCGGAAAAAGTGCTCTTTTTCAATGTTATTTCTTTTTTTGAATTAAAAAGTCTCCTGTTTTTTTTATGAAAAGTGCATCAGTGATCAAAAATATGTCTGGGGTACGTAATGAGTTACGTTACCTGGAAAAAATTTTATTTTTAAACAAAGTACTTTTCCCAAAAAATTTAGGTTCTGAAAAAAGTACTATTTTCTTTGATAAAAAGTACCTTTTCAAATTAAACATACTTTAAGCCTTTTACATAAGTTTGTTTTGGTAAAAAGTACCTTTTTTGTATTAGTACCACTGTTTGAAAATAAATACCACTATGATAAATAGTACCTCTTTGATGAAAAGTACTATTTTTTATAAAAGTAGTCAAGTGATAAAAAGTACTTTTTAAATAATTCTGCTTCTTCTGATCTCAAGTAAAAATACTAGACGGAAAGTACTTTTTTTTAATGGTACTTTTACGTTAAAGCAATTTTTTATAGAAAATTTTCTATTAAATTCTATTTACTTCGGTCTCGAGTAAAACCATGTATACAAAATATATATTATGGAAAGTACTTTTTTGAAAAAGTACTCTTTTGAAAACAGTACTTTTTTGTTTGTTAAAACCTATCTGTCAACAAGAACAATTTTTATGAAATGACGTCTTTGGTAAAAAGAATAGTTTTTTTTAAATAAAAAGAAGCCCTTCGACAAAAAGTATTTCCTTGGTAATAAGTACTGCTTGGATACAAAATACTTTTTTCAAAATAAGTACCACCTTACTAACCAGTAACTTATAATAAGTACTTTTTTGATAAAAAGGACGCGTTTGTTAAAATATATTTCTTTGATAAACATAACTTTTTTAAAAAAGTACCTTCTTGATAAAAAATGTACCCTGTTGATAAGAAAATTTGTGAAAAAAGTACCTTTTAAAAAATACCTTCTTGATGAAAAAGTAAATTAAAGAAAAAGTACCTTTTAAAACAAGTACTTTTTAAAAAAGTACCTTTTTACAAAAATATTTTTTTAATAAAAAGCACTTTATTGATAAAAAAAATACTTTTCTGTTGAAAAACTAAATATTTCTCAAAAGTACCTTTTTCTCAAAAGTAGCTTTTTCTCAAAAGTACCTTTTTCTCAAAAGTACGTTTTTCTCAAAAGTACCTTTTTCTCAAAAGTACCTTTTTCTCAAAAGTACGTTTTTCTCAAAAGTACCTTTTTCTCAAAACTACCTTTTTCTCAAAAGTATGTTTTTCTCAAAAGTAACTTTTTCTCAAAAGTACCTTTTTCTCAAAAGTAACTTTTTCTCAAAAGTACCTTTTTCTCAAAAGTACCTTTTTCTCAAAATTACCTTTTTCTCAAAAGTACGTTTTTCTCAAAAGTAACTTTTTCTCAAAAGTAACTTTTTCTCAAAAGTACCTTTTTCTCAAAACTACCTTCTTAATAAAAATTATCTTTTCAATAAAAACCATCTTTTTGATAAAAAAGTACATATTTTTCAATAAAGTTTCGCTTTGATAAAAAGTACCTATTTGATAAAAATATACCTCTCTTTGCTTTCGGTAAAAAGTACTTTGTTATAAAAATTACTTCCCTAGAAAAAGTACCTTTTTTATAAAAAGTTGGTCTTTGACAAAAAGTATCTTTTTCATTAAATGCATATTTTTTTTTTAATAAAAAGTATCATTTCGATGAAACGATTTATTTTCTCAAATAGTACTTTTTGTTAAATAGTACCATGTTGATGAAAATTATATTGAGAATAAAAAATCCTTTTATCATATTAAAAATATTTACGGAAAATATACTGGAACTATGGCAAAACCAAAGTTTTTAATGGGCGGATTAATTTGACGGTTTGTTAGTATTTTAATCTCAAATCGATGTGCTTTTACAGACTGCAGCTTAAGCTGGACTTTTTTAAACTATATAATTAAAAAAAAAAACTCGTGCTTTTATGGGACTTTATGTTAACCACTGCAAAGCATTTACATGAGCCATAAATCTTGCATTCTTTAACAGTATTTGGCTATCAATTTCGTCGTTGGTTTAATTTGCAATCGTTTATCAACATCGAAATAAATACTTCCTAAAATTAATAAAAAAGACAATTCAGAGGCTGTTGTTGGGTCTTGTCTGTGAATCTGTGACTGTTTGCAGTTCAATACACCTGAGCAAAGCCGAACATCTAAACAAACATCTTTATTTATTGCACACGATCCCAAACACAATCTGCTCGAGTTTAAGAAGCTGTCAGCTACAATTTGGTTGCTCTGGCATAATTTATAATCTCTGCGATACATTTTCCACTGGTTTAAATGCTCATACGAGGAGCACCGCCGTTCGAACATATACCATACGACTAGAGAAAGAAAAAGGAAATTTTTTTCTGCGGCCGTTTGTTTTTTATTGCCACAGCAAAAAAGGTGTTACAACAATTTGCTGGCAATAAAAAAAAATAATGAAAATGTTTGGGAAATAAATATGCAAGTGGAAAGAGGAAGAGAGAGAGAGAGAGAGAGAGAGAGAGAGGGGGAGAGAGAGGGGGAAAGATATGAATATGGATTTTAATAAACATGAACAAATAAATTACAGTCCAGGCCATGCAAAACGGCTGAGTGAGCAACAGTTCCCCATGAAAGTGTTTGCAAGAAAAGCTTTTTTCTTTCGCCGTAATAACGACTTAACAAAATACTGATATTTTCCTTTAAACTCTTTTTCATTGTTTTATTATTTTATGGAGTATTTATTTGTAATCATTGATAATTAAAGAGTTAATGTAATACCTGGCAGTGTATGTGTGTGTGTGTGTGTGTGTGTATGTGTATGTGTAAAAGACAACATTAAAAATGTGATCAATAAATATTTAAAGCTGAAAATCTGCTCGAGCAGCTGAAACAATTAAAAATGTCGGCAATAAAAATGATTATGAAACTAAAAATATTTTGCTTTTCTTTTCTCTAACCCGACTTGTCTTATTTCTCACTATCTTAGATTTGTAATTCTTCTAAAAACACCAAGTATTTTTCTCGCTAAAAATCATGATTTGGAACTATTTTTATTCTAAAAATGTACTATATTGCAAAAAGGTACGCTATTGCGCAAAAGTGCCCTTCTTCCAATATGTACCCTATTGCAAAAAAGTTACAATTTTGCAAAAAAGTTCTCTATTGCAGAAAAGTACTTGAATGCTAAAGCAATTTTGTTTAAAAAAAAACGTACTATTTGAAAAAAGTACCCTTTTGTAAGGAACCAACTTAACGTAAAAAAACATATCTCTTGGTTCAAAAACTTTCAATTTTACAAGCAACTTTTTAATAACGTTTTTTTAAAAAGTACATTTCTTTTTGAAAAAAGAAAGTATCTGTTTGAAGAATTTCTGATATCAAAAACCTTTGTCTTACAAAAAGTTTTTTATTTGCAAATAATCACTCTCTTGCAAAAAAAAGGGTAATCTTATTGTGTTGAAAAGTACCCATGTATATATGAAAAAGTACTCTTTTCCAAAACAAGTGCGATTTAGAAAAGAGCTTTTGGAAAAAAAAAAGACTTTTAAAAATGATCACTTTTTCAAAAACGAGTACCATTTACGCAAAAGTACTCTATCGCAAAAAGTATTTTTTGTTTTCCAAAAAGTGTGCTCGAGAAAAATTTAAATTGGCTCTTTCAAAAAATGAATTTTGCAACATAATTTTCCTTTGCGAAAGATACTTTTTTAACTTTAAATGATTTCTGATATTAAAAACGTAGTCTCTTACAAAAAGTATCTTGTTTCAACAAATCACTGTCTAGCAAAAAATAAATAAAAAAAATAAAAAAATCATACTGACAAAAAAAGTACGATTTTGTAAAAAGTACCTTTAGTCATAAAAATGAACTATGTGGAAAAAAGTACTCATTAAATTTCCCTATTGTAAAAAAGTGCTGTTCTTCAAAAATGAGTATAATTTGCTTAAAAGTACTCTATTGCAAGAACAATTTTTCCCCCAAAAGTGCTGTTGCCCAGAATGATATTTTTCAAATATAATTTTTATTTTACGAAAAGGTAAAAGTACTTTTTTGAAAAAAGATCACTAACTGGCAAAGAAAAAGTCATACTGTGATAAAAAAAAGTATCATTTTCCAAAAACCACTATCTTCTAAAAAAGTACCTCTTTGCAAATAAAGTACGATTTGTAAGTACTCTTTCATAAAAAGTACCCTTTAGTAAAAAAGCACCGTTTTCAAAAATATTACCATTTGCTGAAAGTACTCCTTCGCAAAAAGTACATATTTTTATTTTCTAAATAGTGCTCTTAAATTTTTTTTTTTTTTCAAAAATGTGCTCTTACAAAAAATACTTTTTTCAACAAATAAAAAAAAGTACCATTTGCAAGAAAGTACAAAAAAGTGCTCTTGAAAAAACTGTATATATTTCAACGTAATTTTATTTTTCAAAAGGGACTTTTTATTTGAAACTTTTCTAGGCTTCAAAGCTTTTTGTCTTACAAATAGTACCTTTTGAAAAAAAAAATCACTCACTTGCTCATCTATAAATTTCAGAACCATTTTTTTGTCGTTCCTTTTTTTAAATATCGTTTTCACAAAAGTACTTTTATGTAAAAAAGGGACATTTTTGTATAGAAGCACTTTATGGCCAGAAAAAAAAAATTGCTTTAACTGATTATATAAATGTTTTATAGAAAAAAGTACTATTTTGTACGAAAATATTTTGTTGTCTAAAAGTACTTTTTTGCTTAAAATTACTCTTCTGCTTAAAAGTAGATTTCCCAAAGAAGTACCGTTTTAACAAATAAACTCTTATGCAAAACATTTTGTTATTACAAAATTTTAACACAAAAATTTCCAATTTACCTAAAATTATATTGTATCGCAATAAATAATTATTTCCAAAAAGTACCTTCTGATTTAAATTTGTTTTCGGTAAAAAAAAGAAATTAAATAATATAAAATAAGTACCTATTCAACAAAAATTAACGTTAAAAAAAGTCGTTTTTTCTGGGCAAAAAAGTACGATTTTAGCAAAAAAGTACTATTTAACAAAAAAGTACTTTTTTGGAAAAAAGGTTGTTTTCCTAAAACCTATTTTAATTTATTATATTTCTAATCTTGTTTTACTATAAAAATAAATTTTTAAATAAATGAAATATTCTCTTGCAAAAAAAGAAAAAAAAAATACTCACGCCCCCAACACCGTGTAATACTCCAGGGTGAAATGATAATAACAAATTCGTGGCGGTTCGCCTTCGCGACAAGCTCTGGCACATTCATCGGGAGCCGAAAGTGCTGGATTTCGTCTCAATTCTGCGGTGGCACTTGTCGAAAAATCTAAATGTCTAAAAGGGGATTTGGGATTTGGATTGACCACTGTGCCGCCAATGGATGGATAACGGGCAGAGGAGGGGAAATTACCGCGCGAATTTAAATACCCACTGCCAGCTGTTAACGAGGGTTTGCTGCCAACGCCCAAACTGTTGCTGCTCAATGGCACCGGCCGCGGTATGTTGCCATTGAGGGCGGGATGTGTTTGTACGATGCCATGGGTGGCGGAAAAGAAGGGGGACTCAAAGGGCGTGCTGGAGGAGGGTGTGACTACATGAGATTGCCAAAATGAACTGGCTGGCGTTTGATCGGTTAGTTTATCTGCAAATAGAAAAGGGAGTTTTTTTATTTTTATTTTTAAATATATTTAAAAAAGTTTAAAAGTTTTAAAAAAAATTAAAGTTTCTAAAGTGTTTTGTTTGTTTCTTGTGTTTTTTGGACACAAAATTGTTGCACAATTTTATGATTTGGAGCAGAAAATTAAATGTCGAAAATGAACATCGATTGCCTTGAATTGTTGTTGTTTTTTTTTATAGTATTTTTTATTATTTTTATTAAAAAGTTTGTTGATAATTTGTTATTTCTGATTCTTTTGTTTTTTATTTTATGGAAATTGAAAGTTAGTTAAACTGCTGTTGTGTTGTGCTTTTCTTAAATCTTATTTTTATATTAAAGTTATTGTTTGTTTACGAGTTCTTTTATTCTATTTTTTTTTTTGGGTTGGGTTTTTGTTGAAGCTTTTCAAGTGTGATTTATTTCATATTGTTTTAAATTAAACGGGCTTTTTTTAAGTTCTTTTAAGATATAAAATTAGAATTAGCTTGTGGTGCGGTTTGAGTTATTATTTTTACTTAACAGGCGATCTTTATCGGTTATAAATTTGCTCAAGTTCGCCTGTCCAGCGTTGAATGAATGAAGTTTTTTTTTTTTAAATAGTTTTTAAAAGCAAAATTATTAAAAAGCTCTGCTAAGTAAATTAAACTATCAGCCACCAAATTTTATATATATCATATAGTTTCTTTTCTAATTTAAAAAATTATTATGAGCCCGTGCAGGCCTTGCAAAACGTTTGAATGAATAACAGTTCCCCATGAAAGTGTTTGCAAGAAAAGCTTTTTCTTACGTCGTAAATAACGACTTAACAAAATACTGATATTTTCCTTTAAACTCTTGTTCATTGTTTTACTATTTTATGAAGTATTTATTTGTAATCATTGATAATTAAAGAGTTAATGTAATACCTGGCAGTGTATGTGTGTGTGAGTATAAGTCAAAGATAATTTTAAAAATATGATCAATAAATATTTAAAGCTGAATTTCTGCTACAGCAGCAATCTGTCGGCAATAAAAACTGAATTTAAACTAAAATTTTTTTCTTTTCTTTCCTAGAAAAAAATGCAACATTTTTTTATTTATTTTCTAAAAAGTGGCGGTTTGGAAAAGTTTTAAAACTCAAATTATTTTATTTTATTTATTATTATATATTATTATTATTATAATATGAAATTTGTTGGGTGGTTAAGCAATGTCTATATGCATTTCATTGGCGCTTTTCACCAAATCGTCAGTAGACGTCAACCACAGTTTTGCAAAGTTTCAAACTTCTCAACTTATTAAAAGACTTCCAAAAACCATCTGAGAATTATGTTAAATAAATTAACTATAAAAATTCACAAATAATTTCAAAAAATCACATTATAATAAGTGTAGCAGGCTATGAAACTTATACAAACCAAACCCAACAAACAACTTTTATTCGATACGACTCTATTTTTTTTTTATTTTTTATTATTATTAAATATATAATATATATAATATATAACATTATATAAAATATATAATATATATATATATATATTATATATTTTTTATTATTATAATTTATTATTATTATTATTATTATTATTATTATTATTATTATTATATATGTTCCTTATTTTAAAATATCAAAATGGTGCGCTTTCCTGCTAAAACGTGTAAAAAATGTTGCCTTATTTTCTAAAAAAAAACATCAACATAATAAAAAGTTTTTATTAATTTTATTTGAAATGATTTCAAAATCTCCTACAAAATATTTCAAGTAAATTAATATTAAAAAAAAAGATTGAAATTTTCTTCACACATTTTTAATCGCTTTGGAAATAAATTTTGGTGGCCCTTAAATTTTTTATACAAATAAATATTAATAAAAATCCTCTTTGAAATTTTATTTAAAGTGACTTCGAAATTTCCAACTCTTCTGATGTCGTTAATCAGCAAATTTTGTTATTCGAAGGCTGAAAAATATTATCAACAAAATTTGATTAATAAATAAATTTTTATTAATTAGTGGCGTGTTCTATTCTAGAAAACATGTAAAATTTTTTCACTTATTTTCTAAAAAGTGGTGGTTGGGAGAAGTTTTAAAACAGAAATTATTTTGCGTGAGAAATGCAGGATTCATTTCCAATAAATTCCTTATTTTGGAATGTCAAAATGGTGCGATTTGCTATTAAAAAGTGTGAAAAATGTTGCCTTATTTTGTAGAAAAGAAATCGTTTTAAATTGTGTTTTCAATATAAAATATTTAATATTGATTTCTTTTCTAGAAAATAAGGCAACATTTTTTACACTTTTTAACAGGAAAGCTGAATCTTTTACACTTTTTTAAAAATAGAAAATGTCAATGAAACTTTGTGAATTGAAAATGAGGAATTTATTAGAAATCAGTGCAACATCTCTTATGAAAAATAAATTTCTGTTTTAAAATTCCTCCAAACTGCCAATTTTTAGAAAAGGAGTGAAAAAATGTTGCACGTTTTTCGGAAAGCAGAACGCCGTAAATTAAAAAGATGCACTTTTCCAATTTCATAATTAAATGAAAATAAGATAAAAGCAAGTAAAAAATTGTATTCGCAGGAATACAATAAATTTTGAATTTGAAATTCTTGTTAAAAAGCTTGAAAATTTTGGGTCAACTTCAATAACGAACGAAGTTTTTCATAAAAATTTGAGGAAAATGTTTGATTGTATCGCATCGTGATAAACTTTTCCAAGCCAGTTTCATGTTGTTTTTTTTTATAGATAAAAGCAGGTAAAAAAAGATTCAGGAATTTGTAATTTTTGGATTTTAATTTCTTGTTAAAAATCATGAAAATTTGGGGACACGCGATATTGAAGGACATTTTTTTTATAAAAATTTTATTAAAATTCTCGTTTGTACAACGAGACAACGACAATTTGTTGTCTCATCTCATTTTGTGCCTTAAAATAGTGGTTGTTCAAGAACTACAAAATTTGGTAGAAGAGGCCTTTTTGCAAAAACATTTATTTCGATTTTGAAAGTATTTTCTGCGGCAAATTTATCGCTGTTTCTTATAGTTTTTTAATTAAAAAAAAAAATTATTATGTGACACTCATTTACCTGCAACAGCCTACTGCTTTTAGCCTTAATATATTACACTTAGAGATTTAAATTGTTCCAAAATCTCCCAGCCTCTAAATTCAATGACAAAATCTAAGTTTTAGTTTTATAAAAAAAAAAGTAAAACTTCAACTTATCTTTTTGCCTTTTAACTGTTGATTAAATATGCTAAATATTTTTGTCATTTAAATAACAACAAAAAACACTCTTCGGTTGCAAAAATAAAATGTTGTTGGTTTGCAAACAAACAAAAGAGTCTTAAGACTTGTTGTGCTTCTTTCAGGTTGTTTGAAGATGTGAAAAGTGTTTTGCTTTTAAATTTTTGTAAAAATTTAGTTGGAATTGTATGCAAACGCCGCGACTGACACTGACTAATAGCTTTTCAAGCAAAAATTATATATAAAGAAAAAAAAAATCATATTATTTTGTTGCTTTTAGCCGTGGCTGTAGCACCTGTTGCTGCTGCTGCTGCTGTTGTTTTGTGTTAATTTCAATTTGAACAACAAAAACGAAAGGTAAAATGTTGTTTGTTTACCCACTGCTATTGTTAAAGTAACAGTCATTTATTACAACAACAACAACAACAACAACAACAAAGTCATTGTAATGCGTTGCCTGCAGATTTTGCACTCGAGTGCGAAATCATGTTGCAAAGTCAAGTTTATGCAAATTGTTTGTAAACATATTTTTTTGTCATCTTTTTCAACATCGAGTGAGTGTTAGAAATTGTTAATTAACTGCAGCTTAAAACATGCCAACGGAAATTAATATCCTTAAAGAAAAATCTTGAATTATTTATAAAATGCCTGGAATTAATTGAAATGGAATTTTCTTCAGCTGATTGTTTCATTTTGCTTAAATTGTTAATTATGTTGTCTGCTATTGATGTTGACAGAAGTGTAATTGGATTAGTTCCAACAAGTCAGGCTAAATAATTGATTTCATTTGTCTATTATATTTTGTTGTTGTTGTTTTTGTTTTAACTTATAGTATTAACAGAGAAAGTGATTGATTGTTGTTATAAAATGTTTTAAAGTTTTGTAATTCTATTCAGGGTTGTATCAACTGTTATAAAAATAACTTATATGAATAGGGATGATTAAAGTGTGGTGGCTTTCGAAAACAGTTGATCTGCTGTGCTGTATAAGTTGAACCATTCAAATGATGTTGAGTTTAGACGAGTCTTTGGAATATTCAAAATGCTTTTCTGCATTAAAACCAGCGTTTCATTTTAAATTCAATATAAAAATAATCAGTTAAGCTGATTTGGCTCACAGGGGGGATTATTTTTAGTTGCTTTAATATTTTTAATTGGTGACACGGCTTTTAAGCAAATTATAAAATTGAAAAAAAAATCCATTTAAAACATAATCCACATAAAACATTTCTCATATTGCAAAAGCACTCAATCAATCTAGACGTACCCAGATTTCGCCACAATTTAGAGTGGCAAAATACCACAATAAAAAGCAATAAAAAAATCTATAATTCACTCAAAACAGGCACACAACAACACACCGCAAATATGCAGTCATCGACACCAAGAAAATCAAACATTTAAAAACTTAAAAAAAAATAAAAAATAAAAAAGAACTAAAAACAAAATTAGATCAGTTAAAGATCTTCAGCTGCTTAAAATAAAAATAGAGTTTCTCATAACTTTTTAATAAAATTGCAAATGAAACAAATTGTAAAACAAAAAAAAAAGGGAAAATAAGAAACAACTCCAGTTAGCCTTGCCCGAGGCCAGTTGAAAGACAAAACAAGACAAGAGAAAAAAAACAACAAACACACCAACAACAATCACAGCAACACGAGCTTGAGCGACGACTGGAGTTGGCAGGCATAAATTGTTTTATTATTTTGTCAGGCCTGTTCAAAGTGCACTTCTGTTTGCAACAACAAACAAAAACGCAAACAAAACAAAAAAAGTATCTTTTGTTGTTTGTCCGTTTCTTTGTTTTCGATTACAAAGCAAATTTTTTAAATGTGTAAATGGTTTCTATAATTTTCAAATTGCTAATGAATTGTACGCTGGCAGCGTTTGCCAACGGCAGCGAGTGACAACTTTGAAATGAATTTATGCAGTCACTGTCAATGAAATGTCGCAGCCATCTATTTCGTTTTTTGTCTTACTTGAAAACTACCAAAAATTTTAAGTTTCTTTCGTTATTGTTTTCCGGCAAAAACTGTTAGAATGTCAAATATTATTTATGAATACGAAGTTCAAAATTATAGTCTTTAAATGGATTCAGTGGGGATGGAATTGCCAGCAAATAAAATTGTTGTTTTAGACTGGAAACGGTTCGATTTGGGTTTATCGAAATCAAACGACTGCAGCAACAAACTTTATGAGTCATACGATTTGTTGCATCAAACTTTGTTTATTTATTATTTTGATACTGAGAGCAAAATCATATAAAAGTACGAAAAACTGACTGTTTACAATTTGTTGTGTGAAATAAGTACTTTTTGTGACAGAAATTCCTTCTGTTGAAATGGTTTCATTATTTTTAAAACTGTCTGAGCGGAGAGTCATTTTAGAACAAGATAATGTTCTAAAAATTAACCCTTAAAGAAACAGTAGTTTTTAAAGAAAACTACACATTTCAAAGAAAAAAGTACCTTTTAAAAAAACGCCCTCTAAAAAGAAAGTGCTCTTAAAAAAAGTACCTTTTAAAGAAAAAGTATTTTTTGAAGAAAAAGTACTCATCAAAGAAAATTATATTTTAAAGAAAAAGTACATTTTAAAGAAAAAGTACCTTTTGAAAAAAAGTACTCTTTGAAGAAAAAGTAATTTTTAAAGAAAAAGTGTATATATATACATATATATATTAAAAAAGTATTTCTTGCTGAAAAGGTAAATATTAAAGAAAAGTGTTTTTGAAAGCAAAAGTACCTCTTATAAAAAACTACTTAAAAAGTACCTTTTAAAGAAAAAGTACATTTTACTGAAAACTACACTTGAAAGAGCATGTTATTCTTAAAGAGAAAGCAGGTTTTAATAAATAAGATTTTGTTTTTTGCATAACGTACCTTTTAAAGAAAAAGTACATTAAAAAAAGTACCTATTAAAGAAAAAGTACCGTTTGCAGAAAAAGTCAATTTCAAAGAAAATAATTTAAAACAAAAGTCTCTTTCAAAGCAAAAGTATCTTCTGTGGTAAAAGTACTTTTAGAAAAGCGCCTTTCAAAGAAAAAGTACTTTAAAAAAAAGTACCTTTTACAGAAACAGTACATTTCAATGAAACTTATATTTCAAAGAATAAATAACTTAAACAGAAAGCAAATTTTGAAGAGAAAGTATCTTGAAAAAAGTGCCTTTCGAAGAAAAGTTAAATTAAAAAAGTGCCCTTTAAAGAAAAGTACTTTTTGCAGAAAAAGTAAATTTCAACGAAAATTAATTTTAAAGAAAAATTAGCTATCAAAGCAAAAGCAGCTTTCAATGAAAAGAACCTTTTAAAGAAAAAGTAGCATTTAAAGAAAAAGTAAATTAAAAAAGTACCTATTAAAGAATCTTTAAAACAACATTTCAAAGAAAAATACATTTCTTAGAAAATTACATATCAAAGAATAAGTAATTATAAATTAAGTAAAAGTATCTTTTGAAAAAATGTACCTCTTATAGAAAAAGCAAGTTTTATAGAAAAAGTAGCTTTTAAAGAAAAAGTACCTTTTGCAGAAAAAGTAAATTTTAAAAGAAATTACTAATTAAAGAAAAATATATTGCAAAGAAAAAGTGATCTCTTAAAAAAGAGTACAATGTAAAGAAAAGTACCTTTTACACAAAAGGTACTTTAAAAGCAAAAATCACCTTTCAAATCAAAAAATAATTTTTGTATGTTTCAAATAAAAAAGTTAACTTTTAGTAAAATCACCTTTTACACTAAAAGTACTCTTTACATTAAAAGTACTCTTTGTACAGAAAAGTACTTTTTAAACAAGAAATTCCTTAAAAAAGGAGCTATTAAATCAAAGCTTTAAAACAAGATAACTTTTTACACAAAAAGTACTTATTAAACAAGACGCAACTTCAGACAAAGATCACCCGTTAAACGGAAAAATATTTTTCGATAAATGAAAAGTACTCTTTTATAAATAAATTTAATATGTAAGTAAATGGTATTTAAAAAACAAGTATTAATAAAAAATACTTTTTTAATAAAAGGTAATTTTGTAATAGAAGGTACTTTTTTAACACATGGAGCTTTTTGCAAAAAAGGTACCTTTTTAATTTAAGTATGAAAAGTTAAAGAATAAGAGATACTTTTGTAATAAAATGCACGTTTTTAATAAAAGGTACTTTTTGAATAAAAAAGGTACTCTTTGAAAGAGACTTGTTTTTTTTTAATAAGAAGTACATCGTTTTAACTACAGGCACTTTTTAATGAATAGTACTTTTTTTTATTAAGAGGTACTTTTTTAACAATTATTTATTTATTTATTTATTTATTAATAATTTTTTGTTTGTTTTTTTTTACTGTTTATAAAGTTTCTTTAGAGTATTATTTGTAATTTGAAGGCTTTAAAATAGTTTAAAAAAATATTCACTATTAACCTGCCCTTGAGCAGATCTTTCAATCTCAGTTTGGCCAACACAAAAATATTTCAAGTTCGAAATTTACAGCGGCGGCATTTCTTTAAATCGAAATAATTGTTATCGCGTTGGATAAAAACGACTTGTCCCGCCTCTAATCGATTTCTCGATATTGACTTCATTCAACTTTTTCTATTCACTGGCAATGAAATTGTTGTTTTTATTTTTTGTTTTTTTTTATTGTTTTTCTTCTCTTTTTCTTTTTCTTAATACACTTTTATATCCTGTTATTAATTTCGAAATAATTTCCTCTTGTTTGCCAACGCAAGGAAATTTCCGAACCTTTTATTTTATTACCACTGATTAGCTTTAATAGCGTTTTATTAAAACAGAAAATACAACGTTTCGAACACGAACACCAACACCAACCACCTCTTCCATCATTTTCACTTTCATTTAACGGAAAAGGAAAATTCGGTTGGAAATAAAATTAAATAAAAAATTAAAAAAAAATATGTTTAACTAAATTTAACCTTGATTATTATCTCATTTAAACGTTAAATTATGTACAATAAAGTATGAGTTGTTTCGACGGTTGAGGAACGAAATAAGACCGTTCGAATAAGAGCAACAAAAAAGGTTTGCAGTTAACAAAACCCGGTTAAAGAAATTGTAAATGTTGTTAAATCACATTATTCAACGTTATTATTATGGGAAAATTTAATTTTTTTTTTTTTTAAATAAAATAATTTGTTATACTTTCACTCTTGTAAACTATTTCTTTTCTACGTTTTATTTTACTCAATTTGTTTTCAACATATTTTCGTATTTCATTTTAAAAAGTGCGATTATTTTTGGAGGCCTGCAAAAACAGATGGAATAAAATTGAAGTTTCATGCCTGGTTAGCACGACTGACCAGAATTACTTCACTGTATTCATTTTTAGAAACGCAAACTGTTTCAGACACGGAATGAGTGTTTTACAATTCGCATGTATGAAAAGGGTACCGGGTTAGATACTACTTTTCGTACGCCAGTTCCTTAAGCCAATTTTGCATGAAAAGTAAATTTAAAAACATATATAAAAAACTTGATTGAAAGGGGGTTTCTTTATGTTTTGGACACTTTTAGAAATAAGCAAAAAAATTTCCAGAACTAAAATTATCTGCTGCACAAAACAACACATTAAGAAATAAATACCTTTTTGAGGAAAAGTACTTTCTGAACAAAAATATTAATTGAAAAAACAACTTATCTTTTAACAAGTCTTTTTATGCAAAAAGTTCTTCTTGAAAATTACCACCCTGGGCAGGTCATCAGCCATAGGCTGTGACCTCTAGAGGAGGCCTGCGGTGTCATGTGGCCTTTTCTGCTCCGGCTAGCTGAGGGTTCATCTCCCTCTTCAGGTTGGCACAAAATTTGTTGGGGAACTACAGTAAATGGGGTTAGGTGTTGATTACCACCAAATACTGAGGTGTTAAAAGTTCCCCCAGGTCCTTCCCTCCCCTTTTCAAGCTAGGCTTGATCTTTGGTCCTTGCTCGACCCGGTTATTTTTCAAGGACCCCTTTTTTTAATTAAAAAAAAATCCCCCTTTTTGAACAGAACATTTTCTTAAAACCAAAAGCGTAGTTCGGACAACAACCCTCCTTTTAGAAAATTAAATGTCAATAAAAAGTATCGTTCATTGATTATGTAAAAGTACACTTTCCACGGTACCAAAATATATTTTGATCTCAGAGTATCTGTTGAACAAAGTTAACCTTTTTAACAGGAAGCTCCTTTTGCCCGAACAACGCATTTTAAGAAGACGGCGTCTTCAAAAAAAAAAAAAAAAACTCTTGAGCTACAGTAAATAACTCAAATCTATGAAAAAAAAGTACCTTTTAGCCCTTTTAGCCTTAAACAAAAAGTACCTTTAACAAATAAGTTGCATATTGACGCAGTTGTCAACTTTCATTAAAAAAAAATTCCTCTTATGAAAATAAAAGTAAAATTTGTCCGACTCTCAGTTTACAACAACTTTTGTTCCCATCAAAATATCCTCTTTTAACAAAAACTACCAGTTTAACAAGAATTGCAGCTCCGGTAAAAAGTAGTCTTCATACAAAAAGTACCTGTTGACACGGCACTTTTCCATTATACATGATTTTTGTTCAAAACGCACTTTTTGTTTAAATATTACTTTTTGCTTGAAAGGTATTTTTTTGTTATATAGTACTTTTTCCTCCAAAGGGGTTTTTTGTTTAAATATTACTGTTTGCTTAATAAGTACCTTGTGTTAATATAACAATTTTTATTTAAAAGGTACTTTTAGCGTAAAAAGTACTTTTTGCTTGAAAGGTACTTTTTGTTCAAAGGAATTCGATCTTAAAAATAATTTTTGTTAAAATTAACTTTTTGCTCAATAAGTAATTTTTGTTTAAAGGGGTATTTCTTGTTTAAAAAGTACTCTTTGCTGAAGAGGCAATTTTCGGTTAAGGTCTTTTTTTTTAATTTATATTTTTATTTATATTTATAGACACTCTTTGTCTAGCGGTACTTTTTGTTTAGTTGGTACCTTCTGTATAACAGATATATTTTGTTTAAAAGATTTTGTTCAATATATAGTATATATAAAAAGATATGTATATAGTATATATCTATTTCCAACAGTTGTTTTTATTAAGAAAATAATCCTTTATAGCGGAAGTAAATTTTATTAAAAACGTGTCTTTTACTACAAAAAAGTACTTTCCATTAAAAAGTACCTTTTGTTAAAAACAACACCTTTTATTTAAAAGTACTTGCAACTAAAAAGTATATCTCATTAAAAAAGTAACTATTTTGGAAAAAGTACCTTTTACAAAAAAAGTACCTCATATTAAAAAAGTGTCTTTTGTTAAAAAACACCTTTTATTTAAAATTAGTTGCAACTAAAAAGTATATCTCATTAAAAAAGTAACTATTTTGGAAAAAGTACCTTTTACTAAAAAAGTACCTTATATTAAAAAAGTACCTTTTGTTAAAAAACAACTTTTATGCAAAATTACTTGCAGCTTAAAAAGTATATCTCATTAAAAAAGTAACTCCTTTTGAAAAAGTACCTCTTAGTAGAAAAGTACCTTATATTAAAAAAGTACCTTTTGTTAAAAAATACCTTTTAGTCAAAATTACTTGCAACTAAAAAGTATATCTCATTAAAAAAGTAACTCTTTTGGAAAAAGTACCTCTTAGTAGAAAAGTACCTTATATTAAAAAAGTACCTTTTGTTAAAAAACACCTTTTATTCAAAATTACTTGCAACTAAAAAGGTATATCTCATTAAAAAAGTAACTCTTTTGGAAAAAGTACCTTTTACTAAAAAAGTACCTTCTATTAAAAAGTAATTTTTGTTAAAAAATACCGTTTAGTCAAAATCACTTGCAACTAAAAACTATATCATTAAAAAAGTAACTATTTTGGAAAAAGTACCTTTTACTAAAAAAGTACCTTCTATTAAAAAATACCTTTTGTTAAAAAACACCTTTTATGCAAAATTACTTGCAACTAAAAAGTATGTCTCATTAAAAAAGTAACTCCTTTTGAAAAAGTACCTCTTAGTAGAAAAGTACCTTATATTAAAAAAGTACCATTTGTTAAAAAACACCTTTTATTCAAAATTACTTGCAACTAAAAAGTATATCTCATTAAAAAAGTAACTCTTTTGGAAAAAGTACCTCTTACTAGAAAAGTGCCTTTCATTAAAAAGTACGTTTTGTTAAAATTTTATTTTTTTTAAATAGCATTTATAAAAAAAAATATCTTATACTATAAAAAAGAAATATATTAAATATTGATTAAGAAAGTACTTTTTACAATTTATAAATCTGTTTGAATATTGAGGTCGTTTTCATTTTCATTTTCATTTTTATTTCTGATATTCGATATTTCAACAACCAGTGGTTGGCTTTTTCAGGAAATTATTGTCAAATATTTTCTTTTCAGTTGTTGTTGAAATTAAAAGGTTAAGAAAATAGATACAAAATAGATTTGAAAAAGCAGTTTAAAGAATCTTCATTTTACAACCACAATTAATATTCAGTTTTTCTTTTGCATGTGCGTGTGTGTGTGTGTGTGTAAATACCTGCACACATACTCATTTCTTATAATAAAATATAATTTTCTTAACTTGTTGTTTAAAACCTGTTCCACTCATTTTAATTAGTATTCTTCGGGCCTCTTAAACGAAACTTTATCGGGCTTAAAAGCATTTATTGTCAAAGTGTCACAACTGAAGTTAATTAGCAAGAATTCATAAATGAAGTAATTAAAAACGTGACCGATCGCCAAATATGTGCGAATGCGTTACTAATTTGAAGCCAAATAAAATAACGTTTCTAACTGCATTCGCTTTTACTCTGCCAGTCTCTGCGATGTCTTGCTGTCCAGCGAAGACAAACTTATTGAACGTTTTTTAGCTACTGGACGTCCACTGAATTTTTAGTTGTGAAATTGCACGCAAAAAGAAAAATGAAATAAAAAATTTAAGACGTTAAGAAAATAAACGATTTCCTAATCTTCACACAAAAACAACAGCACAGACAGACAAGCAGACGGACAGACAAGCAGACGGACAGACAAACAGATGGTCTGGCCATATAAAAATTTGCACAATTTAACCCACTTCAATCAATAAGCAAAATGAACTGACACATTTATTTTGCTGCTCTGCAGCTTCTTCTGATCATTTTTACGATCGTTTTTTTTTTTTTTTGTGAATTCAAACGCAACGTGGAGAAAAAGCTCACACAGCAGAGATGGGAAAAATGGAATCAATGAAAATAGTTGTAGAATTAAGAGTGACTGGGAAAAGTAGCCAGCAGTTACAGTGGGCATAATCGGAAAAAATATGCAAAGAAAATTTCAAGATGAAAATAAAATTTTTCCAAAGCACGAAATTCGAAATGAAGCGTTAAAACTTCTCTGAAACAATTTGTGTTATGAAAAGTTTTTTTTAAAGAAAAAAAATATATATTTTGCTAATATACTTACTCCAGCCCACTGTGCACTCGTACATGAATTTAATGTGATGGAAGAATTACATTAACGAGACTTGTTTTTAATGTTGAGACTCTGTTTGCTATTTTCCCCAGCTTCTTTATCTTGGCTCGTTTCAGAAAAAAAGCGTTGACAAGTATTTGCTGTTCGATGTTACCAAAAACACATTGAAATGGCATCTGAACATCCAAACTCTGCATGTTTTTCAATGCACGAAATGCAACACAAAAGAAATCCTTAATGATTTTTGCAATCGAATGAACAACAACAAATTGAATGGACAGACATTCGATTGTATTTAACTGAAGAGTTGGTCTTCCAAAAATTTATTAACTGTTTGTTTGCATTCTTTTTGTCTTGC
Organism: Linnaemya vulpina; assembly: GCA_963675445.1. Taxonomy (NCBI): domain Eukaryota; kingdom Metazoa; phylum Arthropoda; class Insecta; order Diptera; family Tachinidae; genus Linnaemya; species Linnaemya vulpina. Next base: position 13,176,539 of record OY776279.1, read on the forward strand.
AAATTTTTTGTATGCAAATCAGCGTTGTAAACTTGTCCAAAACACATGTTGTGCTTCAACGCCTCATAAATTATTAATAAAAATTCAGTTGTTTTTATTTTTATATATTGTCTCATTATCAGCGAGTCAGGCCATGAAAAATGTGCTAAAATGTCGAAAACATAAAAATCAATTTTAATTTACTACGATTTGAACTTTTGGGAGGTTTTTGCAAGAAGTTCCCAAAAAAAAAAAACAAAAATTATGCAGAAGACGAAACGATTTATGGCCTGTTAAAGCTGACAGTTGTTACGCATTAACACGATTAATGACGCGCTGTTGGGTAAAATTTTTAATGAATGCGCTTGTCTGATCGAGAGAAAAAAAAATTTGTTTTCAATTCACAATTCATTTAACGTTGATCTATTTAAGTTGGCAGTAAATTAAAAAGCCACCAAAATTTATTTCCAAAGAGATTAAAAATGTGTGAAGGAAATTTCAATTTCGTTTTAAATATCAATTTATTTGAAATATTTTGTGGGAAATTTTGAAATCATTTTAAATAGGATATAATGGAAATATTTTATTATGTCGATTTCTTTTCTAGAAAATAAGGCAACATTTTTCACACTTTTTAACAGAAAATGGCAACATAAGGAATTTATTAGAAATTAATCCTACATCTCTCATGAAAAATAATTTCTGTTTTAGAACTTTTCCCAACCACCACTTTTTAGAAAAATAAGTAAAAAAAAGTTGCATTCTTTTCTAGAAAAGAAATCAACATGAAATATTTTACATTGAAAATACAATTCAAAACGATTTCTTTTCTAGAAAATAAGGCAACATATTTGACACTCTTTAACAGAAAATGCCAACACTTTGACATTTAAAAATAGGGAATTGATTGGAAATGAAGCCTACATCCCTCATGAAAAATAATTTCTGTTTTAAAACTTTTCCCAACCACCACTTTTTAGAAAATAAGTGGAAAAACATTACACGTTTTCTAGAATAGAACACGCTACTAATTAATAAAATTTATTAATATTAATCAAATTTTATTAGAAACATTTTTAAGCCAGCGGATAACAAAATTTGCTGGTTAACAACCTCAAAACAGTTTGAAACTTTGAAGTCATTTCAAATAAAATTTAAAAGACGGTTTTTATTAATTTTTATTTGTGTAAAAAATTCAAAAGCCCTCAAAATTTATTTCCAAAGCGGTTAATTTTGTGAGGAAAATTTCAATCATTTTTTAAATATCAGTTTATTTGAAATTTTTTGTGGGAAATTTCGAAGTCATTTTTTTAGAAAAATAAGTGAAAAAAGGTTGCATTCTTTTCTAGAAAAGAAATCAACATGAAATATTTTACATTGAAAATACAATTTAAAACGATTTATTTTCTAGAAAATAAAGCAACATTTTTCACACTTTTTAACAGAAAATGGCAACATTTTGACTTTTCAAAATATGGAATTTATTAGAAACGAATTCGAGATCCCTCACGAAAAGTAATTTCTGTTTAAAAACTTTTCCCAACCACCACTTTTTAGAAAATAAGTGGAAAAATGTTGCACGTTTTCTAGAATAGAACACGCCATTACGAATAACAAAATTTTGTGGTCAAAACAGTTGGACATTTTAAAGTCATTTCAAATAAAATTTAAAAAACGTTTTTATTAATTTGTATATGCGTAAAAAATTAACTTGTTCATTAAATTTTATTAATAATAATCAAAATAGGCCTCAAGAATAGATTCCAACTCTTGCAGACACTGAACACGATGCAACCAAAAACTCTTTAATAAAAGTACCACTTCTTAAATATTACAGGAGTTTTCAACTATTTCCTTTAATTTTTATAAATTGCTAATAAAATAGTAAAATATCAGCGCCATAATCCCTCTAATTTAAAACCAATTTTAAGTTGTAAAAATCCTTTAATTAAACTCTTCAAACAAACAATAACAAAAACAATATTTAACAGGGAATTTAATTGAATAGACTTGGACATGAGCGTGTTACAAGTCTAGTCAACAACGCTTCAATAAAACGTTGATTTATGGCTTTTCATAAAACATGAGAATTAAATTTGCCGCTTTGAACTGAAAACTGAAGCACACCTTAAATCCAACAACCAACTAAATCGAATGGTTTTCATTTTATTACATTTATTTCTTTAACTATCAGTTAAGCTGTTAAGCCTAAGCAGTTGAAAGCATTAAAGCACCGCTATTAATTGTTATTTTTATTATAAATAATTTTGTCTTGTTAATTAATCATGTGTGAACACTAATTTGCAATTAATTTAATTGTTTCGCTAACCTGCTGGTGGGCTTTTCAACATTCAAATGATGTTAACGTGTCTAAATGTATTGAAATCAAGGTCTATTACAAAACATATATTTTTGAAATCTTTTTTCTAATTTTTATTAAATATGAATTTAATTATTGCGTTATATAATAATTTTTGTTGTTTATATGTTTATATGTATTTTATTTAAAGAGATCGTTTTTGATTTACTTTCGCTTCAAATCAATTTTGAAAGTGTTTCAATGTGTGCGTTTTTTAAGGCTGCTGGCAGAGATGAAATACAATTTCCCACTTTTGATTCCTTTTAGAAGTTTTTTTCTTTATAGACCGTTTAAGCTTAACGCTGCTGTCAAATACACCACGACTTAAGCGTCCCAAAAAAGAATCAACAAATTTTCCAAACATTAAACAGCAGCGTGTAATTTTAATAAAAAATATAACAGCAAGTGGTATGAGTTTTAAAATAAATAAATAAAATAACTTGCAAGTCTTTTTTCAACTCCCAAACAAAAAAATTAAAATAAAAAAATGCTGAAACTCATAACCGTTTGCCTCTCAATAACTGCTTAATGCCCAGTCTAAAACTGTATATATGCTTGTCTGTCTGTCTGTCTTTATGTCTGCCTGCCTGGTTTACTCCGAATGCCTAAATGTGTGTGTTTTTGAAGTTTTCCTTTTAATAATTCTTTTTTTTGTTTGTTTATTGAAACATTTTTAAAGTTGATTTTTTTTTTCAATATTCGGTTACGGTCTCATTGCTGCCAGACCATGTTTTTTAGTTTTCAGCTTTTGTTTTCTGAAATTCGTAAACTTTTTTGTTATTTTTATATGTTTAACATTTAATTTAGAAGGAAAACAAAATTAAATTAAAACTGTTTCTTTAATAAAAAAAAGAGTTATTTAAGTTAAGGTTTTTTTTATTTACCATCCAATTATTCAATACAACCGATTGGCTTCATAAAAATTGTGTTAAACCGCTGCTGATGATTTCTCAATAATTGTTGCTAATATTTTTCAAATCAATTTGATTTTGTTGATGATTTTTCGCCAGCCTGTAGTCGTTCATATATCACATTTTGTCATTTTTAGGTACTTAAACGTTTAGCAATTTTTGTTGTTGTTGTTGTTGTGCAAAAGCTACGGTCTAAAGCAGGCAGGTGTAAAATATTTTTTTAAAAATAGAACTGCAGGCTTTAAAGCCCGTTTAGTTCATGTTTTTCTTACAAATTATACAAGCGGATATATAAATTATTGAGAAAAAGGAAACTACATAAAACTGGGCAGGCAGAAATAATGTAAATAAATCCAAGAAATTACAAGCCATTGTGCAACAGTAGCGGGACAAGAGAACATAAATAATGTAAATATTTTTCACTGTTCTACTGGTGATTTGAAGTAAAACGTAGGGAATTCAGTATAATGAAATTTAAAGGCGTAAAATGCCGTTTTAGTTTTCTTTAAAAATAAAATTAAAAAAGGTCTTTAAATATTATTTTTAATTCAATTTTTCATAAAAATACTTTTTGCAATTTAAAAAAGGACCCTGGGAAAAATTAATTTGAGAAATAAGTGTTTTATGAAATTAAACTCAATTTCCATTTCATATCGTGACTTTTTTAAAAATTTATATATTTGAAAAATATGCTTGAGTGCTGGCACAAGACAAAAAAAAAGAAGGGACATTTTAACAGTCAGTGTTCACAACTCTGGTATATTTTTTTATATATTTCTTATGTCCGTTTCTTTTCTAAAAAATAAGGCAACATTTTTCACACTTTTTAAGAGAAAATGGCAACATTTTGACTTTCCAAAATAAGGAATTTGTTAGAAATGAATCCTACATCTCACACGAAAAATAATTTCTGTTTTAAAACTTTTCCAAACCGCCACTATTTAGAAAAATAAGTCTAAAAAAGTTGCATTCTTTTCTAGAGAACGATTATTTTCTAGAAAATAATGCAACATTTTTTACACTTTTTAAAATAAGGAATTTATTAGAAATGAATCCAACATCCCTCACAAAAAGTAATTTTGAAAGTAATTTGAAACCATTTTAAGTCTTAAATATTTCCCTCTTAATTTATATTATTATTTGTAAAAATTAATTTCAATGTTAAATATTTTCAAGCACTAATTTTTATTAAAAAAATTCTTCATTACAAATTTAACAATCATTTCTAAATGTATTGGTCTTGTTTAACTGCACTGGCAAAAATAACAGCTGAGTTTTAGTCCAATCAAAATTGTAATTAAATTTATGTACAAAATTATTCGTTTTACTTAACTACTCTATTATTATTATTATTATCATTTTCTTAACTTGACTAACCAAATTTAATAAAAAAAAAGATTTAATTATAAGGAAAATGGCAAAAATAATTGCCAACAAATAATTACTTAATTACTGTGAGACAAAATACTTTGGCAAATCTCTTTAGCGCAATAAATTAACAAGTCCGACTTAATTACGGTTGGCTTAAGTAAAATGGTATTTAATAAAACATCAATTACAGTCAACACCTTTTTCTGAAATTTCTGCTCAATCTTTTACCGCTTGAATTCATTGTTTCACTTTCAAAATCCCTTAAGTATTTATAAATTTTCACACGATTAAATGCATTCAGTTCGGTTGCACCAGTTGGTTGGTTGTCTTAAGTAGCAATTAAATTTATAAATGTTATTCTTTTAGTTTCAATTTCTGTGTAACAATTCTATAGACATGAAAAAGCATGTGGTGGTTGGATCTAAAATGTTTTCTGCTTCTTACCAAATGGGAATATGGAACATTTTGTATCCCTTGAGGCTGTACCATACAGACAGACTTTAATTTATGGCCAACACAATACCAAAATGTGTGGAGGCAACTACACAGTTTCAACTGTTTCTTTTGCAAGAGAATGGAAAGGTAATCGATAACTGAGTTTGTGGGCTGTTTTCAAATTTTTAAGCGCCAAATAAAAAGCCCCAACCACAGACTTGCTACAATTCGAAGTCTATAAATAACACATTTTTGTTTTTAATTTCACATGAAAAATTTAAATAAAATCTTAAGAGTTTTATGTTTATTTTAGGTGGTCCTGCATTAATCTTTTCCTTGATATTGATAAATGGGTTTTCCAAACAATGAGCTACAGTCCGGTGCATTTAAAAGTAATAGAATCATTGTTTTTAAGCTAAAAATTTTGTATTTGAAAAAAGAAAAAACACCATGATGTTATATGAGGGATAAAAAAAAGTTTTCCATGTAGCTCTTTCAAAGTTTCAAAATTTTTTTTCTTTAAATCAGCTGAATACAGCGATAATTGGTCTTAATAAAGCTATAAATTAGTACCTCTTTTTTTCTGGGAAATTGTCGCTTAAGACTTTTTAATTTTAATAGCGTGCTGCTACATTTTTTCAAAATTTTATTAAAGAATGCAAAGTGATCAATTGAAAAATATCTTTGGCATTTCATTATTGTTTGCGGGCTTGAAATTGTTAGAAACTTTCGGGAACAGCCCGCAGAGTTAAATTTTTAATACGATTTTGTTTTTCAAAAGAAATTACAGATAACAAACGGAGTAGCATGATAATGTATATTCTAGACCATACTTTTAATAGAAATAATCAGCTCTCCAATATAATTGTTTAAAAGGAATTTCAGTTACTAGCGAATCGGTACTATCGGTATGGCGTTAAATGAGTAGTATGTTTATGTATGTACTAGACCACTGTGTGGGCGAAGAGAAAATATATTTTTAAATAATTTCCTTTTAGCTATAGAAACTAAAACTCTGCAGCGCAGAGCATATCAACTAAATTTTGATATCCTCCAAAGGTGGGAAGTGATTGCACACTGGAAAAAATTACTATTTACAAAAATATATTGAACAAACTAAAATTAAAAAATTAATTATTTAAAAAAAATTAATGCTTTAATTTCGATGAATGTTACAAACATTTTTTCATTCGCAATAAACACTGCAGATTAATATTTTCCTGTTTTAGTTAAAACTATTTGTAACATCAACTAAATGAGAGTTGCAGTCACATTGTAACTTTTTAACTCATTTAATTCAAGTTTCAGTTTGCAAACTTTTATCGGCAGCAATTTAAAAAACAATAATAAATAGTTGCTTAATGTTGTCCATCAGTAAATCTCATTCAGTTGAATTATTTTAATCGTTCGACTGCAATTTTATTTCCAACGGTGAATCATGTAAAAGTGTTTTCAAAACCAGATGATACAAACACTTAAATTAACCGTTTCTGCAAAAATAGAAAAAAAGAGAAAAAAGTTTCACGCATTTGAATTTCGCATCAGTGAAAAAACACGTCCAACTTTTCTCCAACACCCATGAACGCGCTGGTAAACCGCCATACAAACTGACTGACATAAATGTTGGCCAGTAAACAGGGTATTTAGCGGATGCTTCAACGGCCTTTTACTCCGAAAGACCTAATTGTTTAAAAAGAAAAGAAAAGAAAATGAAATTGTGTTTGGAAATGTCTCAAATCAAAAACCAAAAAGCAGAGGGTTCATTGACTGAAAGTGGCCAAACTGTGTTCCAACAGAGATTTTAAACTTGAAACGAAAATGAAACGTTAAACAAACGGATCGTTTAAACACAATTATTTTGCTGTTGTTGTTTTTTTTTTCTCTTGATGTTAGTTTTTCTCATGTTTTTTTTCTTCTTCTTCTGTGTTTTTTTCCATATGTATCTGTTATTGTTGTTGTTGTTGTGATTTTAGTTGTTTTGAATGGGTTTTTGTGTGTTTGTTTACGGATGAGTTTTGTCTGCTACTGTTTGCAAATGCTGATGATGATGTTGACGATGTTGACGATGATGATGATGGTGATGTTGTTTGTGATGTTATTGTTGGAAGAGTTGTGAGCTGCTACAACAAGTTGTTTTTCTGTTGCTGATGAACTTGTTCGCTACGCTTATTTTCATGTTATTTGATGCAGTATGCAAATTAGTGAATTCATTAAAGAATTATTACAAAATATTATATTTTTCCGAAAGCAAAAACTCCTAGACATTTTTTATTCCAAAATATGTTTGGAATTCAAGTATTTAGAATTTGAAATGCTTAAATATATTTTGCTATTTTAGTCATCAATTTAAGTATAAAAATTTGAGAATTAATCCGTAAATCATTATTATTAATCGACCTTTAATTATTAAGTTGGAAGTTGCTGTTGAGTCTTAAGTTCAAATCCCGGAACTTTTGACAAAATAATTTTTAGTTTCTTCTATTTTAATTCAAGTTCTTTTTTTCCAGAAGTTAAACAAAAAATTAAAATATTTTTAATAAAAATAAGAAGCAGTTTTCAATAAATTCGCAAATTTGAAGTTTAATCTTAAAAATAAGTTTTATTTGAAAAATTTAATTTATCATAATTTAATGTCGTTTTGTTTTAATTTTTTTTTTATAAAGAGTGGAGCTTGAGTTCAAATCCCGGAATTTTTTACAAAATGATTTCCAGTTTAAATAGTCGTTTCTTTTAATTCTAGTTCTTTTTTTTATAAGGAGTGAAATATTTAGAATATTTTTTTTCGAATTGTTAAAAAACAATTAAAATATTTTAAATAAAAAGCATGAATATGAAGTCTTAAAAATAAAAACTTGTTTTCAACGAATTCGCAAATTTGAATTTGAGTCTGAATAATAATTTCCAATTTGATAATTTAATCTATCCTAATTTAATGCATTTTCTTCTAATTTTTAGTTTTTTTTTATAAAGAGTGGAGCTTGAGTTCAAATCCCGGGATTTTTTTAATATAATTTCTAATTGAAAGAGTCTTTTTATTAATTCAAGTTCTTTTTTATAAATAGGGAAATATTTAGAATACTCTTTTCTGATTAAAAAAAAAACTTTTAAAATATTTTTACTGAAAACAAAAAGTATTTTTGAATAAATTTAAGTCTGAATAATTTTTTTCAATTCAGTGATTTAATTGATCATAATTGAATACCTTTAAGTCTCTGGCTGCAAGATGCTTCAAGTTGTTGTTTTCGAAAGTTGTGTCAAGTTCAAGATTTTCAATGTGTTGCTTTTCTCCCAGCAAGTTTAAGGTTAAATTTGAGGTGTTTCGGTCTGCGCACTTATTTTACGAATTTAATTTTGTTTTTCTATAAGTTTGAGTTTCGTACTGAAGATGAGCTTGGCCCACTTAGATTTATTAAATATGCATATTTTTATATTTTTATTGAATTTAAAGAAAAAAAGAAGTATTTTAATGAAGGCCTTCAATCGCTGTAGTGCAGCACTGCAGCAGATTGTAAGAAAAAACGCTGTGTAAATTGGGCTGACGGTCCATTTAACCACAGAAAAAACGTTTTGTTGCCTCGATTAAAATCATGATCTGATCGAAATGCATTGGTTTCATAGAAATATTTGATCAGGCATCAATCAGATCGATTTATGACTATTTCAATAAAAATATTTTATTTTTATAAATAATATCCTGCGTGTTTTATGACAATTTCTCACTTTCAAAATCAATTCAATTGTGCCCGAAAGACGAAAATTGGTTATGGGAATTTTTTGTCTCACTTTGAAAATATTTATTAAGTTTTCAAATCAAAAAATACTTCCAACACCAGAAATCTATCATGTTTCAGTGCCCTTCAGACAAAATAAATCATTAAGCGAAGCGATTAAATATAATCTGAAATTTTTTCAAAGTTCACCAAATTTAATACACATTTATAAACGTATTATAATAGTTTAATAGTTTATTTATTCTGCATTCTGTTGTTGTTGTTGTTTTTTGTAATTTTGGCTAATGTCATAAAGAACAATCGTACAGAGAATTTAATGTAAACCGCAAAACATACGAGCACATTTGACTTTTCCAGTCAAGGTCTAGAGATAAAAACTACAATAATTCTGCTGCCCAACCTCAAATAAAATCTCAAGCAAACAAACGATTTCTAAAAGGCAGCAGTTAAATTTGTCTTAAAGCAAACGAAATACTTGGATAAGTTGAATGAAATAATACGTTTGTTGCGGGTGAACAATCGGCTGATCTGTGTGTGTGTGTGTGTGTTTCTTAAGAGTTTAGAATTTCCTCACTGGAAACTTACAAAATGATTTCAATGGAAATTGAATTAACGGGGATAATTTGTGAGGAGAACAAAAAAAGGATTTTTTATATGGAAGTTGAATTCTAGAGCTTTTTAATATTTAGTTTTAAATCGTTTTATTGACTTAAAGGAATTAATTTATTATATTTATTTATTAAATTATCAGTTAATGTATTCGAACAAAATTAATCGCTTGTATTAATTCGAAATTATATAAATACATTCGAACAAAATTATTCGAATAAAATTATTCGAAGGAAATTTTTTGTAGAACGTTTTTCAAGTAAAATTGTTTGAACAAAATTAATCGGTTGTATTCGATTGAAAAATATCCATAAAATAACTTTCGAAAATACATTCGAATTAAGTTATTCGAAGAAAATTATTGAAATAAAATTATTTTGATAATAACTAACAAACTGGTTTCATTAAAAATGTGTCAATAAAATCATTTGAACAAAATATTTTGCAAAAAATAAGAAAAAAGAATCCGAATAAAGTTGTTCGATTCGCATTATTTGAGTAAAATCCTTGAAATTATTGAAATTATTTAAATAAAATTATTCGCATCAAATCGTTCGAATAAAACTAATCGATTATTATTTTTCGAAAAATGTGATTGGAAAAAATATATTCGAATAAAACTGTTTGAGAAAAGAAATTCAAATTAATTATTCGAATAAAATTTCTCGAATAAAGCTATTTTAATAAAATTTTTCTATTGAAATTCTTTGAATAAGATCTCTCGAATAAATTTTTTTGAATGAAATTCTTCGAATAAAATTATCCGAATAAAATCTCTCGAGTGTATGTAATTATTTAAATAAAATGTCTCGAATAATTTTTTTAAAATAAATTTTTCGAATAAAATTATTCGAATAAAATCTCTGGAGTATATGTAATTACTTAAATAAAATATCTCGAATGAAATATGTGAATAAAAGTTCTCGAACAAAATTATTCGAATAAAATTTTTCAAATAAAACTAAAATTTCTCTATTAAAATTCTTTTAATAAAATTTTTCGAATAAAATTATTTAAAAAAAATCGTTTGAATAAAATTATTCGAATAAAATCTCTCGAATATAATGTTAAAAAAAAAATATTCTCGAATAAAATTATTCGAATAAAATTTCTGTAATAAAATTATTTAAATAACATTACAGGAACAAAATTAATCACTTAAAGTTAATCGAATAATAAATGATAAACTGTTTTAAAGAACAAGATGTGAATATAATTATTCGAATAAAATTTCTTGTTCGAGTAGAATTGTTTGGAATTAATTCCCGAATTAAATAAATTATTTGAATAAAATTTCCCGAATAAATTTATTTGAATGAAATCATTTCAATAGAATTATTGGAATAAAAACTATTCGTGTTAACTGTTAATCACATGCATTTAAGACATATTAATCGATTAAAAGTTTTTGGAATGCCTATTTCCTTACAAATCATTTAAATATATTATGCGGTAGAGATTATCCAAACGAAATGATTTGATGACAACTGTTCGAATAAAATTAATCGAATAATAGTAATCGAATGAAATTATTAATCGAATAAAACTTTTGGGATTGACTATTTCCTTTGCAAATCAATTAAAGAAATTATCCAAAAGAAATGATTTGATTAAAAATATTCGTTTAAAACTAAACGAATAAAAGTAATCGAATAACATTTTTCATCGAATAAACATTTTGGGAATGACAAAATATGCGGCACAAATTATCCAAACAAAATGATTGGATGAAAAATGTTGTAATAAAATTTATCGCCTAACAGTAATCGGTTACAATTATTAATCGAATAAAAATTTGGGGAATGACTATTTCCTTACAAATCAATTAAATAGACTAGGCGGCAAAAATTATCCAAACGAGATGTTTTGATAGAAAAAATGTTCGAATAAAACCACTCAAATAATAGTAATCGAATACGATTGTTAATCGATTAAAAATTTTGGAATTAACTATTTCCTTGCAAATCAATAAAATAAATTATGCGGCAGAAATTATCCAAAAGAAATGATTTGATTAAAAATGCTCGAATAAAATTAATCGAATAATAGTAATCGAATAAAATTAATCGAATAAAGTTCTATGTATGGAAATTAATTCTTTAGTTAATACAATTGAATCTATAAAATTATAAAAAAATTTCAAGTGTCTTCCTATATTCGATTTAGTGTCAACAACACATTTTGTTTAATTTAATGAACACTTTTTTTTAATCGTATTAATTAGGTTCTTATTGGGTAGTTTAAAGAAAACTTGTGCAAAATACTCCACCCAAAAATGTTTCTCTCTAGAATATTTACTAATATTTAGTTTTACCACATGACCCTGTGACCGCAGAACATAAATAATACCGAGTTTGACATTAAAACGATAAGAAATCAATTGTTTAGGGTAATAATTTTGAAATAATCTTGAGGAAAAAATCATATTTAAAAGCACGTATTACATAACATTTTATAATGGACTGAAATTAAACTAAGAAAAAAATCAAGTCATTAATTATATAAAAAGAAAGAAAGAAAAAATAAAACTCAACTGCTGAAGGTGTGAATTTGAAAAATGGTTTTTATAAATTGAATCTCAAACAACATGATCGAACGAATTTTTGAAATTCCTTCAACTATTTCGTTGTGTAATTTCGCAACGTAACCTGTTTCTGATTTTACTTTTTCATTTAGAATTCTTATTATTTAATATCATTGGACTGGAATTAACATTTCATTTTGGCTATTTATTTCAGCACACAAAATGTTTTTTGTTTTTGTTTTTGTTTCTTTTTTGGTTGCTGCATTGTTATGTTGTTGTGGTTGCTGTTGCTGTTGCTGTTGTGTGGTGTTTACTTGCATTTAATTGACATTTACTTTTTCAGTTTTGCCGAAATCCAAACTTTACATTTGCTTTAAGATTTATTAACTTTAATTTTCCCTGGGGTAAATACAACTTATAACAGATGTTGTTTCATAATGATCATAATGATTAACTTCAGCATGACACACAAACAACATGTTGTGTGTTTAGGAACAATGTTGCCCGAAAATGGGTCACGTTTCGTATTACAGTGACAACAAAATTGTTGTTGTGCAGAGTATTCAATTACATGACAATTGTCTGTACATAAATGGGGCATATTCATAATAACAACAACAACAACAACAACAGTAGTAAGGAGCTTAAAGTGTATTATTTTACATGACAAGTGGTTTCACATAAAATGACGGCAAAAGACAAAAAACCGAGATATTAAAAGTGAAAACCAGGGAAAATAAATCACTGATATGTTGCAATCAATTTAATTGAAATTATAAACGACAGAGAAATGACATAATAATTAAAAAAAAAAAAAACAAAAGCTTTTATTGAATTGCAATAATTTAAAAAAATTTTTATTGGAAAATAAATAACTCATGTTGAAAATTCAACTCTGGTCCTTTAATTTGGGACAAACCAAAATTAATAAAAAACTTCTAGCGGGAAATACACACACCCGAGTCTTCATATTAAGGCCGCTGTAAACTGAACATGCAGCGGCATGCACTTAAAAGTCTTTACACCTCTAGACTGTACTTGAGATGTACTCTTGCAAACTAAATTTTTTTTTTCTAAAATATCTTATTTGATCGTCATTATGCCAACTTATTTTCAGGGTTGTTTGTGAAAATAATTTATTAATAAATGCAACCTTGTCGCAGCCTTAAAAAATTTTTTGATTTTTTTTTTTGGCGGCATACAAGCCGACATGTGGTTGTGACCATATAAAAAAGTTTTCTATAAATTAAACAAACTGGGCTTGAAAGAAAATTACCTACAACTTTAAAAACGAAATAATTATTTCAAGTTGTCTGACAGCTGACAGATTTTAGACAATTACGGACATTTATGAGCTGCTAGAAAATTGACGCTCAAAGATATTTAAGTTATGAAATGAAGTTATTGGGGAATTTGCTTGGGATATATTTTTTTCAATAGGATTTAAAATTATTAGAAAATTATTTTCATATTGAAAATAAAAATGAGATCTGAAAGTGATTTTTTGTTATTGTTTTTTTCTTTTTTTGGGAATTTTTATATTGAAAAGAAATTGACTTTTCTTAGTTTATGCGGTCATAAAGTTATTAATAAGACTCAGTTTGCAGAGATTTTCATATCATTTGAAAGGTTAAAGAAGTACGAGTTATTTAAGATAAAAATTATGTTGGTCATGGTTGTCATTCTAAAGTTATGAAGGATTTAAGAGTAGCCCAAAGCGTTGAGTTTCCTAACAAAAAGCAGTTCTCAGTTTTCTGCTAAAACTTTATTGCTGCTATTGAAAAAAATTCTCCAGCGAAATTATTTAAATAAACTAATTTAAACAAAATTCCTCGCTCAAAATTATTTGAATAATATATAATAAACTGGTTTCAGTTTATTCAAATCTTATTTTTTACTGAAATCATTTGAATAGGATTATTCTCATCAAATCATTCGAACAAAATTAATCGCTTAATATTGTTCGGATAATATGATTGGAAAAAAATTTTCGAATAAAATTGTGTAAAAAATTATTTATATAAAATTATTTGGATAAAATTATTTGAATGAATTTTTTCGAATAAAACTAGTTCAATAAAATCTCTCTATTAAAATTCTTAGAATAAAATTTCTCGAATAAATTTTTTAATGAAATTTTTTAAATAAAATTTCTCGAATAAAATTATTCGAATAAAATATCTCGAATAAATTTTTTTGAATAAAATATCTCGAATAAAATTATTCGAATAAAATTTCTTGAATAAATTTGTTGAATAAAATATTTCGAATAAAATTTTTTTAATAAAATCGCAAAAATTTTTTTTTAATGAAATTTTTCAAGTAAAATTCTTTGGAAAAAATTTCTCGAATAAAATTTTTTTAATAAAATCTCTCGAATAAAATTTTTTGAATAAAATTTCTCGAATAAAATTTTTTGTATAAAATATCTCGAATAAAACTATTCGAATAAAATTTCACGACTAAAATTATTCGAATAAAATATCTTGAATAAAATTTTTTTTATAAGATTTCTCGAATAAAATTTTTCAACAAATTTCTTAAATCAAATTTCTCGAATAAAATTTTTTGAATAAAATATCTCGAATAAAACTGTTCGAATAAAATTTCACGACTAAAATTATTCGAATAAAATTTTTAATGACATTTCTAGCGTAAAATTTCTTGAATTAAAATTTTCAAAAAAATATATTGAATAAAATTTCTCGAATAAAATTTCTTGAATAAAATTTTTCGAATAAAATTTCTCGAATAAAATAATTTAAATAGAATTTCTTAAATAAAATTTCTCGAATAAAATTATTTGAGGGAAATATCTCGAATGAAACTATTCGAATAAAATTTCACGACTAAAATTATTCGAATAAAATATCTTGAATAAAATTTTTTAATAAGATTTCTCGAATAAAAGTTTTCGAATAAAATGTTTTAAATAAAATTTCTCGAATAAAATTTTTTGAATAAAATATCTCGAATAAAACTATTCGAATAAAATTTCACGACTAAAATTAGTCGAATAAAATTTTTTAATAACATTTCTCGCATAAAATTTCTTGAATTAAAATTTTCAGCAAAATATATTGAATAAAATTTCTCGAATAAAATTTCTTGAATAAAATTTTTCGAATAAAATTTCTCGAATAAAATAATTTAAATAGAATTTCTTAAATAAAATTTCTCGAATAAAATTATTTGAGGGAAATATCTCGAATGAAACTATTCGAATAAAATTTCACGACTAAAATTATTTGAATAAAATATCTTGAATAAAATTTTTTTAATAAGATTTCTCGAATAAAATTACTTAAATCGAAATCTTTGCAGGAAAGTAACAGACGGACAAGTGAAGGGTATAGAAAATTCCCCGCAACTGAATGTGGCACTTTTACTGGCTCGATTTGTAGGATGCGATTAAAACTTTCGCATCATCCATTTGATACGCTGCAGAAAACTCTCAGTTTTTAATACTCTTTGAAAGTGATTTAAATATTTTTTTTAACGATTCAGGTTTCTGTTTTTATGTCTGCCATTAGAAAAAAATTTGCTGCATCATTCATAAAACTTCACTAAATACTCATTATCATTATAAATATCCTTAAGCTCCGCACCAAAGGAGGCCTTGAAAATGCTGAGTTGCAATAGTTTTGTCTTGATAAAAAAAAATCCGAATTCAACCATGACAACTGTGCACTAGATTTCATTTTCATATCTCGTATGCAAATCTTTTTAAATATATTTTTTTCCAATAGATTTCATGACAGCAAAAGCAAAACGGCGGCGAATTTAGTTTAAGACCCAACAATTTTAATTGTTTCAAATCAGATAAAACCACGACTGTTCGCCTCGAGCATCATTTTAAAAACAATCATTCTCTTTGGAGTTTCCACTGGTTACTCACTGCTGGCTTTTGTTTAGCCGCGGTATTAAAACAAAAATTTAGTATTCAAATTAAATTTAAAAATGTTATGATTTAATTTGAAGGATTGTTATTTATAACGAGAAAAATATATAAATTTTCTACACAAAAACACACCTTTCGAATGCCAAATTAAAGTCCAGCAAAAAACTGGAGGAATTCTCTGGCTGCAGTGGAATATAATTTGCGATTTGTCATAGAATGAAGTTATTTGATTCTAACACATTCTTTTTTAAAATTATTAATGGCTTTTACTGTTGTCTTTCATTGTGGTTAATTGCATATTTACTATTTCTCTTAATGCAGTGCTAATTAGCCAAGGCCAAATTAAATGCTGGCTTTTTGCTTAGATTTCGCAATTAAAAGGCGATTTCATTTTATAAACTCGTTAATTAGTTTTGTTTCTGCTGCTCGTAGTTTTTTATTCAAATTAAGTTTGAGTTATTAAATGCTTTTTAAATTAAAAGAGTTGATAATTTTTTTTTGTTGTTTATCACAATAAATTCGGAATTAACTGCAGCGGCACACCTCTTCTTATTAAATTCGCTGAACATGTCGTAATTGTTTGAAATTGTTCCTAAAATGTCTCACGTTTCAGTGTTATTTAAATAAATTCTCAGATTCTTAATTCAACTGTAGGAGGATGACAGTTATCAGGGGAATTGTTAATTATTTTGCTTTCGGAAGTCCCTACACTCCCATCATCAGTACTGATGTTTTTATATCCAGAATTAAAGATTAAAAAAAATATTAAAAGCCCATTAAACATATTTTCTTAATCAAACACACTTACGAACTATTTCATTGTGTGTGAGACTCCTCTTGAATCAGAGTTGTAGAGAGAGAGAGAGAGAGAGAGAGAGAGAGCAAATGAGGCAAAAATAACTTGTTTTTATATAAATAATTCGCAGGCTAAAGTTTTTTTTTAGGAACCCCATAAAAGTAACATCAATTTTATCTTCCAATTGCCACAGAAGAGCAGGCAGTGAAGTTTTCAGAATCCGCTACACTGCCATCATCAGTATTCAGACGTATTTTTTGTTTATCCTGTTTGATCACAAGGCTCAGTTGAGTCTTAATTGAATTTAAATGTAATTAAAAATATTTTTAGAACCTCAGATATTCGGAATCGAATATTTTCGAAAATCGGGAAATTATTGGTTTCACTGCGTTTTGAATAAAATCGTGTTCTCATCAGATCACGACGTTTTGAAGTTCCAAAAATCTTCCCTGACTAATTCTAAGCACCTCTCACAATGTCTGTGTGGTTGTTTGTGTAAGTGTGTATAAGTGTGTGTTGGTGTATGTGTGTGCTTGTATGTGTATAAGTATGTGGACTCGCTTATAACGGCTTGACCGTTCCAAAGTTATAGTCAAACTGATGGCGTTGTAAAGGGTTCTACTGAACTTGGATTTCCTGTGAATTCGAACCGATTCGAACCGATTCGAACCGGTAGACTTCAAGAGATTTTAAAAACACTAAAAAAACATTTCTTAAGTACTTTTTTTTTTAAATAATTTTTAAATGGCTTTTATAGATCGATTCCATAATCAGCCCTCAAGATTAAAAAACCCAAGTCGGCTATTGTGAATCGGGTCAAAATCGGTTAATCCGTTCGAGAGATATTGTGAATGAATAAAATTCGAAAAATGTGATTCTCTTTTCAAAACTCTGAAATTATATATCTGATTAATTAGTGATCTCGATTCTTTTATGGTAAACGAAGACTACATTAACCACCGCTTATCACGTGGGAACCCGTTCATTTGAAAATTAAAATTGTGTTTTAGCTCGAAGAGCTCGAAAGCGTAGAATAGCACAAAAACCAGGTTACGATAGATTTCGGGTTAAAATTAGCAGGAAGTTATAGGGATGGCCTTAACCATTTTCCATACTTCTTGCCATCTGCATCCTTTGAATGTCTTCTTCAGGACATCATTTTGTATTAAAAATTGTTTCTAAAATTTTTAAAGTTAAATTCCATTTATTTCTGTTTAAACGAGTTATTTATATTTTACTATATCGTGACTCCTTTAAATGACTTCTTTAGGAAATCAAATGTTTTACTTGAAGTGAACAATTTTTTATATAATTTTTATTAAAAAAAACATTTAAAAATTGAAAATAATATATTAAATTTAAATTGAAAAAAGTATAGTAAAACTTTGCCCCTGCTTTTTGTCATGTAAACCACTGTGCTGGCCCTGGAGTGTATTTAAAAGTAAAAAGACAATTGATTAGAGATTTTTTTACATGAAATAATTTTTCGCTCACAGTTCGTAACCGATTGAAAATCAAACTTTAAATTGACTCAAAATTAATGGATTTTTTCCTTAAAAGTTACACAATTTTTATTTTGAGTGCCTCCCGCCGAGTGTTAACTACTCTGTGCTTAAGAAAAAAAATACGACGCCTGTCATTTAACTTTAATTAATTAACCATTCCCTTTAATTAAATAACATAAAATCGTTTTATGCTGTTTTTTTTGAACGCCTGGCAAAAGTCATTATCAATTCATTCCTAATTTGAAATATTTTTTAAATCTTGTGCGATATCTGTGGGAATGTGCGTTTATATTCGTGTATGTATGTGTGCAGGTGTGTACAAAATGTATCGAAACGTTTTTGGCCGTGTGCATTAAATATGGGGTATTCCACTGCAGAGCTGGACACTTTCTTGTGAAATGAAAAGAAATTTCCCTTTTATTTATTTATTCGTCTCTTATTTATTTATTCGCTTTTTATTTAATTCTTCGTCTCTTATTTTTATATTTTGATCTATAAAATAAAACTCCTTTAGTCCTCCAATTTTACCACTCTATTTGCGAGTGCCCATCCCTGTTTATCTCGAGGCGTTAGATTCTAGGCAATTATATGCCACACGTCTAATAGTTGTTTCCTGCACTGAGCTCTGCCGCAGTTGTTTTAAACAAAGCCACGAATTAATGGAAAGCCCCATACGCCAGCTTAATGTATTCATACATATCTGCGATTACCATTTTATGTTTTTTAAAATTTGCTACCGTGTGTAGAGTTTCGCTTGTATCCAAATTGATTGATGGCGTTGGCAAAAAATAAAATGTCATAAATTATTTTTACTAAAATTTACTGTTTGAATAAATTTTTTAAAATTATTTTTGTCAAATAATTCAAAACATTTCGCCGATGTCGCAAGCTACCGTTTGATAAAGTGAATAACATTTCAAACAAAAACAAATTAAAAAAATTTATGTAAAAAAACTAGACATTTTCCAAGGACAGCGGTGTGGCTTCTATCAGTATCCTTTTAAGGATTGTTGAGGGCTCCGAAGCTGCTGATAAAACAATTTTTTTTACATAAAATTACCTGGAAAGAGAAAAAGAAAAAAAAATTTAAATTATATTTAATATAAAATTAACAATTAATAATTTTGATTTAAATCTTAATTTAACAGATCTAAATTGTTTATTTTAAATATAAATTTTTATTATCTGATATCGTAGGATTTTCAAGGCTAAAAATGATCCACGTTCGTTCCAAAAATCATATACGACGATATTCTTTCAGAGACCATATAAATAAATAGAAATACTTAAAAAATTATGTGTAAATGAGTGGAGTTACTTTTCCAAAATCACACGATCTTAAACCGACTCGATTTATTTTATAAAAATATAAAACATTTTGAAGGACTTGCAAATGATTAATCAGCGTTGAATTGACATCTGTGATCGATCAAGTGATTGAATTGTGATCACCGGACGATCGTGATGGATTTAAATCTGTTTATTTGTATCTCAACTCCATTTCTCGAAAGATATTTAAATTTGACTATGAATTATTATTAACAAAAAATTTCTTCATCAAAAGTTCTTACAATCGCTGATTGCAAATGCGCAGCAGCAAATGTCTGTCTGTCCAACCCTCTGGCACCTACAAAACGTAGCATGTTATAAATAATTAATAAAATATTTAATTCAATCAACAAAGAATTCACTTCTCACACATGCAAACGATTAATTTGTGGCAGCGATTTCACATCTCTGCCTCAACTATTCCCATTCACAATTAAGCACAACGTGTTGGCATGATCGTGTTGTTGTGAAACGTTGCAACTAAACTTTAACACTTCCCTGTGCTATAATTTTTCTTGGCATGAAAAAAATCTATAGATATATTTTTCTTTTTTCTTCTTTATCTCAAGCCCCAACTGACCTTCGCTATTACGAAATTGTTAACTTAAAAGCTTTAAAAGATATTAATTTTGAAAAGTTTCTCACGATAATTGCAATAAATATCTACAACAGCCATGTTGCCGATCAGCCGATCATGTTAAGTGCCACCTTTAGAATAAAAATATAAATAAAATTTACTTGTAATTTATTTATTATTATAGAAAATACAAAAAAAAAAGTAGAAATAAAAAAACTGCTGCGGTTTTGTTTTTGTTTTCACAACAACATATTTTCAGCGCCAACTGTAAGTCTAGCAAATCGATTGAGATCTTAGATATTCTGTTGTCTGTTAATTTTTGTTACTTTGTTAAAATTTTTTTAGTTTCTTTATTAAAAGAAATAGTGAGATATTTTTAATAAATTTTACAAGCAGACCGAACATTCAATTTAAGTCACAAATTTTGTTGGTGATCGATTTTTTTAAATTTAATAAATTCGGTGGCTCAATCTGAATTTCTAATGAGACCTGAAAGCAAATTTTGTTTTAATTAATTTTGTTTTTGTTTCAAATGCGACATCGTGGGACAGCCCGTTTTGTTGTTGATTTTCTAATGAAATTCTCAAAATGTAATTCAAGTTCTTATTTCAAATATTTTTGAACGTTTTCAATCCAACCACATTCTTTTCTCACATCCTTCGAGAAGTGGCCGATAAAAAATATCTTTTCAGCAGTCTGATGGCTCAATACAGATGTTGCGGGCGTTTCGCAAATACCCGGGCACACACTCGCAGCCTATAAAACAATTTTTGGTGCACCGCCGGGCTGCACGTTCGTCACAAGTGGGCGGGCAGTGTGTGCCACAACTGGTGAATATTTCATTTTCGGGGCATTTAAAGGCTAAAATGGTAACACTCTTTAATTTGAATATTTTTTTTCCTTAAATCCGGTACTCACCGGCCTCCACGGCAAAAATCACTACGGCAAACAGCAACAACAATTGGACGTATTTAAACATATTTTTTTTTTTTAATTTTGTAAATTTAAATATATTTTTAAATAAAAAAATAGCAGACTTGCAACCAAAACAACTCTCCGCCTAATAACGACTCCCAGTAATTCAGCTTCATTTTATATCTTTTTAATTATTTTTGTTTGGATGCACTCAACGATTTAAATAGAATTTGTTAATTGTTTTTATTACGTCGTCAGAAAGATCAATTTGAATGTGGCCTACACATCGTGTTGTACTGCTTGTAACGTGTAAATCCCCACTCGTTATTGAATGCTCAACTATTTCATTAGCTGTGAGTTGATGTCGGGCTGAACAGTTGCTTAGTTTTATTGTAGTTGGGCCAATTTGCTCTTCAGGCAACTCTTCCTAATTTCACTTCCAGGCTTGTGTATATGTAACCAAATCCTTTGGACTCGCTTTTCACATATTTCATATACTCGTATAACAACAACCGAAGATAATGCAATAATATGGATAGTGTTGCCTTGGCAAATTTTTAAGGAAAAAAGTGCTGCTGTTATTTTTCTGGCAAAGTTTTGGCGAACTTATGTCGTTGTTTTATTTTAAGAGAAAAAAAAAGTTGCCACTTTTTTCCCGAGAAGTCTGTGGATGTTCTGAGATTGTGGGGATATCATGAAAAGTTTTTGGGAATGCGAAAAAAAGAATGTATATTTTAATTAGGTGATATTTCTGGGCTAGATATCAAGTTTTAATGCGATTTTATTCTATAAGTATCAGCTTTTCTCTGATGAGATCCATCAACTGGATCTCTCTTCGTTTGCAAGCGACTGCTTTGGGGTCGACGTACTCCAAGCACACGAATTTTCTTTGAACTATTTGCTCTTACCGCTGGCAATACAATAATTTCATAAGTTTGGTTAGCGTTGCCGTGGTGAATTAGAAAAAAAATTGTTGCCGCCGTTTTACCAGTAAAGTGGGAGGGGGATGTGGTCACTTATAGCGTGGATGATTTTTAAGAACAAAACTATTTGATTCATCTGTATGTTTAGTTTGAGCTTCTGCTGTGGTCGCTGTTCTCCTGGGAAATGCTGGGGAACTTGTGGGATTTTGGGAATTTTTTAAAATGCTTTGGGAACCCCTAACTTTGTCTTTTGACTGAGATAAGAAGTATATGTTGGCTAGATTTAGTGTAAACTTTTGGCGTGGCGCTGTTTTCCGAAGGTGGGCCGGGGAAATATTGTTAGAAATTCTTGGGAATCGCAAACCTGGTTGATGCCTCTGCTAAGAGGTATGTCTTGACTAGATATAACATTCTATCGTGATTGGAATCAGAAATTATAAATTGTGGGCCGGGGAAATTTCGGGAATTTGATTAGAACTTCTTGGGAATCGCAAACGTGGTTGCTGTCTCTGCTAAGAGGTATTTCTTGACTAGATGTGACATTATATTATGATTGGAATCAGAAATTATAAATTTTGGGTCGGGGAAATTTCGGGAATTTGATTAGAAGTTCTTGGGAATCGCAAACCTGGTTGCTGTCTCTGGTAAGAGGTATGTCTTGACTAGATGTGACATTATATTATGATTGGAATTAAAAATTATAAATTGTTTTTAACTTCATCTTTATATCTGAGTATTTCTAAGGGGCTACTTCAGTCTCCCACTTTGACCCACTTTAAAGAAAAAATGTAGTTTAATCCTGGTAAAACTATCAAGAAGGGGTGATAATTCGATATAATTGTCTTCTTATCTAAAATAAAATAAAAATAATATCTTAAAATGTTATCGTATTTCTGTCGTAGAAAGTGTACTTGGCAGCTTTACGCTCCAAGCCTACGATATAGTTTTGTTTTAGTAAAATATATTTTCAAAATAATTATCATCAAATATTTTATTTTCTTTTCTTTTCAGATAATCTTGCCTTCATAAAAGTTATAATAAAAAAGAAAAAAAAAATGTTGTTGTAAAACGGTTTCAAAGGCCGCAAATAATCGGTAAGTGACCTTGAAATTATATTAATTTCACTTAAATTTGTTTGATTCTAAGAAAATTTAAAAAATTATATATTTTTTTCAAATATTTGTCGTGGAATATTATTAACAATAATGGAATATATTTTTATACTTTAATTTAGCACAAGATTTTATGTTGTGAATTAAATAATAATTCTGTTTTTGTTTTTATAAAGAAAAAATGTTTCATATTTGAGCAACTTTCAACTTGTAGTTTCACTTGAAATTTTTTAGGAAATCAATTCATACTGTTGATAACTATTTTTGTATGATATTTTCTCTTGTTAATTTTATTCTCTTAATCGGTTAAATTGGAATAAAATTTTTTCTCCTGGCGGCCTCAGGTTTTGTTAACATCAAAATTCACTGCGGTCGCTTTACATCCCACCAGGGGTTAAGCCATCGTCAGCGATTGTATAGAAAAACCTTGGAAAAGGGTTGACTCTACAGGCCATCCCTGCGACAACTCGCTAATCTTAACTGCGAACTTGACGTAACGTGGTTTCTCGTGTAGTTCTCTGCTTTTGAATTAAAAAAATCGAATGAGAGTTTTCCAAGTGAAAACAATTAATTGATTTATAATAATTTGCATAGTCTGTTATTACCGGCATCCCCTACTCTGGCAATACATTTTGCTGGAAGCCTGCCAGGGAGGGAATGGCAGTGTTGAGATGAAACATTTTTAAAAGGAAAGAAAATATGCGATCTTCATTTTATGTATTTATATTTAAAGCGCCTGTGAGTTTCCTCCAACAATCACGAAGGGTTAAATGATAGCGCCTACCGCTGTCGTTGCAGCCATAGATGCTGTGCCTTCTTCATATAAATGAGGCCAACACGACTTTGCTAGTGCAGATAAGACGAAATCAATTCCATATTCATGTCTTATCTGACTTATTCGGCTACAAATAAATGAATGAAACAAGAAACAAAGTCGAACTCTCAGTTCAGGTCTGCGATTAGAGACTGAATCAAAACCAAAATAATTATTTTTGTTTTTCTCGTTAAATTTACGTTTCAACTGAACTTGAATATTAATAATTAATTAAATTGTATTGTTTTACTTGGGGCTATTTGAAAGCATCAACTAAACGAAACTAGTCAAACCTGTCACAATGTGACAGATATTGTCCCAAGAATGCAACGAAAAATTAAAAATCAAACATTTTAAATTCAAACACATTCAAAGTTCCGCTCATTTAACACAAAAGTGGAATTCTGGAATTTAATCGCATTAAACGTGCGAAATATAAAAAAAGAAATATTAACAATATATAAACAGAATGAAATAAAATAAAAATAAATGTTTTGCATCGAATTGTTGTTGGGAGAGTTCCCACCTGCAGATGGCAGCGGTTACACGGTGGCCAACAATAAAAGTAAATTAAACTACAATCAAAAAGTACCGTTGCTGACTGAATGACTGACTGATTGAGATATTAAAAACACTGAAATTAGGCTAACTCCTGCCCTTTCGTTGTACAATTCCTGTTTGAAAGAAACTTTCAATGTTAAAAATGAAAATAATAAAAACAGAACGAAATCGCTAAAACCGGTATTTTTATATCTCGAATAGGAGAAAAGTACCTTTTGTAAAAAGTACTTTTCTAGGAGAAAAGTACCTTTTGTAAAAAGTACTTTTCAAAGAAGTTTTGCCCAAAATTTTAATCAATAATATTTTTTGAAATAGTATTTTATTCGAAAAGGTAGTTTATTAAAATATAATTCTTTAAAAAGAAACTTTCTTTTTTCAAAAAGGACTTATTGAAAATGTACTTTTTAGGGATGTACTTCTTCAATATATACTATTTCAAAAAGGTACTTCTTCAAAATATACTATTTAAATAAAATCCAATATTTAAAAATATACTTGTTTTGAAAAGGTACTTTCTTAAAATATACTTTTGAAATAGGTACTTTTGCAAAAAATACTTTTTTCAAAAGGTACTCTCTTAAAATAAAATTATTTAAAAGCGTGCTTTCTTAAAATATGTTTTTTTTAAAAAGGTACTTTCTTAAAATATACTTTTTAATAAGGTCCTTTCTTAAATATAGATTTGAAAAGAGGTACTTTCTTAAAATAATTTTCTTTAAAAAGGTACTTTTTTGAAAGATACTTAAAAAAATACTTTCTTTAAATATACTTTTTTAAAAAGGTACTTTCTCAAAATAATATTCTTAAAAAATCTGCTTTCTTTAAATATAATTTAAAAAAAGGCAACTTCTAAATATATACTCTTTTTTAAAAAAGGTACTTTTTTTAATAATCTTAAAAAAAATTTCTTAAAATAATTTTTTTTAAAAAGGTATCTTTTTTCAAATATACATTTTAGAAAGGCAACTCTTTAAATGCACTTTTTTGAAAAGGTACTTTCTTAATTTTTTTATTTGTACTTTTTTAAGTATATTTAAGAAAAAAGTACTTTCTTTAAATATACTTTTAAAAAAGGTACTTTCGAAAAAACATAATCTTTTAAAAAGGTACTTTCTTAACATATACTATTTTAAAAAGTTCCTGTTTAAAACATGCGTTTTTAAAAAAGTACTTTCTTAAAATAAAATTTCTTAAAAGGTACTTTCTTAAAACATATTTATTTAAAAAGATACTTTTTTTAAATATACTTGAAATAAATTTCTTAATATTATGTTTTTAAAAAGGTAATTTCTTTAAATGCACTTTTTTAAAAAGGTACTTCCTTCATTTTTCAAAAGTACTTTTTTAAAGTATAATTTGAAAAAAAAAAATTACTTTCTTTAAATATGCTTTTTAAAAAGGTACTTACGCAAAACATAATTTGTTAAAAACTAAAATTTTCTTAAACTAAAATTTTTTAAAACGGTACTTTCTTAGAATATACTATTTTAAAAATTTCTTGTTTAAAACATGCGTTTTTAAAAAAGTACTTTTTATAAATAAGTTTAAAAAAAGTTGCTTTCCTTAAATATGCTTTTTCAAAAAGGTTCTTTCGTAAAATATATTTTTTAATTAGGTACTTTTGCAAAATGTACATATTTAAAAGGCACTTTTTAAAAATAATTTTCCTTAAAAAGTACTTTTTTGAAACATACTTTTCTAAAAAATACTGTCTTTAAAAAAGCTAATTTCTAACTATATAATTTTATAAGAGGTACTTTCTTAAAATAAGTTTTTTTTTGAAAAGTTCTTTTTTAAAATATACTTTTTGAAAAGGTACTTTCTTAAACTATACTCTTTTGGAAAGGTACTTCTTTAAATGTACCTTTTTTAGAAAGGTACCTTTTTAAAATATACTTTCTCAAAGAGGTACTCTTAGCTTCAGGTACTTTTTTCAAAATTGGTCTTCGGAGATAGTACTTTTTATTTAAAAAAGTACTTTTTAACAGGAATACTTCGTAGTAAAAATACTTTTCGAAAATGCAATTTTCAGAAGAAGTACAAAACATTTATTTCTCGCCTTGAATTAGACTTTTTAAAATTTAAATTTCCAACAAGAATCAAAATTATGACCACCAGCAATAATTATGTCACATCTTGGAATTTATTACCGCGTTGCACACACTTCAGGCCTTTTCTAAAAGTACTTATTTGAACAGCACTCTGCACACGTTTTTGTTCGTGATTAATTATTTCCAGTTTTTTTTTTTTATAAAATTTCTAAAAAAAACGCTTTTTTGGTCCATCGAAATATTTTAAATGGAAAGTTTTTTTTCTGTGCCATTCACAAATTTTGAACAGAAGATTTTAATAAACATTTTCATTAAATTTTTTATATCATTTTTATTTTTATTTGCTTTGCGTCTGTTATAAAAACGAAAGTTTATAATTAAATTTTCAAACAAAATAATTAAAATGTTAAATAATCAAGTCGAACAAGCAAAATATGCCCTGCACGAGTTTGGAATCAAATACAATTCTTTATTATTGAAAAAGTTAAATGAGAAATATTATTATTTAGGTAAACACACACACATACAAACATACATATACACATGCATATACACATATCAAACATATAAAAATTATTTATATATAATAAATACTCTGCTTTTTGAAAAGTCACATGCTGCCGTACAGATTTTGAAAAGATAATATTTTTAAGGTTTCAAAAAAATGCTTCTATGTTCCACAATAGTATTTCTCACTAGTCTTTTATATAAATTCGCTGAACTATTTTTATGAAAAATGATAAAGATTTCATGGTGTCATATGCCGACTTGCATTAACTCTTTTTAAAAGGAAACTTCGACATAAATTTTTAATTTGTCGTCTGGTTAAAATCGGTTTTGTGGAACCGTGTAATTTTTGTAGAACAGTTATTTAATTTATTAGAATGGGTAATTTTTAGAAAAAATTCTAATAACAACACTGATCTCTCTCTCTCTCACTCTCTCTTTCTCTCTTTATTTATGGTACTTCCCCTTAACGCTCATTTAAATTCAAGAAATATATTGTTTCTTTGTAAATAAAGAAAATAAATACTATTTATAAAAAAGTAATTAAAACTTATTTTAATTTATGCAAATTTATATAAATTGTACATTTAAGTATTTCAAATAGAGTTTTGCACTGTGGACATACAGGGTGGGCGAATTCGAGGTTAGAAAGCAAATCAGCTGTTAAATAATAAAAATGCCAAGAATCGGGCTGCCATCCTGTGTCATATTTTTTACAAAAATATTGGGAAATTTTAATTAGGGAACTGTTTATTTTTCAACAAAAAATTTTAATCTCCAAAGACAATAAACGATCAGTTATCTGGCTGCACTTAAAAAATAATTGCCAAGGAGGCTGCATGTTGTCCGACTCGCAGCTGCTCGGCGAGCACCATTGAAATAGTTATTTTTTATTATTGGTAATTTTCAAATTACTCTGACTTGAAATAAGAATGCAGTCTTTTACAAACTAGTTTTGTGCGAACTATTTGCTTTCACACTGTTCTGGCTTAAAGCAGCATCATATTTGCAATAAATATTTCTGCGTATTTTGATAGACGAGTGCACATTTAATAATAAAAACTTAATACGAGTTTGATCTTCAATTGCCTTGTTTCCGAGAATCATATTCAGAAATAGAATAAATAGAAAGAAAAAAAAAATGTGGTTTTGCGGGGGAAAAACAATTTATAAAAATTCTCAATGCAACAAATTAAAAAGTATTTAAGCTGGAGTAGCGATAAAAAAGAAATTAGTTGTGATTTAAATTTAACTCGACAAACAATTTAATCTGTTTCATATTAAAAATGGCAAAATTATTGAGAAATATTCTCCTGGTTTTCGTAGTTCTGGCAGCATTCGCCGTGGCTGCAGAGGCTCAAGGTAAACGTTAATAATATATATATATATATATATATATATATAAAGACAGTGAGAGAAAGAGAGAGGGAGAGAGAAAAGATTTAAAATTCTTAATGAATTTTCCAGGCAGAAGATGTCCCCGCAATCAAGAGTGGACCAACTGTGGCACCGCTTGTCCTTCCAGGTGCGGCCAACCCGAGCCAAAAGTCTGCACTTACCAGTGCATAATTGGCTGCCAGTGCAAGAGCGGCTTTAAACTGGCATCCAACGGCCAGTGTGTGGCGGCCAGAGATTGTTAGAGAACAGCATTGAAATGTGAACTGTTTTAACAATTAAATATTCTAATAAAATAATTTTTATATTTGGGAAGATTTTATAAAAAAAGATATTAAAAAAAAAAAAATTATTTCGATAACTATTGAAACAAGTTCTTAACTGTTTCACAACAGCAGGGGTGCAAAATTGCTGCGACACAGAATGCGAATAAAATTTATGCAAATTCAATAATAATTTTAATGAGTTTGAAAGCACGATTTTGAAATTTCCTACTATTTATTTCTAGTCCCAGCAGTTAAACTGGAGTAATTAAATTAGTTAAACACTAGACACGTGCTGTTCAGAGACTCTGCTTACAAATTGCTAATTAATTGGCTGGTTTAATTATTAAAATAAAAAACTTTACGGAATTTCAGCCATAAAACTTTTTTTTGTTCAAAACTTTCTCCGCACTTTTTTCTTTGTTTGGACAACAACTTGAAACGTATAAAAAATTTCGTCACTTATCGAAATTATGTGATGAATTTAATCTCTCACTTTCATTGTATTCACAGGCATTTATTTTACTAGAAATAAAAGAAGTTGCAAAACTTTTATAACTCTAAACGATATCTGCCAGTTGTTAAGTCTTGCCCAAAGGAAAATGTTAAGCAGCATATAAATAAAATGATGGAAGTTGTTTTCAACTTAATTATTCCCCTACTGCTGCAACTTGGGTTGTCTTAGAACGACAAATGTTCATGCATTTTGTTGCTGATTTTCAAGCAGATTCTTAACACTTTTTCAAAAGTAATTTTATGTAATTATTTATTCGTGCTCATCTACATAAGAATACCTTCGAAATAATATTTATTTCATCAGCAGTGCTGGACGTGAAATTATTTAAAAGTGTAACAGAAAAAAATGTGTCGCCTATTTAAAGATAAAATCGTCAATTGAGGAGCAGATATTTTAGCCAATAAATTCTATTTTAGTATTAAAATTTTATATTAAAAAATGCCTGAAGGTTTAAAATTTATAATTGGAAATTTTATTATTATTATTTTGTTATTATTATTGACTAATTAATTATTATTGAGTGTAACCCTCCATCTTCCATCGCGACAAACTTTGATTTATGGCTGATATAATCTCTGCAATATTATTTATAATGTTTTGCTGAGATTTATAATGTTGCCGAAATTAAAATGGAGTTTTTCTCAACTGATATTGTATGTTTCATGTCATGCGCAGGAGTGAAAACTTTTGACTGTTTCAGGGTTTTCCGTTTTTATTATCTCAATCAATTAAATTATTTTAAAACGTTCAATTCTTTTTGAGGAAACTCCTTCGATTTCTTGATAATATTTGCAAACTTTTTACTTCTGAAATGAGCCTTTTGGCCAAAAATATTTATAATCGTTATCGAAAAGAGATTTGCAAACAACATCCGACCGTGAACCAGCAATCAGCTCACTAACAGATGTGGAGACCACAAGGAAACTACACGATCTGTTGATTGTGCCGATCGATTGTACTTTTCAGAAAAGCAAAAGCGTTTCAATGAATATTTTCAATATGCAGATTTTCTTTTCAGACGTTAATAGATTTTCGCCAGCAAATACGTGCTGAATAAAACCAACGAATTCTAACGAGTTGGTTCCGGGCATACGAAACAAATAATTTGGCCGATATAAAAGAAGCAGAATCGCTGAAAGTGGCATCAAAAGAAATAATTGTTCCACTTGGAAGTTGTGCTCGATTTTTAATATAAAAAATTTAAAGAAAAATGTTGAAAGTCTCTCAATTATTTTTGTTGCTCGCCGTGCTAATTTTCGCAGTGGATGGTTGTGAGTATCAGTTTTGTGAATGTGATATTTTTCGTTTGACAGGAAACTAATTTTTAAATTTGTTCGTGCCTTTAGCTTATGTAGATATGGAATGTTCTGAAAATGAGGACTTTACTTATTGTGGGACATTTTGTCCACCCACATGTACTTATCCGCAGGATTCAAAACCCTGCGTTAATTTGTGTTACCGGGGCTGTCAGTGTAAACAAGGATATTTGCGAAATGACGACAATAGCTGTGTTTTGCCCATGGACTGCAAAAACTCTTAAACAACCCTGTGGAAGGTTTCGAGAACAAAATCAATTTGAAAATATTAAAATATTTCAGTTAAAGCTTTGATGTAAAAATAAAATAAAATATATAAAAAAATTAAATAAACAATTTGACTGGCCATGGAAAACATGATTTTATTTTTGCAATTAAAATATTTTCAAAATTTTATAAAAGTTTCTATAAAGGAAAATGTTAAGCAGCTTCCATTTGGGCAGAGGAATAAATAATCTGATGGAAGTTGTTTTAAACTAAATTATTCCCCTACTGATGCAACATGGGAAAGAAATAAAAATATTTCAATCATGAGTTTCAAAAAAGGAGTTATTTGAAAATAGAAGAGAAGCAAAAAAGAAGCAGCTAAAATCACTCTTCGGCTTTTTTATAAGCTGCTGCTG
Organism: Linnaemya vulpina; assembly: GCA_963675445.1. Lineage (NCBI taxonomy): Eukaryota > Metazoa > Arthropoda > Insecta > Diptera > Tachinidae > Linnaemya > Linnaemya vulpina. The sequence goes on from OY776279.1 coordinate 13,207,563, forward strand.
CTGCATGACGATCAGTAACTGACAACTGATCGCAATTTCTTGTGATTTAAAACTCATTTTATAAAATGAAACATTTACTAACTCAAATGCTCAGAATATATTCAAATAATTTTTAATTATGAATCGCTTTAATTAATTTATCGTAAGAAATAATAAATTGCGAATTATCGTAACCGTAACTGAACAATCACGAGAAGTCTGAATGTCGCACCTGCCACAGATTATCAAAATCATGCACGTCAAAATATATTTTATTAAAATATAATTATAAAACAAATTAAATTTATATTAAAATATTTTGTGAGAAAAGTACTGATGGAAAGTACTCGTCCGTAAGTACTTTCATACAGAGTGGGCAAATTTGAGGTTAGGAAGTAAATTGGCGGTGAAATAATGATTGTCGAAAAATGAGTTGCCGTTCTTCGATATTTATTTATTGAAAAGCAGGGAAACTTTGAAACTAGAATGCTTTACTCTTTAATAAAAAATTGATTCAAAATAATTTAGTATCGTGTGAATTGGCTGTTTGAAAAACTCAACAATATCATTTTAAGTGATCAGATCCAGTTTCGGTCCTGTAAGTTAGCACTCTGAGCCCATTTGCAAGATCGGACTTACGTGAACAAACCTCAAACAGCTGACGCTCTGAAAGAATAATATTTGACGAGATAAGGGAAACTTCGATACGAAATGTAGTTTAACATTTTGTGAAAAACGGCCGTCTGCCGACATACTAGAAACGGACATTTCCCAAAATCATTGTCCATTAATAGTTCCCATATCTCTACGTAAAAGTACTGTTTGGTAGGGGCATTTTTTTTTTTTTAATGTAGGGCTTTAAATGACATTTTCTTTATAAGATTTTTTAGTAAAAATAAAGCTAATTTCTGGCCCCTTTATGTAGAACTACTTTATCATTACGTAGAAGTGCTTTTTTGTGAAAGTAATTTATCATTACGTAGAAGTAATTTTTTGGGAAAGTACTGTATTATTACGTAGAAGTACTTTATTATTACGTAAAAATACTTTTTTTTGTGAAAGTACTTTATCATCACGTAGAAGTACTTTTTTGGGAAAGTACTTTATTACTACGTAGAAGTATTTTTTTTTTGGGAAAGTACCTTATCGTTAAATGGAAGTGCTTTTTCGGCAAATAACTTTATTATTACGTAGAAGTACTTTTTTTGTGAAAGTACTTTATCATTATGTAGAAGTACTTTATCATTATGTAGAAGTACTTTTTTTGTAAAAGTACTTAATCATACTTAGAAGTACATTTTCGTACTTTATCATTACGTAGAAGTACCTTTTTTGTGAAACTACTTTATCATTACGTAGAAGTACTTTTTTGTGAAAGTAATTTATCATTACGTAGAATCACTTTTTTGTAAAAGTACTTTATCATTATGTAGAAGTACTTTATCATTATGTAGAAGTACTTTTTTTGTAAAAGTACTTAATCATACTTAGAAGTACATTTTCGTACTTTATCATTACGTAGAAGTACCTTTTTTGTGAAACTACTTTATCATTACGTAGAAGTACTTTTTTGTGAAAGTAATTTATCATTACGTAGAATCACTTTTTTGTAAAAGTACTTTATCATTATGTAGAAGTACTTTATCATTATGTAGAAGTACTTTTTTTGTAAAAGTACTTTATCATACTTAGAAGTAGGTTTTCGTACTTTATCATTAAGCAGAAGTACCTTTTTGTGAAAGTACTTTATCATTACGTAGAAGTACTTTTTTGTGAAAGTAATTCATCATTACGTAGAAGTACTTTTTTGTAAAAGTACTTTATCATTATGTAGAAGTACTTTATCATTATGAAGAAGTACTTTTTTTGTAAAAGTACTTTATCATACTTAGAAGTACGTTTTCGTACTTTATCATTACGCAGAAGTACCTTTTTTGTGAAAGTACTGTATCATTACGTAGAAGTACTTTTTTGGGAAAGTACTTTATAATTACGTAGAAGTACTTTATCATTACGTAGAAGAACTTTTTGTTGAAAGTAATTTATCATAACGTATAAGTACTTTTTTTGTAAAAGTACTTTATCATTACGTAGAAGTACTTTTTTGTGAAAGTACTTTATCATTATGTAGAAGTAATTTTTTTGTAAAAGTACTTTATCATACTTAGAAGTACGTTTTCGTACTTTATCATTACGTAGAAGTACTTTTTTTGTGAAAGTACTGTATCATTACGTAGAAGTAATTTTTTGTGAAAGTACTTTATCATTACGTAGAAGTACTTTTTTGTGAAAGTAATTTATCATTACGTAGGAGTACTTTTTTGTAAAAGTACTTTATCATTATGTAGAAGTACCTTATCATTACGTAGAAGTACTTTTTGGAAAAGTACTTTATCATGAAAGTACTTTTTCGTTGAAGGATTTTTTTGTTTTTTGTAAAAGCAGTTATTCGTCGATCACTTTTTTGAACAAATTCAAATATTATACTTAAGCTGTTTTGTCGCAAAGCATTTTTATTTGTGTCAGATTACAAAGTAGAATTTTTTAATGATCATTATAAAAAATTAAAAGAGATAATTATTGTCTAATTAAGTGAGATAATGATTGTTAAATTTAAATGTTTACCGATTATTGTTTTGGGGGAAAAACTTGAAGTATTTTTACGACTGTTGAGGTCAGTTTGGCTGAGACCTACAGCAAAGATTTTTTCGAATTATCAAATTTAATCATGTTGGGCTGGTTTTTTAAGATGCTGATATTAAATTGCTGAGATGGTCACTTCGTTTAATGGGTTTTCAGTCACTCTAATCGTGTATTTTTTGCATTGAAAATAATCTGAAACCGGTGTAGACTGGGAGTTTTACAATAAAAAAATAATTATTAAGATAAACTTCCGTGCCAAAACGAGGCAGCTTTAATCTTTTAAATTAAAAAAAGATTCCCTTTTGCACTGACATTCCGACGAAGCACAAACATGAAACTCTTTCCCTACTTAATTGCCCACAAGTGATGACGTGATTCTCTGATTAAGTTGATGTTAATTATTGTGTACTTTTTTTTTAGCACAAGGAACTTTCGATTGATAGCAAATATCTACGACGCTTTTAATAACAAAAACTAATATTTAATGAGCGCCCATTAGAAGCTTAACAAACAATAGAATTATTATAAAATCTGTGGAATTATCTCGACAACAGTTTAGTCGCCGTTAAGTAGTTGTTCTTTGAAATCGGAAATTTTAAATTGTGCAAAAATGAATAAAATCGTTGCAGTATTTCTGTTGTTTGGCGTTTTGATTTTGGCAGCAGGCCTGCAGGCTCAAAGTGTGTTTTTAATAAAAAATATTGAAGCAAGAATTTAAAAAATTTTTATGTCTTTTGTTACATATTTTTTACATGCCACCAGCTGTGGAATGTCCTGAAAATCAAGAGTTTACAAATTGTGGTTCAGCTTGTCCACCCTCGTGCAATTTTGATCCTTTAAAGCCCTGCACGTTACAGTGTATTGTCGGCTGTCAGTGCAAACTGGGATACGTGCTGAATGATAAAAATGAATGCGTTACTCCAGCGGAATGTTAAATTAATTTTAATAATTTGAAATTCTTTTAAATTTAATAATTTTTTAATTCTGAGATTGTTTTTTGTCATAAGCTATTTTCAAATGAATAAATGAAATCACCAGCAATTTAAGTGTTAAAATTTAAAGAAATTCTTTTAAGTTTTTGTTTTTTTTTTGGTTATAAAATATTTGTTAAGGGATTTCTAAAAAATCATGTGAAAATTATAAAATTTGTTTGTTTTTCAAGTGCTGTTGAATATGAAATATTATTTTCTATCCAACGAGTACGTGACGAATAATATAAAAATTTATAATTAATTTGTTTGCTGCAAGCAAAAGAAACAACTAAATTTCAACTCTAAATTGAATTTAAAAAGTTTAAAAAGTTTGAAAAAAAAATAAAAAAATTTCATCTCAACTGTTTCAAAAATTGTTTATACCGATTCTGGCCGAGGAAGGTGACCTATCCGCTAAACAAATATTTTTCCAAAACAAATACATCCTTGAGTTGCATCCTTGAGTTCCATTTTGTAGCAGAATGTCCCGGAAATGAAATTTATAGTTTTTTCGCTACAACTTGTCCAGCCAAGAGCTCTGAATCAAATCCGACCTTCTTTCCGGATATTCGCAAAATGATGCAAATTAATGAGTCCTGTTAAATCCCATACATCCTTATCCTTTAAACACTATGGCTACTTAAGTTACATCAGAATTTGAGAATAATAAAAATAAAAAACTTTTTTCAGCACTAAAACTTGATTTCAATTAATCGAAAAGGCTTCAATTATAATTTCTATTCAAATATTTTAAAATATTTTAGAAATGTTTCTGTGCTGTAGAGAATTTTTCAATCATTCTAATTTAAGTGAAAATTAAAATCGCATGCGATATATTGTTAGACATTATCTATCGCATGCGATATATATTTTTAAATCAGTTAAGTGTCGATATTGTGTTTTTGTTTAAAGTTATAACTTTTCACTAAATTAAAAGAAAAATTTTTATATATCAGGTGAATCGCATGCGATATATAATGATGTATCATCTATCGCATGCGCTATATATTTTTAAATCAGTTTGTTGTTGCTTTTGTATTAATGTTTAAACTGAGTTATAACTCTGTACTGTGTTTTAATATAATCGCATGTGATATACATATTATTACATTATCTATCGCATGCGATAAATATTTTTAAATCAGTTTATTGCTGCTCTTGTATATATTTTAAGTGAGTTATAACTTTTCACTATGTTTTTATATACATTTTTGTATATCTGGCGAATCGCATGCGATATATAATGATATATTATATATCGCATGCGATAAATAATGATATATTATATATCGCATGCGATAAATAATTTTAAATCAGACTATTCTTGCTCTTGTATTTTTGTTTAAAGTGAGTTATAATTTTTCACTGTGTTTTAATATAATTTTTTAAATATCAGGCGAAATTGTGCCGATCGATTGTACTCTTTTACAAAAGCAAAAGCTTTTCAATGAATATTTTCAATATGCAGATTTTCTTTTCAGACGTTAATAGATTTTCGCCAGCAAATACGTGTTGAATAATACCAACGAATTCTAATGAGTTGGTTCCGGGCATACGAAACAAATAATTTGGCCGATATAAAAGCAGAATTGCTGAAAGTTGCATCAAAACAAATAGTTTTTCCAGTTGGAATTTGTGCTCGAGTTTTAAATATAAAAAGTTCAAGAAGAAAAAATAAAGAAGAATGTTGAAAGTCACTCAATTATTTTTGCTGTTCGCCGTGTTGATTTTCGCAGTGGATGGTTGTATCAGTTTGGGAATATGAGATTTTTTTTTTTTTTTTTTACAAGAAATTAATTTTAAAATTTGATCGTTATTTTAGCTGGTGTGGCAAGAAAATGTCCTGAAAATGAGATGTTTACGAATTGTGGCACATTTTGTCCACCCACATGTGATAGACCGGAGGAAACCCAGCCCTGCATTTATATGTGTTTCCAGGGATGCCAGTGTAAGAGGGGATATTTGCGGAATGACAACTTTCGTTGTGTTTTGCCCGAGGACTGCAACAAACCCTAAACAACTCTGTGGAAGGCTACGAAAAAAGGACTAAGTCAATTTGAAAATATTTTTATGTGAAATTGAAAAAATATATAAAAAAAAATTAAATAAACAATTTGACTGGCCATGGAAAACATGATTTTATTTTTGCAATTAAAATATTTTCAAATTTTTATAAAAGTTTCTATAAAGGAAAATGTTAAGCAGCTTCCATTTGGGCAGACGAATAAATAATCTGATGGAAGTTGTTTTAAACTAAATTATTCCCCTACTGATGCAACATGGGAAAGAAATAAAAATATTTCAATCATGAGTTTCAAAAAAGGAGTTATTTGAAAATAGAAGAGAAGCAAAAAAGAAGCAGCTAAAATCACTCTTCGGCTTTTTTATAAGCTGCTGCTGCTGCATGACGATCAGTAACTGACAACTGATCGCAATTTCTTGTGATTTAAAACTCATTTTATAAAATGAAACATTTACTAACTCAAATCCTCAGAATATATTCAAATAATTTTTAATTATGAACCGCTTTAATTAATTTATCGTAAGAAATAATAAATTGCGAATGATTTGAACAATCACGAGAAGTCTGAATGTCGCACCTGCCACAGATTATCAGAATCATGCACGTCAAAATATATTTTATTAAAATACAATTATAAAACAAATTAAATTTATATTAAAATATTTTGTGAGAAAAGTACTGATGGAAAGTACTCGTCCGTAAGTACTCGTCCGTAAGTACTTTCATACAGAGTGGACAAATTTGAGGTTAGGAAGTAAATTGGCGGTGAAATAATGATTGCCCGGAACTGAGTTGTTGTTCTTTAGACTTTTATTTAGTAAAAAGTAGGGAAATTTTAACACCAGAATGTTTTACTCTTAAAAAAAATTATTTAAGAAAATTTACCATCATGTCAATTGACTGTTTGAAAAACTAAATATTATTATTATTTTTTTTTTAAATTTATTAGAATTAAAACTACAATAAACTAAAGAGAAATTGCAGGCTGCGGACTTAAAAAATTAAAGAATTTGTTCCTTTTAGACCGGCTTCGCAAAAACATGACGGTTGTCTACGTCAAAAGAAAGACAAATTTGATGCATTTTATTGCCGATTTTCAAGCAGGTTTTCAGCACTTTTTAAAATTTAATTTTGTGTTAAAATGCATTCGTTCTCATCTACATAAAAATACCTTCGAAATTATATATCAGTAGTGCAGGACGCGAAATTATTTAAAAGTGTAACAGAAAAAATGTGTCGCCTATTTAAAGATAAAATCGTCAATTGAGGAGCAGATATTTTAGCCAATAAATTCTATTTTAGTATTAAAATTTTATATTAAAAAATGCCTGAAGGTTTAAAATTTATAATTGGAAATTTTATTATTATTATTTTGTTATTATTATTGACTAATTAATTATTATTGAGTGCAACCCTCCATCTTCCATCGCGACAAACTTTGATTTATGGCTGATATAATCTCTGCAATATTATTTGTAATATGTTTTGCTGAGATTTATAATGTTGCCGAAATTAAAATTGAGTTTTTCTCCACTGAAACTTTATGTTTCATATCATGCGCAGGAGTGAAAACTTTTGAATGTTTCAGGGTTTTCCTTTTTTATTATTTTAATCAATTTAATTATTTTAATCAATTTAATTATTTTAATCAATTTAATTATTTTAAAACTTTCAATTCTTTTTGAGGAAACTCCTTCGATTTCTTGATAATATTTGCAAACTTTTTACTTCTGAAATGAGCCTTTTGGCCAAAAATATTTATAATCGTTATCGAAAAGAGATTTTCAAACAACATCCGACCGTGAACCAGCAATCAGCTCACTAACAGATGTGGAGACCACAAGGAAACTACACGATCTGTTGATTGTGCCGATCGATTGTACTTTTCAGAAAAGCAAAAGCGTTTTAATGAATATTTTCAATATGCAGATTTTCTTTTCAGCCGTTAATAGATTTTCGCCAGTAAATACGTGCTGAATAAAACCAACGAATTCTAACGAGTTGGTTCCGGGCATACGAAACAAATAATTTGGCCGATATAAAAGAAGCAGAATCGCTGAAAGTGGCATCAAAAGAAATAGTTGTTCCAGTTGGAAGTTGTGCTCGATTTTTAATATAAAAAATTTAAAGAAAAATGTTGAAAGTCTCTCAATTATTTTTGTTGTTCGCCGTGTTAATTTTCGCAGTGGATGTTTGTGAGTATCAGTTTTGTGAATGTGATATTTTTCGTTTGACAGCGAATTAATTTTTAAACTTCATTGTGATTTTAGCTGAAGTAACAATTGAATGTCCTGAAAATGAGTTGTTTACTTTCTGTGGCACGTTTTGTCCACCCACATGTGATGAACCGATGCCATCAGAACCCTGCAGTTTTTATATGTGTTACGAGGGCTGTGTGTGTAAGGAGGGATATGTGCGAAATGACGACTATCGTTGTGTCTTGCCCCAGGACTGCAACAGCCCTTAAACAACCCTGTAGAAAACTACGAAAAAAACACAAAATCAATTTGAAAATATTAAAATACTTCAATTCAAACTTTTTATTTAAAATAAAAAAATAAAATAAAAATTGAATAAATAATTTGAGTGGCCATCGGAAACATGATTTTATTTTTGCAATTAAATTAACAAACACTTTTTATTGATTTTTATAAGGTTGCTTTTAAAATATTTATCGATTCGTTTTATTGCTGTTGGTTGATGCAATTGGATTTCGAGCTTTTGCAGTTACGTAACTCGCAAATACTTGACTGCCTTTTGCGTTTTAATAATAAGAATTCTCCAATCAATCAACTTTTATTAAACATAAAAATCGCGTGAGACATTTTTAATTAGAAAAAGTTAAAAACATGAAATTTTGAAATTGTTCAAAAGCCACGAGCTTTAGGCCCAGAAAAAACAAAAACAAAAAAAATTACTTACAAGTTTTTATTTAAAGTCAGCAGAAAAAAATTTTAAAATAAATAAAAATAAAAGCAGCCAAATAAAAAGTGTTTGGAAAATCGAATGAAAAAATGTTGTTGTTGTTGCCAATAACGTTTACAAAACCCCTTCATTTTTATGGCATTTTTTCATGATTTTCATGGAAAAAATTCAATAAAAAATTTAATAATAAAACTGAAATACTATTCAGCCAAAGTCTTCAATATGTCTTCAATAAGTTCAGTTAAAATGTGCTTAAACTCAAAGGCTTTTCAAAAATATATTCTTAAAAAATGTGTTTCACAGATTGCAAAAGTACTATTCAAAAAAGTACTGAACTTGCAAAATAGTACTCTAAATTATTCCACAAACGATATTGAATTATTTAACGCAAATGAAATCGCTTTAAGAATTCTTAATTTAAAGTTGAAAAATTAGGAAACATAATTTTGCTCAATATTTTCGGGTGTTTTTTTTCGGCCTTTCAAAACAGCCTGCTTATCGATTGTAACGTAACAAAAACAAATTTTGTTTTGAAATTTTATGGCTGAGTACGAAGTCTGTTCCAAAAATAAAATGCATTTTCGAAATTAAAGGGACCAAGGTTTTTTATAACGGGTGTTTTTTACAGAGGTATAGAATGAACTTAAACCTCCATATATACATAAAAGGGTATCCTTTTAAAAGTAGTTTTTCGCAAGGTACTTTAAAAGACTTTTTCCATAAGGTACTTTAAAGGATCTTATTAAAAGTACTTTTTTCATGACTCTTAAAAATATAAATTCCCTTTAAGGTAGTTTTTGGACAAGTACTTTTTTGATAAGGTACTATTTATGATAAGTTACTATTCGAAATGTACTTTTTTATATGTACTTTTTCATAATTACTTTTTCATAAGTATTTCTTGATAAGTACTTTTTATGAGTACTTTTCACAAGTACTTTTTTATAAGTACTTTTTCATAAGTATTTTTCATTAAGTACTTTTTCATAAGTACTTCTTCATACGTACTTTTTCATAAGTACTTTTTCATAAGTACTTTTTTATAAGTACTTTTTCATAAGTACTTTTTTATAAGTACTTTTTCATAAGAGCTTTTTCATAAGTACTTTTTAAAGGTACTCTCTTTAAAGTAGCTTTTAAAATTGCTTTTTCCCAAGGAATTTTTAAAAAGTGCTTTTTCAAAAAAACTGCTCAGAAAGTACTTTCTTAAGAGGTACATTTAAAAAGGTGCTTTTCTTAAAAAGATATTATTAAGAGATAATGTTAAAAAAAAAACTTTTTTGAAGTATTTTTTAAAATAAATTTCCTAATAAGTAAATATTTTCAAAAGTACTTCTTCGCAAACGTACTTCTTTCGTAACTGTTTTCTTCAATCGTTTTTCCTTAAAACGTTTGCTTTTGACAACGTTTAAAAAAAACAAAGTTTAAAGTTTTCGTTAAGACACAATTTTTAAAAGTATTTATTTGACAAAGTATGATTCAAAAGTACTTTTGCAGAAGTAAATTTTAAAAATCTCTTATATTAAATTACGTTTTCAATCAATCTGTTTTTAAGAACTACATATTAAGAGCGACCTTTTTTAAAAAGTACCTTTTTAAAAGTACTTTTTGCATGCACTTTTTGGAAAAGTAAAGAAAAGGTAACTCTTTAAAAGTACTTTTTGCATGCACTTTTTGGAAGAGTAAAAAAAGGTACCATTTTTAAAAGTACTTCTTGCATGCACTTTTTGAAAAAGTAAAGTTTTTACCAAATCATTTAATTTCAAATTCTGTTTTGAAGTACTTCGATAAGGTACTTTTACTGAAGTTGTTTCTTCAAAAAATACTTTTCAAAGAATCACTTTTTTAAAAAAGAAAATTTCTTTCCGGGTAAAATTTTTCCAAGGTAGTTTTTTGAAAGAAAAATTTAGTAGGACTAAATTTTAACCAAAACCAAAAGTATTAAAAAAAATCTGAATCGCAGCAAATACTTTTATAAAATTGGAACGATTTTTGGTGGCAACCGATCGTTGAGATGACAACAGTGAACTGGTTTTTATGTTTCGACAGTTCCAGCTGAACAGTCGAACTGAATTGCGTTTTGACTGGTGAAAAGTTGGCGCAATTAGCAGCCCCTAGAAGTTGTTGTTTATGTTGGTTAACAGTGGGCGTCACAGTCGCTTCAGTTGGATTCGTTATGGCATTTTTTTGGTTGAAAAAATGTTTGTATTGAAGTAAAAGAAATCTTTTGTTTTAATTTCTACAAAAATTTTTTTGTTTGTTTGAATTGTCCCAAAGAAAACCATTAAAATATGAGTGTCTCTTTTTGTTTGGTCTAAATTATATTTAATGACATAATTATGTGAAAATATAAAATAAAAAAGTGTTGCATCATAACAAAAATAAAGTCAGACAAACTGTTACAGTGCCGCCATACTAGCTAATGTGAGTGTGTGCGTGTGTGTGTGCGAGTGTGTGTAATAAGTAATTGTCAAGATACGACATCTCTGGGCATTAATGGGGTCATTAAGATGTTTATACGCTTGTACTAAATGACTAAAAAAAGTACTAAAACTGTTGGATGTGTGTCATTTCATATGTAACAATTTCATTTACTTTGACTTTTTTCAAAAGTGCTGTTTTAAATTGAAAAAAAAAATTGTTTTCGCTGAGAACCAGGTGACTCTTAATTCGTTTTATCTTATCTCGAGTGTAATTATTTAATTAATTTATTACTTAACGTTAGTTTAGTGTTTGTCGGTAGAAAATAAATATATTAAACTGAGTGTGAAATGAAAAATCAAGTGACTAGAAAAAATTTAAGCAACTGGCTGCAAATCACCGCATCCGATCGATATCGAGTGCCGTAATTTGCCTTCTGGTAAAATAAAAAAATATTAAAAAAAGTATATCGATAATTACGGAATTTGATTGTATATTTTTTACGGAATTTTTGAGATGCATGCGATTTATCGACAGCGATAACTCTGTTTTGACAGCTGAGAGTGTCAACGTGTGTTGACAACGCTCTTCAAGTCTGGCAACTTTTCATGAATCATTGAACACCAGCAGAATATTTACAAATTGTGTGAATTTACTCAAAAAAAAAAAAAATAAATATTTTCGCAAAGTTCACAGAACAATTTTTCATGTTGCAAATGAACAAAAAATTCATGCGGATTTTAATAATTTTACTCATCTCAAAATCATCAGCAAGACAAGGAAATAATGCCGGGGCATTTCGTATTTCTTTCGCCAATAACACAATCAGATTGCATTTTTGTTTCCCAAAAACTTCGGCGTCATTTGATTCCAACTTGCCCTACATCGCCCTCAACAATCGATTTATTGAGAACTTAATAAGGTGGCAACTTCATTTCTAGACTTGGTACTGTTCACTGGCCTCCTCGTTTGTGCGATACAAATGTTGCAACAGAATAAGACAGTAACTTTAGCCAAAAAGGATAATTAAATCGACGGCAGCACTTGAAAATCTCTCTCATATTTTGCTTCATTTTCAAAAAGTATGAAATAAAATTAAAGTATGGCAACCTTTTTTTTTTGAGAGTGAATACCCAAAAGTGAGAGCATAAAAAGCGCAGCTACCATTTCGGGGATTGGTTTAGTATATTAAATTTTTTTTGCTATTAAACTTGTGGGATTTTAAGGATTGTTATAGTATGAACATTTGAGATTTTGGGGATTTTTTAGTATATTAATACCTATTGCTAATAAACTTCTGGGATTTTGGGGATTGTTATAATTTTTAATAATAACTGCTATTAAACTTCTGGGATTTTGGGGATTTTTTTTGGTATATTAATACCTATTGCTAATAAACTTGTTGGCTTTTGGGGATTGTTATAGTATAAATGTTTGAGATTTTGGGGATTTTTTTAGTATATTAATACCTATTGCTTTTAAACGTCTGGAATCGCGGGGATTGCTTTAGTATATTAATACCTATTGTTGTTAAATTTCTGGGTTTTTGGGAATTGTTATAGGTCTTAATACTTATTGCTATGAAACTTCTGGGATTTGGAGATTTTTACCTTTCAATGTTTGTTCCCTGGCTAAAAAGTTGTTTATTGTGCTGGACTATGTCTCGGCTAACTATAGTTTGTCTTAAAGGACTGATAAATTTAACACATGAAGTAGGCCAATATGTTTTATTGGTTTGTGTCTCGGCTAAAGTTCCTTTGTACTGAGTGATCACAGTTAATTAGATATTGCGATGACTCTTGTGATTTATATGAAGACAGTTTGATATTCTGATAGTGGTTGCAATATATTTGGGGATCAGTGCATGGCTTTGGCATTATTCTTTTTTTTCTGTTGGTTTAAGGCAAGAATTTTTTGTTTTGGTATGATACGAAAATCTACATTTTGATAAACCATCTTGCAGAGCACTGCTCCAGAAGAGGGTTCCCAGGCCACAGAAAATATTTTTTTTTTAAATTATTTTCGTGAATTCTTTTCTATACATCATTCGTCTTAATTTGAAATCTATTCTGTTCTTCTAGGAAAATAGTTACAATATTTTTTCAAATGTTTCGTTTTATTTAAGACCGATGACATCAATTGGCCAGGCACCAAATACATCCTTAAAAGCTTTTGAAATAAAAAATATTCAACTGCTGCCGATATCATTTCTAAGTCAAGCACAATTATTTAAAGACTTAGAGCAGCTGTTGAATGCATCACAAAGTAAAACAATTTCCAACATAAATTGCAACACATTAAATAAATAATTATCTTTTGGATTTGTCAAGCAAACGCCATGACCACTTCCAACCAACCCAACTGCTCGTTCAATAAAACTCCAGCCTTAAAAATATGTTGCGAATTCAACAACACGACAACAAACATGACTGTTTAAGGAATGACATTTTTTTTTCCTCTCAACTTTAAACCCGGGAGGTGGCTGCGCTGATGGTGGCGGTATTGCTTGTGGCAGGCGACCAGTTTGTTGTGTCCAAATTTGTTGTTGCAATTGTTTGCTTGAAACAAACAGTTCATAAAATCGAAAACTATGAAATCGAATATCAATTGAAAGTCGCCGTAAGTATTCGTCGGTTGGTTGTTAAATCATGTCATAAAATCGTATCATGACATGACATGAAAAGTTACGTGGCAAAAGGCGGTGCAATGAAATGGCGGTGGTCACAATGACAACTGCCTTGAAAACATCTATTTGAAATGATTTTTCAAATATATTTTGTTTTTTATTTTACTCGGACTGAAATTCTCAAACGAAATTGAATTATTAGAATTTTTGCCTTGTCTTGCCACCAACAACACGTAACAGTAGCTTTTGAAAAAAAAAGAATTTAAAACAAACAACAAACACTTTTAAAAATATGTAAAGAATTCAAGGTTAAACAAACAAATTTAATATACGAATTAAACAAAAAAAAAAAAAAAAAAAATCCCATCAAAAATTCTATTCTAACGAACGACATTTGAAAACAGAATAGCTGAGAAAATACGTTTTGGAACAGGTTGTTGCGGTTTTTTTTGTTTGTTTGTAGTAAATAAAACAAAACAACGGGTTTCTTACGTCATGAGAAAAAAAAATCTCTCTCTTAATAATAAAAATTTAATTCTATTTGGACAAATCCCTGCACCAGAAATATGTATTCTACCAGGGATCATTCATGTACTTGATGGGCATCGTTTTTATAGTTTTATCTTCACGGGTACTTTTTGGTACAGGTTGTATATATTAAGGCCTCAAAGTACTTTTCCAAAAAAAAAGAACACAAAAGTGGTGAATGGTATTCTTCCAAAAGTAATTTTTATTAATATACTTTAAAGGACTTGATAAAAAGTACTTTTTTTCTGAAGTAAAAAAAATGTTAATTTTTTAGTTATTTGAAAAGTACTTTCTTAAAAAGTACTATTTCTAAAAAGGTACTTTTTCAAAAGGTGCTTTTTCAAAAGTATCTTAAACGGTACTCTGCTCAAAGTAATTTTTAAAGTTACTCATTTCAAGGAACTTTCTTTCTTAAAAATGTATTTTTTTCATAAGGAACTTTAAAAGGTATTTTTCATAAGGTACTTTCAAGGACCTCATTAAAAGTGCTTTTTTCCTTACAGGTACTTTTGCGAAAAGTACTTTTCTAAAAATACTCTTTATAAAGCAATTTTTTAAATGTACTTTACAGTTACCATTTTCAAAGAAATTTTTCAAGAGGAACTTTTTTAAAAACCCTTCCCAGAGGGTACCCTCTTAAAAAAAAAAAGAAAATATACCAGGAATCGAAACTAAAATATTCTGTCATGCAAAACTGCGAAATAACCTTCTCAGACAAAAAAAGTGGTTGTTTCTTAACCAAAACTGTCGCTCTCATATTCAGTCACAAACCAGCTTGAAAATAAAATACTGCCAATAACCTTTGCACTGTTTCATATATTCTGTTGCAGTTTATGCAACTCATTTAGTTGTTATTTATTTTTTTTTTCTTTGCATTTTGCTGAGATAATTGCAGACATTGTCAAAGTGGCGTAACAGAATTCCGTTTTGCATGTGCACGCTCGTGTTTGTTTGGGTTGTGTAACAGACCAAGAAAAACTGTCTGGTCTTGCATCTCTTAAGAAAATAACAACTCAACAATGAATGGAAGTAAGAAGTAGAAAAAACAACTAGTATGAGAGTTTATTGTGCAAATTTGATAATTATAATTGTGTGGCACAAAAAAAAAAAAACAAAAGCAAAAGCTACACTAAAGCTCGCTAATAAATTAGAATAATTAAAAGCTTTGATTTCATTTAACCAGATAATAAAATAATTAACGTTAACTTACTTGCGCCACCATAAATCAAATTATTGCGAAATGGTCAATACTCGTACCTGCAAAGAGGAAAAATTTTTTTTATTATTAACATTGATTTGTTGGTTGGGGGAAAAATTACTTTTAAATGTTAAGCAGAAATAATATTTTAGCTTTCCTGTTGGCAATAAATTTGAGCTGGATTGAGTTTTAATGATTTTTCAATATGTTTTTTATAAATATCTTCTTAAACTTCCTGTTTGAAATTATTTTGATCGTTTTTTATAACATACCGAAGTAGAAATACACCAGAGGCTACTCCAAAAAGTAAAACATTATTATTTGCGCAATAATAATGGAAATTTCTTCTCAAAATTAAAAAAAAATAAAAATTTCCCTCGAGGGAAATTTTGTGGGAAATTTCTTACCTGAAGAAATTTCAAAAAAATAAAAAGAAATTAAATTGAAAACACTTTTTAAATAACGATGTTGAAAAGTAAAAAAATTTCCTTTTAGAGGAAATTCGTTTAAACTCAAGAAAAAAAAAAGAATTTTAAAAACTTTAATTGCTCTGTTTTTATTTGTCCTGATATATATAATAAGGATATTCATTTATTTTGTTGGAAATATGTACATAGTTACTAGTTTGAATGTCCCTTAAAGGGATATGTGCTTTGCCTTAAAGAAATCTTGATGTAAGAATACAAATTTTACAATTTGAGGACTAAATATATAACTTGCTTTTCAAAATGACGAAAAATAAAATATTTCCCTAAAGGGATATTTTGTGGGAATTTTTATATTTGCTTTTAGAAACTTCAAGAAGCAAAAATCAGATCTAAAATAACTTCACAGTTATCCTCTTAATGAAATTGAGTTTCGCAGTGATTTTTTATATATTTTATGCAACACCATTAAAATATACACAAAAGAGATTCTCATTAATATTTTGGGAATATCCTTCAAAGGGGTATCTGGTTTGTCTTAGGGAAATTTTGGTGTAATAATGCCATCTTTACAATTTAAGTACTCAATATTTAAACTGTTTCTCAAAATGAGGAAAATAAAAAAATTCCCTAAAGGGAAATTTTGTGGGAAATTTTTTTACGTTAAGCAATTTCAAAAAACAAAAAAATGAATATCTGAAGAACATCACTTGCTCTGAATGAAGCTCCTGTTCTATCCTGAATTTAGTTACACAATTATCAGTATCATGTGAATACGTTTCTTAATGTCAAACGTTGTATTTTCATTAATATTTTAACGGCAAATGAATTACATTTTTTTTATTTCAAATATTTTTTTCTTTCTCTATGAATGTATTGTTTTTGCTACAGACATCATGACTCTTTGCCCATATACGAGTGTGATTAAAATAAACTATGTTAGTGGCTTCGTCAGAGTTTTTCTTTAACCAGATTTTTGCGAAAAATTGTTTTAATGGTTCACAAATAATTTACGTTTCCAATTGCTGAGAGAAGTTTATTTGTTTGGAATTATTTCAGAATTGGTATGACGATTGTGTTTTGACTTTAATAAGATTCAATTAAATATTGTATTGACTTCTGTTTAAGTCTGGAATAGTTTTCATAATGAACGTGCAAAGTTGTTGAATGTCTTTTGGGAATTTTAATTAGTTTTTCTTAAATTGCAGAAAGATCATTACCAGCGCTGCTGGTAAATAATGGAAAACGGGGAAATATTTTTCAAATTATTTTTTAATCAATCGCTTATGGGAAATGGCAAGAATTGAAGCAATAATTGCTTAAAATAAATAGTGTTTGAATCAGTTTATTTTATAGCATGAGAGGAGTTTTAAATATCCATTGAAGCAGAAATTTTTTCAGATATTAGTTTTTGATATATGGAAATATTTTTTAAAAATTTTAGAAAAAAAAAATATATTAAAGTAGCCGAACTATAAATCTAACTTGTGCTTAATACGTTGCTGCTCATATTAATTTCCCCTCTTAAATGTTTTGTGAGGTTATATTTATAGCAAATCTTTAACATTTAAGTTGAATTCTTAATCTTGTAAATGTTGGATTAAGTAAAAACAAAAATAAGATACAAATTCAACATGTTTATGGAACATATAACACACCATAAAGAACTGCAAAAAAAAAAAAAAAAGAATGAACTGCCACATAATCAAATACTCTAAATTTAATTTATAGTTGACAAAAGTCCAATGACAATAACGAGAACAACAATTAAGTTTTCAGCAGCTACAAAAACACTAACAAGAAAAGTAAATTTTTTCAAATTCTGCTTCATACAGATCTGTAACACAACGGTGCGAAAAAAAAAAATACTTTAAGAATTTAAAACGAATAAATCAGGAGCTACACTGAATAGTAAATTTAAAACTTATTCTTGTAATAAAAAAAAATTCCCATTGAATATGAACCCATTGCTGCATAAAATGAGAAATAAGTTTTGTTTAAATATATATATGTATGTATATGAAAATTAATGTAATTTATTTTGTAGAAAGTATGTACTAAATTGAATATCCCTTTAGGGGATATATCACTTTTAGGATAAGGAAATCTTTATATACATAATTTTTTTATTATTTTAGGTTTATTATATTAATATATTAGATTGTTTTTTTAAATGCTGCAAAATAAAAAAAAATTCCCTCAAGGGAAATTTTGTGGGAAATTTTTTTAACCCTAATAATTTTAGTTTACTAGTACACTAACATCTATTCATCGATTTTGTAGCCGAAATTCAAGGAAATTAGAAATTTCCCCATTGGGAAATTTTGTTTCGAATTGGGAAAACATTGAAAACAGATTACGTTGCAAATGAAGGAAATTTATAGACAAAAAATATTAATATAACAGATATCTAAAATGACAAAACAGAACTGGCGCTAAGCGTTTTTGCCAACTTAGAAAAACTATTCGAATTCGCAGAGCATATCCTGAAATGTATTCAAAACTACAGAGTTTGCATGAAAACATTTAAAATAAAAAAAAGTTATAAATTATTTAAAATACAAAAATTTCATTCACATAAAAAGTCTTCTGTTACTTAAGAAACATTTTAGTCAATTTGATGCCGCAGGAAATTCAAAAAGAATTAAGTGTTGCGAAATACAAAGCTATAAAAAAAATTCCCAACTGAGAAATTTCTAAATTTTGGAAATTTAAGAAACCATTTTATTATATTGTACATATAGAAACTAATTTCTATAGCTGGCTAAATAAAATAAAAATTTCCCTTTCATTAAAATGTTTCTAAGATGCGGGAAATTTTTTTAATTGAAAGTATGTACAATCAGTCGTAATTAATAACGATAAAATCGAAAAGTTCTCTAGCAAAAATTTTACCAAATTGAAATTTCCCAACTTAAGGAAATTTTTCTGCCTTGGTGAAATTTTTTGTATATGCAAGGAAACTTTCAGGTTTTAAACGTTCTGTGGAATTGTAATCTTTTTTGCAGGAAATTTAACAATGTAAATGTTAGGGAAATTGTTTGTTTTTATAGGGAAATTTTTAAAGATTTGAGACAAATTTGTTTGTACGACTTCACTTAAAAAAATTTGATGTAGTGTTTGTCAAAATTATGGGAAATAAAAATTTCCTTATTAGGGAAATTTTTTTAAGTGAATGGTTTGAGAGTTTTATAGCGTATTTTTAATAAAAAATAATGAAATGTATTTCCATAATGAATATAATTTCATATAAAAAAGTTTAGCTGAAATATTTAGAATTCGAAAGTGAACTTTTATTTGTGCAGAAGTTGGGAAATTTTTAATTTTTCGGTAAAAATGTGGACGAAAATAAAATAACTGAACAGTGTTTTTTTTCAAGTAAAATAGCGACTTAAAATTATATAAAAGGAAAGGATTGTTATTGTGTAGAGAAAATAGAGATGTCCTTTAATTGAAAGGATAACGCTTGTGAATGTGGAGATAACAATTTTATTTAATGTTGCAAGCACGTTGCCAACTACTTCTGGTTTAATGGTATTTTTAGCAAATAAATGAGCCGCATATTTAAAGTAGAACTCTACAAAAGCGATTCTAACTTGAGACTCGTTTATATCCATTCGCTTGTGTTGCGGCTCACAAGGCCGCTGCGCCAAGAGTCTTATTTAATATGCGAAACGATATTTCGCAACTTCGGACACCTGTTGCGTAGGGTATCCAAAGCGTATTTATGTAGTCGGCTAAAGACTTACAACTGGACAACGACCACACGATACTATATAAACTGTCTGAAATCTAGATACTTGGATAAAAGTGTTGTTGTTGTTGTTGTTGGTTTTTGCTTAAATACTTTTTGCAATAATTTTTCATTTTATTTTTATTTTCATAAGTTGTGCTGCATGTTAAAAGTCTAGAGATTAAAGATATATTTTACTAAAACCAGCAGCATGTTGTTCTTAAAAGTGGTTGATTTTTGTTTTGGTTTAGTTTTCAACACAAAAAAAATAAAAAATAAAAAATAAAAAAAAATTAAATTTATAAATAAATAAAGAAAATAACATTAAAAAACAAATCGAGACTGAAATTTTGTTTTTGTTTTTTTTGTTTAGAATGACCCAAATTGTGATTGTCATGTTTTGTCCAATATGGTAATTATGTATAGACTACATGCACATATATGTGTATGTATTTATATGAATTTTTATGTGTGTGTATGTGTAAAAAATATTGGAAGCCGTTAATATGATGCACGATAAAATGATACGGCCGTTTATTATTTATTTGATTGCAAAATAAGTAGAATTATTTATAATACTTTTTGTTTTTGTAGCTGAAAAACTAGTAAAATTCAATCCGTTAATTGCTTAATTTATTGTTAATAGTCTCAATTAAGGAAAAAAATATCTAAAATTGTTTCCATATTAAATTTTATTTTATATATTAATTATTCGAAAAGTGGTTTTTAATTCAGACAGGTGTAATAAATATTCCAAAGCACAAGACGAGTTTTATATATTTAAATTGTACACAAAGGAGCAGAGCAGCTGTTTTGAAAAGCCGCTACACTTTCGTCACCAGTAGTCATGTTTATTTTGTATTATTACAACTTTAAGGTGGCTGAATTGAATGTTATAACAGTTTTCAAATTTATTATAAACTATAGCAAATCGATAGCCACGCCCTGTTTAAGTTTCAGTGTTGCCGTTTCAGTATTTTTCTTTATATTTTATTAAAAAAACAATTTTTCTTCCATGTTTCTTAAGTGGAAGGCTTTTGGTTTGAAAATAGAAAAGTGCTGCACTCCAATAGGACTTTTCTTTTGAAGAAATGGTCTGTGGAATTTCGCCGTTGGTTTCCTAATCGTGGTCGCACCAACTGATCAAACATTCCGCCGGTTATCATATCAGATTTGAATACACAAAAAAAAAAAGCAGAAGGCTTCTCAAGAGTGTGGCGGTATTCTGTCGTGAAATTTCGCGTAAGTGGATACCGATTTCGATGACATGCGTCACAATTGAGCATCACCACACGAACACAAAAGCCAATTTGAAGACTACAGTGATTCAGTTAACGTTATCTGACCCACAGCCGCTTTTGCATTGGCGTAGTGTTCATCCTTGATCTCAACAAGGAAGAGGAAGAGAGTACCCCAGTTTTGGGGTACTGAAAAACCTCTGAACTGTGACGTCAGCGGCAGTTTGGTGGCGCGCTCTACTCGAACGGGATCCTTAAACGACTTCCTACTGCCGGAATTAAGTGGAAAGGAGTTATTTAGCATGTGCTCAATGGCACGCACAGTGGGACGCATGATGGCTATTGTGGAGAAAGTTTTTCTGATGGTCGCTTCATATGATGCTTTGACATTTTGGTAACCCTTGTTTGCCCCTTTAGACTGCTTGAAGGAGTGGCCACACAATCGTAGCCGATATAGAGAATATTAGACTGTAAATCGTAGAGACTTTATCAAGGGAAATTTCTCGAAAATTTATAGAAAATGCAATGAAACAAAAAAAAAATATTTGAAAATATCGCCAGCGGATTCAATTTTTTTAAAACAATTTTGAAGGTCTTCATAAGGATTTCAATCACTCAAAATAATATATTTTATTCAAATAAAAAGTCAAAAAAAAGAAAAAATAGGATCATAAATGTTGCGAAGACATAAAACTTTTTAAGATAATTCACAATCGAACAGATAATTTAAAAGAAACAGAATCAATGAAAGGAATTGTTCCGAAAATTAACTACGAGTTTCCAAATGTAAAAAAAATTAAAATAAATTACGGAAGTATTTTAAAAAATGGTTCTTATAAAACAGTTTTTGTTCATTAAAAAAAAAAAATAAATAATAAATTAAAAGAAATTAAAAATAGTCCTGTCCACTCACTCGTCCTTTTAAATGTTTGGAAATTGTTCAACAACTTCAATTCTGTTACAATTGAAACCGACTGAAATTGAAAACACCAGCGAAGTACCTGCAGCGAGACAAATATTTTCAACTGATTCCTGTACGATGGCAGCGGGAAAGTAAAATTGATCCTTAAGTTGCTCCCAGCCCAACTGCATCCAGTTTAATTATCTTCCATAAATAGCTCGTGTGGGCAACGAAATTAAAATACTTAAAAAACTAAAAAAAATTTTGAATTTCACTGGAAATAATAACTGAAAAAAAATAATAATTATTTAAGTGTTCAATAACTGAATAACAATTATTTTTTGCAACGACCATTCGCCGAAAGAATGAAAATATTTCTTGAAACAACAACACGCACCGTCTGCATCATTTTCTCGCGCACGTTATTTCTTTTGATGTCAACAAAAACTCTCAAGTATTTTCAGAAAAAAAAAATTTTACAAAAGAAACTGAAACCAAATAATAAAAATAAAAATAACAATAATAATAAAAATAATTGCATTTTTATTTATATATTTTAGCTAGAATATCTGTTGCTGTTGTTTTTGTTGTTGTTGTTGTTGCTAAAAGCCATTTTGCCATGCCATCGAGATGCTTGAAATGATATCGAAAATATTTTATTTGTTTTTCATGGATTTCGGCATGAAAATTGAAAAACGTGTGTGGACTGAAATCGCGGTGGTCGCTTGTGCTGGCGCACAGACGTGGAAAGGTTATTCGTGGATTGGCAACAGCCGTTTGCAGCAAAACGGTTTAAGCCAGCATCAGCATTTCAAGCATTTTGCTGCCTTCACAAGGAATGGCCAACTGAAGTTTCTCAAACTGTTTTTAGTGGGTTTCTAATTTTTGCTAGAATTTTTTGTCATGCATTTAATTCTTCTCAAATTCGTTCAATAAGTTTGGCCGTATTAAATGTCAACGCAAATTCGCATAAATAAAAAAGTTGCCAAAAAAGTTAAAGATTGAAAAATATATTTAGTTCAGATTTTTTTGTAGCCTAGTGTCGCTATTGCGAGAACTCGTTAGTTTTTGAATTGCCCATATTTCTGGCAACTGTTTGTTGTTGTTTGTGATTTATTTAGCAACGCCTCTTTGCCGTATTCGACGCCAGTTGCTCCAGTTTTGTGATTGAGCAACTGAATTATGCAGTTATTTTTCTTGGCCACAATTTATTCAGTCTTTATTTGAAGAGGGAAGGAAAAGTACTTTTTTGGGGATGTAGAAATATCGATGACACCGATAACTCTACGCAAATTGAATTTGAATTCAAGTGTTTTATTATGCTTAAAATGTTTTTGATATTTAAAATTTACATGATAAAAGAGTTAAGAAACAGCCTGAGGCACGTTTTAAGAAAATGTATTCCTTAAAAAGTACTTTTAAAAAATTATATTGGGAAATATTGTCTTCAGGAAAGGTATTTTTATGAAAAAGTACTTTTGAAATAAAACTTTTTCAAATATGCTATAATAAAAAGTTCCTTCTAAGGAAATATAATTATTTAAAATATTCTTATAAACACTAAAACTACTGAAAAAAGTACTTATTAAAAAGTACTATTTGAAAAGAGGATCTCTGTAAAAGTACTTGTTAAAAAAATACTTTTTAAAAAATTACTTGCTGGGAAATGAACTTTTTGAAAAGGTAATTGTTGAAAGAAGTACTTTGTGAAAAAATTATTTTTAGAAAAGTACCTCTTGATAAAGTACTCGTTGAAAGAAGTAGTTTTCTTGAAAAATACTTATTGAAAAAAGTACTTTATCAAAAATAGTTATTAAAAACGTTTCTTTTGAAAAAGTACTTATTCAAAATAGTACTTTTTGAAAAAGAATTTGTTGAAAAAAGTGCTTGTTGAATAAAGAAAATCTTGAAAAAC
Organism: Linnaemya vulpina; assembly: GCA_963675445.1. Classification (NCBI taxonomy): domain Eukaryota; kingdom Metazoa; phylum Arthropoda; class Insecta; order Diptera; family Tachinidae; genus Linnaemya; species Linnaemya vulpina. The sequence goes on from OY776279.1 coordinate 13,231,089, forward strand.
TACTTGTTGAAAAAAGTACTTTTTGAAAAGAATTTCTTGAAGAAAGTACCTTTTGAAAAAGTGCTTTTCGAAAAGTACTTATGGAAAAAAGTACCGCTTGAAAAATACTTATTGAAAAAAGTACTTTGTGAAAAAGACTTTTTGAAAAAGTTTCTTTTGAAAAAATAGTACTTATTGAGAATAGTACTTTTTGAAAGAATTATATTTTAAAAGAAGTTCTTGAAAAAGTACTTGTTGAAAGCAGCACTTTTCGAAAAGTACTTGTTGAAATAAGTATCTTTTGAAAAAGTACTTGTTGAAAAAAGTACCTCGCGAAAAAGACTCATTAAAAAAAGTACTTTGTGAAAAATACTTGTTAAAGAAGTTTCGTTTGAAAAAGTATTTGTTAAAAGAAGTACTTTTTGAAAAGTACTTGTTGAGAAAAGTACCTTTTGAAAACTAGTTGTTAAAAAGATTCTTTTGAAAAATTACTTATTGAAAATATGTAGTACTTTTTGAAAAAGTACCACTTGAAAAAGTACTTGCTGAAAATAGAACTTCTTGAATAAAGTACCTCTTGAAAAAGTACTTGTTGAAAAAAGTATTTTTTGAAAAGAACTTGTTGAAATAAGTATCTTTTGAAAAAGTACTTGTTGAAAAAACTGCCACTTGAAAAAGCACTTGCTGAAAATAGAACTTCTTGAATAAAGTACCTCTTGAAAAAGTACTTGTTGAAAAAAGTATTTTTTGAAAAGAACTTGTTGAAATAAGTATCTTTTGAAAAAGTACTTGTTGAAAAAACTGCCACTTGAAAAAGCACTTTTTAAAAAATTACTTGTTTGAGAAGAGAACTTTTTCATTTACTGAACGAAATATATATGAAAGTAAAGTCTTTTTCTTAAAAGATTTTTTCACATAACTTTTTAAAAAAGTACTCTTCGGAAAAGTACCCATTGAAAACTCACTTTTCGGAAAAGTACTTTTCGAAAATTTAGTCACTGGCAAAGTTGTCAGGAAAAGTAAATTTCGAAAAAGTACTTTTTAGAAAAGCACCTTAAAAAAGTACTTTTCAGAAAGTGTTTGTTAAGAACTACTTTTCCTAAAAATATTTTATTGTGTACGAATAAAATATAAAAAATTTATTCAATAAATATCTTTAAAATCCACCTAAAAATTTTGCTGGCCGCTATGTTATCGATGATGGTTACACCCCTACTTTTTTTTCTAAATTTGGTATTGAAACATTTTGCTAATATTTTTGCAAACTCTTGTATAAAATTAGCTAAAAGTCAAAACAAACAAACGAGTCCATGATGACACGGCGGAATAATTTATGAAACTTTTTTTCCCTCTTTTTTTTTTTTTTTTGAAAAAGTTAAACTCATTAAAATGTTGCTAATTTTTCGGCATTTGGGTCAAGTGTGCGAATTTATAAAAAGAAATCGAATAAACCGCCTTTTATAATTTAATTTTTTAATTTTTTTATATCTTTTGTTTGTTTTAGTTTGCAAATTTTTGCAAATAAATGCTAATCGGCGTTTTTATAACATTTCAAAACGTTAAATCCTATTTTCAACGTTTGGGTGTGTGTGTGTGTGTGTGTGTGCGCGAAAATAAGTGTCGTTAGATAATTCAGTGCGTTTTGGAGATTATTTTCAATCAAAATATTAAAGCAAATTTTTGAACGGTCTCGATTTCGCTGCAACAAAACAGATTCATAATTTTTTTATTAAAATATTTTTATTTCAATTTTTATGGTCTCAAGCAAAAAAGCGGCGAGTTGGCCTTGACAACTTGTCTGTTTGGGGAGTTTTTAAAATTATGAAAAATAATAAAAAATTTTGCTAATTTTATGAGTGTAATAAAAAATTTATAAATTAATGTTGAGTAAATAAATTTTATAAAATTATAAGTTAAATGGTGTTTGAACTTGAATGGATCGGGCGGGGCGGCGTTTGCTTTAAGAGCAACACATTTTCTGCTTGAGGAAGTGCAATTTTTGGCAGCATTTTGTTGTTAATTTTACTGTTAAATTTTGTCTTACTTAAACAAATTAATTCTTAGAAGTGGCTAAATTTTTGGTAGCAGCCTTCTTTTGGCCGAAAGATTTGCTGCTTAATTGTACCCGCAATAAATCAAGATGGTGCCTGCTGCCACATATTGGCCACCAAAGGCTGCCTGATTAGGCCTCATTGCAGTTGCTGTCTACTGCGATACTCCCCTTTCCATGCCACGCCTCCTCAAAAAATTTATTGCCAACAATTTGTAATATTCTTCAGAAATTACAAACTAACTGAAACTCTTTGCAATATCTTCTGCCGAATTCCAGCAACGTTTTTGAATGTTTCGTACAAGAGAAAATTATTCGTGACATTTTAATAAAAATAAAAATTTAAATTATAAAAAAATAAAAAATTAATTTTTTTTTTTAAATCAAAAGTGCAAACATTTTAGCCAGAATTTTAGCAAACAAACAACCAGTTTTTTGTGCAATAAAAATGCAAAAAAAAAAAAAAATCTTGTGCAGGTTTCGCTTAGAATCGCTCAAGAGAACAGACAGACGAGTGCCAACGTCATTGACAATCAGCACATTTTAATGACATTTCGTGAGTGGCATTTCTGAAAATATTCCAGCCAAATGAATTGTTCGCCTCTGCGAAGTCGTCTATCTGAAACATCAACGCGTGCAAGACACGCTTGTGGTTGGAGGAAAAAGTTGACATTTAACTAGTTTTATCTGCTGAATTGTTTTTCTCAAAGCAACAACAATACAAATTCAAAGTGAAGTCGAATGAAAAAAAAAAGAAAAAAAAAAAAGAAAAAAATCATAAATAAATCATAAATAAATTATCGTTTAAAGAAGATTAAAACCAACAGATTTCCAACTCTGTGCGCTGACTTCCACAGCCCATCGTTGTTTTGCAAACTATTTTGCCGGCTGCAGGCCCAGCTTAAACGAAGTCAATCGTTCACAAGTTTTCTTCACCAGCAGCTTTTCAAAATGTCTATTGAAAAAGCAAAAAAAAAACAAAAAAAACACTTAACAAGTGTGTTGCCTTCGATTATCATCCGCGCCATTACGGACTCGTTAAAATATGCTGATTTTGATAATTTTCCTTGAGTCTCCGTTTTCTTACACTCGCCCCCTCCGGAATGTGCCACAATTTGCAAATTGAGTTAATAATACGGCCAATCAAACATGGATTTTGGTTTTTCTTTTTGGCCAACTACTCCAGTTTGCAAAATTATGGCCTGATTACGGAAAATCTTTTAAGAAAATTATTATTTATCTTTATGATTTTGATCGGGTGGTTTCACAACATAAAATTAACACATAATTTTGAGGTGTAACAGAATGGTGAAGGAGTTTAAAAGGTGATAAGAGAGATCAATTTTTTTTTTTTTTTTTTTTGTAAAGAGTCGTGTGGTTCGTTTGCAATTATCCGGACTATTTTGTTTTACATCTTCTACTTCAGCAAAATTGAATTTATTTGAGGATATTTTAAAACAATTCAAAAGCAATTGAGCATGTTTGGACATGCAGTTGAACATGTTTGGACATGCAATTGAGCATGTTTGTACATGCATGTGTATTCATTAAAAAATGCTACTTATATAAATTTTTTTTAAATAATAAATTTAAAATTATATTTTTAAAAGCAGTTTCCTGAAACTGTATTTTTGAAAAAGGGAAAATTGTCAGCAGAACTTTTACGAAAATTTACCATTTTTAGAATGGTAATTTTGTTGAGACTTTTTGTAAACTCTATCGGAAAAAGATATTTATGTATGATGAAACTAATTAGTACTTGTCTACAAAAAAAAACTCATTTTAAAAGTACAATTTTAAAAAAAGGTTCTTTTTAAGGGTATTTTTTAAATCAAACTTCTTTGAAACTGCTTATATAAAAAGGTACTCTTTTGAAAAGTTACTAGTCTTAAAAGTTACTTTGCTAAAAACCCTTTTTAAATGGTCTTATTTTAAAAGTTACTTTTTAAAAGGTACATTTTTAAAAGGTACTTTTTAAAAGTAATTTTTTAAAAAAATGTTCTCAAAAATTACTTATTTAAAAAGGTACTCTTTTGAAAAGTTACTTGTTTTCAAAGGTACACTTTTATAAAGGCACGTTTTTAAAAAGTACTTTTTAAAAGTCATTTTTTACCAAAGGTACTTTTTAAAAGTTATATATTTAAAGTTACTTTTTTTTGAAAGTACTATTTTTAAAGGTATTTTTGTACAGGTACTACATACTTTAAAAGGTACTCTTTAAAAGTTGTTTGTTTTAAAAGGTACATTTTTAAATGGTATCCATTTGTATAAACGTGCATTTTTAAAAATTACCTTTTTAAAAATTACCTCTTTAAAAGTAATTTTTTTCAAAAGGTACTTTTTTTAAAAGTTATGTTTTTAAAGTTACTCTTCTTCTTAGACTATTTTTAAGGGTGTTGTTTTGAAACTTATATATTTTAAATTTACTTTTTTAAAAGGTACTGTTTTAAAAGGTACTTTCTTTTAAAGCTATTGGTCTTAGAATATAATTTTTTAAGTTTTACTTTCGTAAAGATACATTTTTTAATTAAAAAAAATACTTTTAAAAACAGTACCTTTTGAAAAAAGTGGACCGATTGATCACTTTGAATTTTTTAGTAAGATTTTGGGAAAAAAAATCAGCACATAATTAAAATTAAAGAGTTTAAAAAACGGCAATTCCCAAAATATGTGCCAACTTTAAAAAGGACTTTTTAAGTCGCTTTTTCAAAATGTACTTTTTTTTTAAATTATTGTCTTAAAATTAAAGTTTTTAAAAGGTACTATTTTGAAAATGAACTTTTTTAAAAAAACAATGTATTTTCAAGCTATTGTTTGAGATACTTTTAGATTGTTTTAGGTACTAAGAAGGTACTTTTTGGAAAAGTTGCTGATTTTAAAGCGTACTTTTAAAATTTTTATTTTCTTTAACCTTAAAAAATAACTGTTAAGGCATGTAAATTTGAAAAAATTTATATTTCAAAAAGTACCTTTTTTACGTAAAGTTTTCCAAAAGGTACTTTTCTTAAAAGTTATTCTTTTAGAGTTGCTTATTAAAAGGTACTATATTTAAAATGTACCTTTTTTACGTAATGTTTTCCAAAAGGTACTTTTCTTAAAAGTTATTATTTTAAAGTTGCTTATTAAAAGGTACTATATTTAAAATGGAATTAAAAAAAAAATGTTGCCTAAAAGGTACTGTTCCAAAACACTACTACTCTTTTCTAAAATTTATTGTTTCAAGAGGTACTTCAAAAATATTTTCTCCTAAAAGGTACTATTGCTAAAGTGTAACATTTTAGAAGGTATTTTTATAAAGCTACTTTGTTTAAAGTACTTTTGTAAAAGGTACTTTTTATTTAAGGACACATCGTTTTACTTAAACAGTATCTTTTTAAATTGCTAATATTCTTATAAAATTGTTTTTTCCTAAAGGATATAATATCAAACAATAATCTATTTTGGAAAGAAATTTTATACTTAATGAAGGTGTTCTAAACATATTTTCGTTTGGATTTTGTTAAAGTACCTTATGTAAAGGGGAAATTTTTCTGAAAGTGCTTCCCTCAAAAAATAATTTTTTTTTTTAAATGTACCACATTTGTGAGGTACTATTTCTTAAAAAGTACTTTATTAAAGGATATTTTTTAAAGGTACTATTTTGCAACGTTACGCTTTTCTTAAGGTGTGAAATAGAATAGAAAAAAAATCTTCTTCAAAATCCGTTTTTCCATAAAGAACTCTTTTGAAAAATATTTTTCCTTCCAACAGCAGATTTTTCAAAATCTCATGAAACTTTTTATTAACCACTTTTTTGTCCTGTTCTTATTTGATGTTTCTTTTTATTGTTGTTGTTATTATTATTAATACTTCTTTTTGGTTGAAAGTTTTTTTTTTATTTATTATTAAGACTGCATGTTTTTCCTGTTGAGAAATACACAAACTTTTTCTCACACGTCTCTTTAGTGTCATTCAGATCGTTGACATCAATTAACAATATTTATTTCTTTTTTTTTTTCTGTTTATTTTTTTGCTGCAAGCAAAATAATTTAATTTAAAAAGTTGCACAATTACAATGAACAACAGTGTAACAAAAAAGATGTGAAACGATAAAGTTAAGAAATGTGAAGACAAATCCTCTCTCTTTTAAGAATCTTAAAGAGAGTTCCAGAAATAAATTTGACGCTGAAAATAGTTGAACTTTTTCCCTGCCTATCAGGGGGGTTGTTAAGTAATTCTTCTAAGAGAATTTTCTGCTTTTAACATGGAAATTTAAAAGCGTTTTCTTTCGATTTGAATGGCAAAATAAATCCCGATATGAGGACGGGAGGAAGGTTTGTTATTAATTAATCCTTTTTGTCCTTCACTCTATCTCTCTCTCTCTCTCTCTCTCTCTCTCTGTCTTTGTTTCTATCTCTCTGCTGTTTTCTTTTTCCATCATAAAGTTTTTCAAGATTTTGTTTGCAGTTTTTTTTTATTTCAAAATACCAGTTTTACTATTTAAATTTTTACTATCAATTTGACTTTCTTTAAAAGCTGTCATTTTGTGCACATATTTTTACATAAAAAAATTTTTTTAATTAAATACATGATAATTATTTTGCTGAATTAACAACCCACTTTTCTTTTCAGTTTCATTCCAGTTTTTATTTTTAACAAAAAGATTGCGCATTATTTTTTTATTTATCTCTGCTGAGTTGCAGTGACAGCAGTTTTAATAATCTTAAATGTAATAAAAATAATTTAATTATTTAATGAAGAAATAGGCGAAGAAAACAACACGATTAGATAATGAAAAATATTGTTGTCAAATGTTGTGGAAAAGTGAAAAGCCTGGCGAATTAAATAATTAAAACAAAAATAATTTTAAACTGTCATACGACGCTTGTGGCTTAAGTCTTTTGTTTATGTCTTAATGTTGCACATTTTCATGTCCACAATATTTAATAAATTTTGCACCGACTGTAAATTGTGGAGAGACTTTTTCCAAAGAGGATTTTGTCCAACTGTTTTTTAAAATAAAATTTCAAGTTTTTTTCTTAATTTATTGTTGTAGTACGACAAATTGTTTAATATTTCTTAAATGGAATGTTAATTTAAATGTTATTTACAGTCGTATTTATAGAAATTCCTTAACTTTTTTTATTTAAATTAAGTGCAACGCATTTTGCTTTTTCAAATCTTTGAAAATGATATGCAACATGATTTAAGCATTCAAATATTTCAGCTGTTGTGTCACACTGTATATTGCCTCATAAGCCCCTGGTGTGTGTGAATGTGCGTTTGTGTGCGCTGTTAAAATTAATAACGAATTCAAAATAATTTCAATAATTTTCCAGTTTTATCTTGATCCACTTAATAAATCTGTTGTGATCGAAAGCCATGAATTATTAGTTATTCTGCAAGATTTAAAACTTGTACGGCCATTTTTTATGCTTTCAACGATCTCAAATTATTCTTAATTATGTGAATTTTTTTTTTTTAAATTAAAGTCAACAGGAAGTAAACAAATGCAGTGAATTAAAAAGCAAAATAATTGCACGTTTAATTGTTTTCAATAACAAAAAACATAATCGAATGCAATTAATTTTTTTTCCGTTTACGTTGTACAGCATTCGGCTGGCTTCGAAATGAAAGCGAATTCATGGAAAAGAATTCTTAAATATTGATTTGAAATTCTCACGACTTTTGGCTAAGAAAACAGGAAATTTAAGGCTCTTATAGTTTTGTTAACACAAAATCTAACTTCCTGTTTCTTCTACAATTCCATATTCCGCTTAATATTTTCTCCATTTAATTTGTTGTCTACTTTGCCAAATACACTTTTTGAAATCTATTAATCTTCTTTAAATTATTTGTTTTAATTGAAACTAGTTTTGGTTGTTGACATTTAATTCAATTGATTTTAATTAAAATTAATCAATCAGATATTTTAGCTGCTGATCCCAAGGGAAACGACGCTAATGAAAATGTGGCAGAACATGTTGAATAATAAAGATAATAAATAATTTTCAAATGTTAACAAAAGTTCAAGTAACTCAGAGAATAGCAAAAACTAAAAGTATTTAATGACTTCAATAAATTAATAAAATATCTGCCTTCAATCGTTTCATTCTGAACGTTGACTGAATATTTTTAGTTACTTGTAAGCATGGTGGTAATGCTGCTGAATTAGTTATTCATAAAAGGCCCTTTTATTTAATGTAAATAAACGTCTCGTAATAAAATATAACAATATAACTGTTTAAACCACTAAAATGTTGTGTATAACAGTTTGTTTTCATAATAAATGTTTCAAAATTTGAAAATAACAAATACTAAACACATATTCTTAGTGAATGGAAGAAATAATATGTAGTATAACAGTTTTATAACAGTTTCCATAAAATTTAATTTCCATTACATTTTAACGGAAATACCTAAGAATTAAAAAAAACGAAATAAGTATTTCATACAGGTTTTTTGCAATAACAATATGTATAACAGTTTAAAAAATATAAATTTTTTGTATCTTTTTGTATCATTCGGAATTTATTCTGTTATATTTTAATAATTTGGAATAAAAATTTTAAAACAGTTAGGTATAACAGTTTAATTAAAAGAATTCGATCTATTTTATCGGAAATATTTAAGAATTTCAAAAACAAAAACAATGTATTTATATCATAGCAGAATATTTCTAATAAAAAAAATCATGTATAGCAGCTTAAAACATTTATATATTGTGTATAACAGTTTATATAATATAAAAAATAAGATAAAATAAAAAATAAATTAATAATCTCAGAAAACAATTTCCAAGAGGTACATTAAAAAAATTTTGGGAATACAAAACTGTTATACTGGAAAAAATCGGGATATCGATAACGATTTTTATTTGAAAATTGCAGTGGTCTGAAAATCCAACAATATCAAATTGTCAGTGTCCGTTTCATAGAGCTAAAAAGTGTTATACACACTAGTAAATGGTTCCCTCAAAACTAGCAGCATTTTTAGATCAAAGAAAAATTTTCAACATAAAGAAACTATTTGTATAAAACTGTTATACTGGAAAAAATTGGATTTTGAACGTGAGTTTTATTTGAAACTTGCAATACAATAGAAATATTAAATTGCCAGCTTCAGTTACCGTCCGCCTATAACGATTACATAATATAATAGAATCATAAGTGGTTATTTTCATGGAAAATATATACTGTGGGTATAACAGTTTCTAGCGCTGCTTGACGGATGTAAATCAAAGATGAACATTTGGCATGTATTGCATTGATTTTTACCCCATTGCAGTTTTCAAGTGAAAGAGGCGTTCAATAACTAATATTTTCTCAGTATAACAGTTTCATAATCCTAATATCTTTAAACTTAGCTGTTGCAAATAATTTTTTTACATAATTTTGCTGTTTATTTTGCGCGCATGGAATTAAGGGAATAACGATTATATAATACAATTGAATATTTTTTTTATAAAACTTTTCCTAGTTTTTATAACACTTTTTATTTTTGCAAGATAGACCGAAGTTAAAGGAAGCGAATTTTGTGTTTTTGTTGCATTGATTTTAACTCCATTGCAATTTTTTTTTAAATAAAAAGATATTCAATTTTTAGAATTTTTGTCAGTATAACAGTTTCATATTTGTAATATATTTATGATGGAAATTTTTTTCCGACTTGCTGTTGCTGTTAGTTTAACTCTTATATAATTACCGATTTTATAGTATAACTGAATCACATTTGCATGTTTTCTTAGAAAAGATTTTGTATAACACTTTTTATTTCTGCCAGATAGACCGTAATTAAAGAAGGCAATTTTGTATTTGTATTGCATTTATTTTAACACAATTGAATTTTTTTAATAAAAAAAAGCATTAAATTTTTTTGAATTGCTTTCCAGTATAACTGCTTCATATATCTAATACCTTTATGTTGGAAATTTTTTTTCCAATTAAGTTTGCTGTTAAATTGGCTCATATATACTTAAAGATTTTATAGTACAACTGAATCATAATTGAATATTTTCTTAGAAAAGATTTTGTATAACACTTTTTATCTCTGCAAGATGGAGCATAATTAAAGGTAACAAATTTTGTATATTTTTCTTGGATGCATTTTTATTTACTCCTTTGCTACATCTAAGTAAAAAACGTGTTTAATTTCTAGTTATTTTTCCATGTATAACAGTTTTGTATATGCAGCTAATCTGTTAACATACTCAATTGCCAAATGAATTCCTGTACACACCGGCCGTACAATTACGGTTAAAGCAAAAATTTCGGTTTGTGTTATGAAAATGTTAATTCCTTTCAAAAGGTGTTGGTATTAATTCAAAAGACTTGTTGCTTTCAGACCAACAAATACCAGCACGTTTTAATTCTTTTGGCCAACTGCATCATTATCATGATTATTATTAATTGCCTTCATAAGCCTCTGTCAAAGCACTACATGCTTTGTGTCATTCTATTTCTATGCTCTATATATTTTTTGACAAAAAAATAAGACGTTATTAGTAAAAACCAAATAATAATGGACGAAAGAAAAAAAACTGTTAACGAAATACTTAACGTAATATTTGCTTTTGTTAAGAGCCAACAAACTGCTGAAGAAAAAAGATAATGTAACAAATGTAATACTCGTACTTTGACACAACAATAGCAACCAAGAATGTGTTTTTTTCTTCTATTTGCAGTTAGAAAAAGTCGAAGCGGGCAAAACGACAAGTTTATAAAGACTGAATACAAAAAAAAAAAAAAACTGATAGTGAATAGTTGCCAACATGTTGACAACTGCATACCGAGTCATGCAACATAAAATTGAACACAACATGTGTTCCGAAGCACCAAACAAATCAACACACATTCGAACAAAAGAGTTTAACTTGAAATGGAAAAACATTAAAAAAAAAATTAAATTGTATTAAACACAAAAACAAAGAAAAAAAGACTTTATAAAAAAAGTAGAGCAAATATTTTGCAAATAGAAACTCGATTGAAAATCGAATAGAAGAAATTGCATTATTTATAAGATATTTTTTTTCCAATTTATGTTGTTGCTCCAACAACTGAATTTTGACGTTTGCAACTACACATGCAACAGCAACGCTGGCAAACCTAAAGGGTAACAACGTAATTAGGGGAAAAACACAACACGCCGCTAGTGGTAGCAGGCACACACACACACAGACACGCACACACACACACATCATTTCAGTTATTTTTTTTTATTTATAAGACCTGCAACTGTTTCATTCAGCTGCTGGTGAGTGATGATATTCGTTGGCAACATTTTATGAATAAAGAAAAAAAAAAACTACCACAGATGAGGTATTCGCTAAGTGACTCCAGTCAATACCCAGTTTCCTGTTATGGTTACGCCTCTCTTGATGGCGTAACATGACTGCAAACATGTTTTATAGTCTTGCAGGTTTCCATGTGTACGACAGTCGGTTTTGGTAGGGAAATCCGTTTGAGAAAGTGTTTTTGTTTTTGTTTTTGTTTTTGTCTTTGCTTCAGATTTCCTTGTTTGTGCATCGTTATGTAAAAAGTAGGTTTTTAGACAAAAGAAGACCACTTTAACCAGCCCGCAAGTGATCAATTATAACCGGCTAAAATCTGTTTCATTAATTGCTTTCATATACAAGAAATTGCAAAATAATTGCCTCCGAATTTGATTTCCTAAAAAGCAAAATATCGCGTTAATAAAGTTGAAAGCAAAATGTGTGCAGGATTCAGTGTCATAATATTTGAAAGAAGGGTAGTGGAATTAAACTTGAAATTATTTTAATAATTTGCTTTTAATTTACAAAATGTTTTACAAACGAAAACCCACTTGTGTCTTAGATAAAAAAAAAGAAGATCATATGCTATTGATTTATTTGCTTAACAACCAGGAAATTGTTGGCACACGCTTACGCGTACCTGGAGGACATTTTTTTATTACTTTAAAAAAAATGGCTTTCATGTTTTAATTATATTTACATAAACTGTGATTAATTTAATATTTTTCTTTAGTTTTAAAAAATTATCTTAATTTAACGGCCTGATGTGTAAAATAAAGGCTGGGCAAATTTGAGGTTAGGAAGTAAATTGTCCTAAAAACTTCCGTTTTTATTAAAAAATTCCCTTATAATAATTGGACTTTAAAGTAGAGATATTGAATTTAATAATGGAGTACAATGTTGGGTAGAGGCCTTTCTTTAACATATCGCTGGGCCTCCGCTATTTTCACTAAAATTTTAACCCTCTTTTGCCCCCAAACTTCGCTTATTCTTCAACAAATTTCTTCTTTCATAACGTGTGTTTTTTTTTGTTTCTTCCTGTAAAATCGGTTTTTTAAACGGACTTAGAGAACAGCCCTGGGTCCCAAGATCAAGGAGGCCAGTTAAAAATGGGCCTCCTCACTAGAGATGAATTTTTTTGAAAAATGCCCTGATTTTGTTCAGGTTTTTTAGACAAACAATTCGCAAACGTTTGAGAAAAATAATGATCGTGTGGCTTTAATTCTTGAACTTTATGAATTTGAATTTTAGAGAAACTGTGATTAATTATATCTTTTTTTTGTTTTGAAAAATTATTTTAATTTAACGGCCTGTTGCATAAAATAAGGGCTGGGCAAATTTGAGGTTAGGAAGTAATTTGTCCTAAAAACTTCCGTTTTTATTAATAAATTCCCTTATAATAATTGGACTTTAAAGTAGAGATATGGAATTTAATAATGGAATACAATGTTGGGTAGAGGCCTTTCTTTAACACATCGCTGGGCCTCCGCTATTTTCGTTAAAATTTTAACCCTTTTTTGCTCCAAAACTTCGCTTATGCTTCAACAAAATTATTCTTACACAACATCTATATATTTTTTTTGTTTGTTGATATAGAATCGCTTTAGGGCCCAAGATCAAGGAGGCCAGTTGTAAATGGGCCTCATCACTAAAGATGATTTTGATGAAAAATGCCTCGATGTTTTTGAGTTTTTTAAACAAACAATTCGTTTGAAAAAAAAGATGACCAGGTGCCTTTAATCCTTAAACGAGTTAAACTTTATAAATTTGAAAGGTGAAGAAAAATGAGGCGCAAAGTGTCGCTGGTGTTGGGGGCGTTAATGAACGACTTGATATTCCAGCCTCATTCTCAACACTTTGCAGTACAGCGGCTATTTAAGCATCACTACGCTCGTATTGGGCGTACTGTTTCGGTTTATTGCCAGCAAGAGTGCCGTGAGCATCGCATACATCGGAATTACGCCTGATGGCGAGAAAAAGCTGCTGGTATATTACGAAGTAAATTTTTTCCAATAAAATTATTTTTCTAAGAATGTAACGTTCCGCGGTGAAAATCTCCCAAACTTTCCACTATATAAAAGTCAAGAGATGACAACTTAGTTCCTGAAATTTCATTATTTAGCACATAATTTACTTCCTAACCTCAAATTTCCACACTTCGAGTACAATGGATTCGTAAGCAGAAGTTCTATTTATTTCCTTTTAATTTTTTATTTCGTAAAAATCTCCCAACTTTTCACTATATAAAAGTCAAGGGATGACAACTTAATTCCTGAAATTTCGTTATTTGGCAGATCATTTACTTCCTAACCTCAAATTTGCCCACTCCGTGTAAGATGAATTCGCAAGCAGAAGTTCTATTTTCAAATTATTAAATATTTTTGGGAATTTTAATTATGTGCTGATTTGTTTTCCCAAAATTTTGCTCAAAAAATAAACGAAAAAAAATTATTATTTTAATAAGATTTTGGAAAAAAGGAGCAGCAGCACATAATTAAAATTAAAGAGGCTAAAGAAGTTCTATTCATTCTATTTATTTACTTTTAATTATTTTTATTTTTTAAATTGAAATAAGTATATATTCTTCACTTACTTTTCAATTACAAAATATTGATAACGTTTTCATAACACGAAAAGCTGGAAGTGTTACAAATTAAAAAACAATTTCATTTCTTCATTCCAATTCGAGAGGCCTTCAAGTGCACTGTGATTTCCTGTACGCCAGCAGCGTTCACATAAAAATCAAAAGCAACTCTCCGTTACAAGTTGAATAAGAGTTTTGTAAAAACAAAAGTTTTGGAACACTAACCTTAATCCTATTAAAATTTGGTAACGAAAAACACGTTAATAAACAGACAACCAACACGTGCAATCGAAAAGGCACTTATAGGCTGTTTTTTTATAGAGTGATACAAATTTTAATTGGCATCTCTGCCTTATTTGACCACCCATTTACCAGCTGATAGTTGCTTTTTGCTTAGTTTTCTTCGGCATTTCATTATGAATCGACTTACATCTGGGCAACGCGTGCAAATTGTGGAAATATTTAATCAAAATAATGGTTCTGTTCGTCAAACTTATCGTGCACTTCGTCCATTGAAAATCTTATTTTCCCATGAAGCCCATTTTTGGTTGAATGGATACGTAAATAAACAGAATTGTCGCATTTGGAGTGGAGAGAATCCACAAGCTTTTGTCGAAACACCATGACATCCCCAGAAAATTACTGTTTTGGCGCTTTTAGGGCTGGCGGAGTCATTGGCCCATATGTCTTCAAAAACGATGATGGTCAGAATGTTACTGTCAATGGTGAAGGGTCTAGGAACATGATTCGAAGTTATTTCGTACCTCAATTAGCTGGCCTTAATCTGGCTGATATGTGATTCCAACAGAACGGAGCCACATGCCACATAGCGGCCGCTACAGTTGATTTACTCAAGGAAACTTTTGACGAAAATATAATTTCACGAAATGGCCCCCCAAGATCGTGTGCTTTAACCCCATTGGATTATTTTCTTTGGGAGTTATGCAAAGTCACTTGTGTACGTCGATAAACCACAAACAATTGAACAACTTTAAATCAATAGCCGAAAAGTTATCGGCGAGATACGGCCACAAATGCTGCGAAAAGTATGTGCCAGTCGTGGCGACCACATGGCTGAAGTCATATTTAAACATTAATATCATAAAATTGTCTATTCAATAAAGACCGTTTCATTGATATCAAAAATATATTTCTGTGTTTTATTATGATTTAAACTTGTATCACTCTGTAAAAAACACCCTTTGGAAAATCCCCTGCGTTCCTGCATAAATAACTTCATACCAAATTTATTAGTTCGTTAGTCATTCACTATCATATTTTCAATTAAAAAAACTTCGCTAAAGTTTTACAAAAACTCTTAAACGCTGAGATAAATAATGATCTCAGTTTTGTGCTAAACAATTGTTTGAATGCAAGAAGAAGAAAAAAACAATCCAATTATCAGTATTTATGTTTTAATAATAATTGAACAATTATTGTCAGCATTCGCGCACTCTCAGTAGAGCGCATGTAGTGCTGCAGTTACCTTGAAGTTTAAACGTCCTTGCGATGCAATTAGTCTTAATGGATTGATTGTATCTGAACAAGCGATACGGGTACAGAAAATGTTTCATTTCTTAAGTTGTTTGGGTTAAGGGAAATTTTATAGCCACTCTGCAAATGATTTTCTTACCAAAAAAAAAACAATTAAATTAATTTGTTTTGAATAAGAAACAATTCAGCTGCTCTCGCTTGTAATAATTTCCCTGGTTTAATCATTTAAAACTTTTAATAAAATTCAATTAAAATATTAATTTTTGCCCGAGTATTTTTAGAAACTAAAAAGACGTGTTCAGTTTTGCATACATTCTGGTTTGAGGAAATACAAAACCACTTTCCCCCGGCTGTTGCATCAATTTATTGAAAAATTTTTGATAAGAGGCGTGCAACAACAACAAAAACATTTATTATATTATTTAATATGCAACTTTTATGCTGCCGGTCATTGACATTTCTTTTTTTTTTGTTATTATTATTAATTACAAAATATCAGAAAGAAAGAAGAAAATATTTTAATGGCTTTTACTTTCCATCAGCGACATTTAGCCAACGAACGATCATTGAGGCGTGAAAAATCTTGACAGTATGCGATTAAAAATTATATTGAAAAAAAAGAAAAAAAGAAAAAAAGAAAAACAACCCAACAAAAGCTGAAGAGAGCTGCAGTTTCTCGGCATGATGTTGCAGGTTGTGCACTTTTAAGTACAGATTTAGGCTGTAAATAACTGTCATACTGACGGCTACGCGCCTGACAAATCATTTGAAACTTTACGAAAAGCAAAGGAATAAATACAATAAATTCAATTAAATAAATGAGTTGGCGGCCAAGTGCAAACGTTGATTGATTGACTCTATTTGTGGGATTTCATAAGAAGCAAAAGTCTTTTTATATTTCGTTTTGGAAGAGCAGTTAAATATCAGGCTGTAGTGGAGGGCGTAGACACACACTTTTTTCAAATTTATTTTTAATAATAAAACTGGAAGTCTTGTACAGGGAAATGAAAGTTGAGACATTCCCTTTTAATTTTGCATTTTCCTAATATTTTTTTATATAAAATTGCTGTAGACATTTTATGCTTAAAATTTAAGGATCACCTGGTTTCTTAGGCCGCTTAACAATAAGAATGTGCCAGAGTCTGGCGACTGAAACGCGAGATTCTCGAAAGAGAATAAACGATCAGTGTGATCTGGCTGCACTTAAAGAATAATTGCCAACGACGCTGCATGTTGCCCGATTCAGAGTTGCTTGGCGGCTGCCATTAAATTAGTCATTTTGTATTATCTGAAACTCTTAAATTCATCTAACTATATAGTCATTCTTATATAGAAATAAGAATGCAGTCTTTTGCAAACTAGTTTTGTGCGAACTATTCGCTTTCACACTGTCCCACTTCAAGCAGCATCACATTTGCAATAAATATTTCTGCGTATTTTGATAGACGAGTGCACATTTAATAATAAAAACTTATTACGAGTTTGATCTTCAATTGCCTTGTTTCTGAGAATCATATTCAGAAATAGAATAAATAGAAAGAAAAAGGAGTGTTTTTAAGTCAATTTACTTTCTAACCTCAAATTTCTCCAGCTTTTATTTTGGAAATCATTTTGATTTCTTAATTATTGTCACAAGAACGACCCGGTTTTTTATATGAAAATCAAAGAACTGCACTTTTAATAACCATCATTTTCGGTGGGATCTTAAAATGCTTAAAATATTTTTGTGTTTGTGTTGGAAATATTAAAAAAAAAAAAATTTGCAAAATATGGGAGCACAGATGCTGATGGGCATTTTTCTTAAGGAAGATGAAGGCGAACAATATTGAATAATCCAATTTAAGCTGCAGTTGCTAAAATCAGAAATTATGTTATTAATAATATCTCTTTATCTCTTTGATTTACAGGAAATAAAAATTTAATTTATTTAAAAAAATATATTCAACACACAAACATCAGTTTTCTTTAGAACAACAGGCATCAATGAGTTCACTATTTAAATTCTAGAATGATTTCTTTTCTGGCTAAAAAACGTTTCATTAAGTCCATGTTAATAATAATTGTTTATCTTGGATTTTTTTTTATATGAATTAGAAATTATTGGGTTAAAAAAAATTAATACCCCAACATAAACTCTTTTTTTTTACTCTCAAAATTAACATTAAAACGTGACAATTCGGCAGAAGTATTCAGTTTTTTTTTTTAAATTTTTTATTGGAATTATTTATCAATGCACGAACTCGTTTGCAAAGAAGTACACACGGCATATTTTCACTGGATAAGGATCAATACATGAGCGGACAGAAGTGGTCTTGCCTTAATAAGTCCCAGCTGAAAACCAGTCAAAGAAATTGAGAACATCTCAGATCGTGTCGTTTTCTCTTCAAGATCATAACAGCGGGGCACATGCGCGCAATAACAATAAAACAAAAGTCGTAGAAACAAAAGTGTGTTGGCTAGTTTTCTAGAAACTTTTTGAAGAAAAAAGAAAGAAAAAAAAAAAACAAAAACAACAACAAAAACAACAACAAAAACAACAACAAAAACTCCACATAAACTTTCTTAAACATGAAAATAATAATCACAAACACTGCAAAAGCTTTTAAGCGTAAACCGACTTGTTTACCAACGAATTGCAGTCGAGTCATTAAACTTGTTTCCACATGACATTTAAAAGATTTTTATTTTTATTTATATTTAATTTAATTTTTTTTTCTTTTTGCCCAGATTGAAATGCTGTTTTATTTTTAAATTAGCTGAACCGTTAAAAGGAACAAATACTACTTTATAAACTTGGCTAATTAATTAAAAAATAACGTCTATATAAAGCGAATAGAAGCTGTACACAAGTTTATATACAAACAGAAATGTGTGTACACAAAACGTAAGCGAAAATAGCGCGTAGAAAGAGTAAGTAAAAAGTAGAAACATCGCCAAGCACAACAACAACAGCAACAAGAAAACTTTATTGCAGACACTAAAAAATAACTAAATCAATTAAAAATGATAACCGAGTAAAAATGGCACGTGCATTAAAGTTTTAGATTGACGGAACAAGTTAAAAAAAAAAATTAAATAGCAGAAAAGGAAATAACACATAAATAAATCAAATATTTATATCAGAATTTTATAGGTTAAATACACTTAAATAAAATAAACTACGATTGTCTTTAAACAACGTGTCTTAAGTACTTTTTATTTTTGTATGAACTAAAATTCCACAAAGTTTAGGAAGTTTAGGTTTATTATTACAATAACTACATGTTTTATAAAAATTTCCTTGAAGGGAAATTTTTAGTTCCTAAATATTTTCAATATATCTCTGCTTTAGGAAAAGTGGTTTTAAAATTATGAACTCCTTTCTTTAATTTTCTCGATCGCTAAAATATCCCATGATGGGAAATTTTCTTAATAAGCACTTAATAAGTACTATGAACAACGTGTCTTAAATATTTTCTATTTTTGTAGGAACTAAAATTCCACAAAGTTTAGGAAGGACTTTCATTTTTATATAAAATTTAACTTGTTTTCAATTTATTAATGCAATACTTTCATGTTTTATAGAAATTTCCTTGAAGGGAAATTTTTGATTCTGAAATATTTTTAATATATCTCTACTATGGGAAAAGGTTTTTTAAAATTATAAACTTTTTACTTGAATTTTCTTGATGGCTAAAATGTCCCATGATGGGAAATTTTCTTAATTAGCATTTTTTAAAGTTATTTGCCCAAAATAATAACTCATAATGTGTAAAATGTGCTGGTAATTAAAAATTGTTTATAAAAAAACATTTCCTTGGAAGGGAATTTTATGTATAAGAAGATATTTTTCATATTTTCTTATTCTATACTTCGCATTCACAATGAATTTTGGTAAAGTACAAAAATTCACTTGGTAAAAGAATTTCCTTATCCATCTTGTTATGAAAAAATGTGCGTATGTTATCTAGTGTCAAAAAAATATTCAAAAAATCCCATGTAAAAAAATTTTATTGCTAATTATTTTGAAAATAATTTGTAAATCTTTTTTTACAATTTTTAGTTTTGTAATATTAATTACCAAATTTTGTTGTTTCTTCAAATATTTCCCTAAAGGGATATTTTTAATTCTTAAATATTTTTCAATATATCTCTACTTTGGGAAAAGTGGTTAGAAAACTATGAATTATTTTCTTTAATTTTCTTGGTGGCAAAAATATCCATTAATGGGAAATTTCATTAGTAGGCATTTTTTGAAATTATTTTCCCAAATTAATAATTTATTATGTGTAAAATATGCTAGTACTTAAAAATCTTTTATAAAAAGGCATTTCCTTAAATGGATATTTTGATGTAAGAAGGTATTTTTCATATCTTTATATTTTATACTTCACATTCACAATGAATTTTGGTAAAATATTATTTCGCTTGGTAAAAAAAATGCATATCCCTTTTCTTTTTGGGAAAATGTCTATTTAAAAAAAGAAAAGACAATTCTTAAAAAATCCCTTGTAAATAAATTTTATAGCTAATTATTTTGAACATAATTACTAAATCGAAAATAATTACTAAATTTTTATTTTTAAAAGTTAATTTCAAAATTTTGTCGTTTCTTCGAGAATTTCCCTGCAGGGAAATTTTGGTTTTAGAAAGATTTTTAATGTTAGGTTTACATATGCTTGATATTAAGAAGAAATTCTGTTAAATTATGTGTTTCAACAAATTTCCCTAGCAGGGAAATTTTACTAAAACAAAATTTTCAAAATATTTTAAAAAATTCGTAAAGGCTTTTATATTAAGAGCTTATACACATGGTAGCTACAAAAAAAATTAAATTTCCTCAATGTAAAAACTTCCCTACAAAAACAATGTTTGTAGCAAAGCACTGTTTTATATAATTAACAACATCTTTATTATGCTTCAAATGTTTATAAAAACTAAATCAAACAAAAAAATTTCAATTGGATAAAAAATCCCATAAAGGGAAATTTTCGCAACCGTGGGAATTTGATAAAAATGCAGCAGGGTTGGCTCAATTTTGTTTCAAGATTGTGATATTTAAATTTCAATATTCAGTATTTTACTTTCTTAATTAATCTGTTGTTAGTTGCAACTTCGGGACTTTTTGTTGTTGGTTTTAAGATATTTTTAAACGATTCATTTTTTCGATTGTTTAGCTTGAACCAGCTTTCTCACTTATAAAAAATACTTTATACGTGAAAATGTTTTTCATTATAAAGGCAACTTGTGCTTAAACTTCTAAAATATTATAAATATTATATTGTAAAATTTTATATCTTATTTTGTACTGACAAATCCATTCGATCGCTGTTAATTATTAAACTTAATACAATTCAAATTAAGAAAGACTGAAAAACACTCATGATATAAAATGCTGTCGCAGAGCACTCAATGAGTTGGCAAAAGCCGGAAAAAAATTTTTAAATATTTTTTTGATTGATTCGTTAAAAATGGCAATTCGATACTTGAAGAAACGATCAGATTTAAATGTACTTTTGAAATACATTTTGATAGATTTTAACGATCATTAAACTTTAAGAGGTAAAACGGCATCATAATAAAAATCATCTAAAATGAGGAACTCAATTAATTAACGAATTTAATGGGATTTTGATAAAAATAGTTCTGAACTCAATTTGAATTGGATTAAAAACCCCGTTAGTTTTTTAACTGACCAGGCTTTTGCTGTGATTCAGGCAACATTGTTTGTTTTAATCACTTGAAGCCAGTGACTAGTTGTCATGTGTTGAGTTAATTATGAATATTTAATTTGAAATTAAATTATAATTAAGTTGTTATAAAAAATAGACTACAGATGTTATTATAATTTTTTTTCTCTCGAAACAGTTTAACTTAATTATCTGTCTTGGCATCTTTTTGTTATTGCAAGTGGTTTCTCAGCATTCTTGAGGAATGTTTGCTGTTAATTAATGGCCAACAGTTAATGCAGACCGAGAAGTGGTAACACTTACGCAGGTTTAACTTCATTTTAGTTGCATGTTGTTGTATTAAAGTCTGAGTTCTAAGTCTTTCCATGTATCGATAAATAAACAAAATTCATTTGCTTTTTGCATAAATTGAGTTTGTTTCAGGCGCTGCTATCAAATAAGCCGTCACTCATATTAAGTCTTTTAGTTGTTGGTTAACTTGTTAATATGTGCAACTAAAATATTTAATCTATGGCTTCAATCTATGATCCAGTTTAAATACTCTGTGATTTCATAACACCTCGCACAGCCAGATGTATTTATTTTTTGTATTTTTGTTGTTTTTGTAATTGATTTGCTGTTAAAAACACGCACGAAACATGTTGTCAAGGTGAAAGTATTAACTCGAAAATATGAGTCCGTTTTTAACCGTTAAATTTTAAGAGCGTTTGGAAAATTTGTGGCTAATAAAACCAGTTGAAATGTAGAGTTTTTAAAAATATTTTAAATGGCAGTCAATTAAATGGGCCTGTAGAAAAATATTCAAATTTATGAATTTTAAATTGCTGGAAATGAGTGCGACTTGAAAATGTTTGAGAAAAAGTGTTTCTCATATTTGTCGTGAACAGTTTTGTTGAAACGCAAATTGGCTGAAATTTTGTAGGGCAAATTAATTGTGGCAGTAAATCAATTGTTTTAGTGTGGGAACACAAAAAGCGGATACCAGGTTTTTGTTTTTATAATTTCGACGGACTGACTTTGTCACCACAAATTTTCTAGTTAATTTTCTTTAATTTGTTATATTTCATAATTCATTTTCTTTAAGAAACTGCTGTATATAATTATGTTATGAAAATAATGACATAAAAATGTCAAGATTTAGTTGACATAAAAACTGAAAATAAAAATGAAAAAAAAAAGACTTAAAAACTAAAACCACTCAAAGTAAGATAATAGTGAACTATCAATTGGAAAAAGTATTAATTAAAAAATACTCTGTTCCGAAAATTTTTAAAATATTTTACCTTCTCCTGTTGTTATGAAAGAATTATAATTATATAATAATTAATATAATTAATAATAATAATAATAATATATTTGTGTTATAAATAATATAATAATTAGTAAATAAATAAAAAATCAGTAAATTAAAAATAATAATAATTATATTATAATTATAATTATATTATAATATAATAAAATTATAATTAGTATAATTTATTATAATATAAATATATTATAATTATAATTATAATTATAATTAAATTAGTAAATTAAAAATAATTATTATAATTATAATTATAATAATTATTTTTAATTTACTAAGTTAATTATTATATTAATTATAATACAATTATATTATAAGTAATTATAATAAAATTATGTTATAGTTAATATAATAATTAACCCAGTAAATTAAAAATAAAAAATATAATAATAATTATATTAAAATTCATATAATGAATTTTAATATAATTATATAATAATTAACATAATAATTAACTCAGTAAATTAAAAATAATAATTATAATTATATTATAATTAGTATAATTAATTGTAATATAATTATCTTATAATTATAATTATTAATTTTAATTTACTGAGTTAATTGTTATATTAATTACAATTAATTATATTATAGTTAATTATATTATAGTTAAGTATATTATAATTAATTATAATATAATTATATTATAATCAAAATAATAATTAACTCAACAAATTATAAATACTAATTATAATTAAATTATAATTATAATTATAATTATGATGATAATTATAATTATAATTATATTATAATTCACAAAGTGAATTTTAATATAATTATATAATAACTAATATAATAATTAACTCAGTAAATTAAGAATAATAATTGTAATTATATTATAATTAGTATAAATAATGATAATATAATTATATTATGATAATAGTTATAATTATAATTATTATTTTTAAATTACTGAGTTAATTATTATATTAATTAATTTAGTAAATTTAAAATACTAATTATAATTATAATTATACTATAATTAATATAATTAATTGTAATATAATTATATTAAAATTAAAATAATAATTAACTCAGTAAATTAAAAATAATAATTATAATTATATTTATAATTATAATTATAATTATAATTATAATTATAATTATAATTATAATTATAATTATAATTATAATTATAATTATATATAATTATAATTATAATTATAATTATAATTATAATTATAATTATAATTATAATTATAATTATAATTATAATTATAATTATATTATAATTAACATAATTAACCATAATATAATTATATTATTATTAATATAATAATTAACTCAGTAAATTTATAATTATAATAATAATTATATAATAATTGATATAATTAATTATAATATAATTATTTTATAATTAATATAATTAAATTAAATACATATTTTGAAACTTTAAAAAAATGATATTGAATCAATAAATTGTCATTTAAAATGCAAAGTTATTATAAATAAAATAGTTTTTATAAATTTTAGACTGCAAGGAAAAAAACGTTATAAAAATTGCAACGAAATGGAATATTGAAACACAATTTTCAAGACAATATAAAAAGCAAACGGTTTAGATTTAAAGAAGACTTGAATTTTTTTTTCAAGACTCCACAAAGTTTCCATTTTAAAGCTTTTATTTTGTTCCTTTTCTATAAAATGTTTAAAATTATGACGCGTCACTTTGCATTTTAGGTAACGATATAACAAATAATTATTCAAAATATTCAAAATAATTTTTGTAAAAAAAAACTGACAGTTAAAATTAAGTCATCAAACAAGTGGGAATAAATTAAAGTACACTGATGAGTACTGATGTGTAGCGGCTTTCGAAAACAGCTGTTCTGCTTAGCTGTTAATGATGTTGCCTGGAGCTGTGGAATTTTTTCAAAATCTTTTCTGAACTAAAAAATGAAATCTGTTTAACTTTTGTTCATTTAATTTCCCCCCCTTTTGAAAAAAAAAACCCATTGAAAACTCTTAGAATTATTGAAATTAAATTAATTTCAAATAACATTTCCCGGTTAAAGCAAAATTATGCTTCACTTTTCCTCTCAATCGGAGTTTTTTTTTTTGTTGTTATACTGGACCAGTTTTTTGTTGTTTTTCCATAAAAATATTTATTCTGCACGGAATTGTGTGCAAAAATATGAATTGTAAATTTCACATCACAAGACAATTTAATTGAATTATAAATGAAGACAAAAAAAAAAATGCGAAATACGTTTGCTGCTGTTGCAACAGTTGCCGGTTTATACTCGTCTGTTGGAATTACATTTTAGCAAAAAAAATAAAAAATAAAAAAAATTTTACAAAAATGCAGAAAACTTGTTTTCAAGCAGCATGAGAAAATACACACGAGCAACACAAATCAAAATTATTAAAATTGTTTTAAAAAAATTAAATCGTATATTTATTTTGTTGCATTTTTTCTTTTTTGAAGGAGTTTTCGAAATAATCTTTTCAATGCAAATTTGTTGCAAAGCCGCTAACTAATCCGCAAGTAAAATATCAAGGCGTTAATGGCTAAAGTTTTCAAAATTATAGATATCGAATTAATAAAATTGGCGCAAGTGTCACTGCACAGTGGGACTGAGCAGAATATAGATTTAATATTTTTATTTTATATATATTTTTTGTTATTAATATAACCAATTTTTCGTAGTGATGATTAGGAAAAGCACTAAAACAAAGTACGCAAAGCACCGTGTTGACAACACTGGCCCTGTAGCTTTTATTCACTTGTCATTTACGATTATATTAAATAATTTTCTACTGAAGTTTGATCTTTTAAATCATAAAAATTCACTATTAGAAATTTTTTTATGCAAAATAACTGTTTTCAATTTGTCAAACAAAAAAATTAACATTTTTTTTCATCAAATTTGTAAATATTTTCCATAAAACATGGGCTTTCTAATCCCTCTCAGTTCTTTTATTTATAAAATTTCTTTTCAATCTCAAAGTATTCAAATTGTTTAAGCAGCTTTTTGGCTTTAATCTTTAACGACAAACAATTGATTTCTATTTACCAAACACAATGGCACAGAAGTTCAATCAATGCGGCCACAAAATTATGGGAAAGAAAAAGACAAAAAATTTGTTTTTGTTAAACAATAAATATAAATGAAATAAAATAAAATAAAATAAAACATTTTCATTTGTATTGAAATAAACTTGAGTTATTATTTTCTGCTGATGAAAAGAAACTCACAAATCAGTCACCAACTTTTTAAAATGTAAAAGAATTGAAAAAAAAGAAACAACAACGCAACTTTCATTTTTTTATATAATTTCGCTAAACAAAAGTGACAGTGGCGAACTATTCAATGGGATGGATAAACGCTTTTGAGATTTCGGTGGAATAAAAGGAAGTATTTCTGTGTAAGAAATGTTATATAAATATTTTATATAGAAAATCTTTATACAAAAAGTCATATAAAAAAATATATATTTTTTATAAAAAGAATTTTAATTTTATCATCGAAAGTTATTTTATTAACAGTTATAAAACAATTAATGAATTCAGTTGGCTCGATTTACTTCATTTTATTAAGCCGGGAAAGCAGTAGAAATTTATTAACAATGTTGTCAACTCGGTGCTGGGCCCACTGATTTTAGAGCTTTTTCAATTAAGGGACGGCAAACAATTTTTAGTTACAACTTCGTACTTATTTTAATTATATAATTTTCTTAATTTTAAATATATTTCACAAACAGAAAGATAACGAGTTTTATAGTGGGTTTGTCAGTAAATTTGTGTTCTCATCTTTTCAAACAATGAAACAAATATTTTGAAAATCAGAAACACCCGGCGATCACAGTGATTTTAGCTTTTGAGAGACTGTTGTGATATAACAAAAATTTACGAAATTGTAAAAAAATCTATGAAATAAAATATGCGTTTGTTAGTGTTTTCCCTGGGAATTTAGTTTTAAAGGGGGTTAAAGTTTCCGCCTTTTTCCTGTTGGTGCAGCACAAGAGAACATGCTGGCAGGACGGGGGAGATGCTAATAAAGTATGTAAAAACTATGAATCGAAAATTTTTTAGTAAAATTATGAAACCCTTAAGTCCACTTTATAACATTTATTCATGGGTCTGAGGAACCAGGGAAAAACGTACGAGATTTTAGAAAAAAGTGCAGGTCAAAAAAATTTACTTCAACTCTTTCAAGACACAATAAATTTCAAACTCAATTTGTAGGCCAGAAATTTTTTAAATAATAAACTTTATTTCAGAATAAATTTCTTAAATATTTATAATTAAAACACGGGATAGAAAATGTCCCAAAAAATTGGAATATCTTAACCCTCCCAGTGTAAGATGGGAGCACCATTTTGTTGCTTCCCTAAGAAAATGGAAAAAAACTGCCCCTAAACTCTACTCTTGATTTTCTGAACATACTATATTTTATTACAAAATTTCAGATTTCGGAAGTGAAGCTTAAGAAATAAAATTTCTGCATTAAATGGCATGACCAAACACGAATTTGGCTTGTGTAAACATGATCGTGCATGTTTCAGTTTTGGCAGTAGCGTTAGAAAAAATAAAAAAGTATTTTTATTTTATTTTCATGAGAGTTCTTAAGTTCCCGTAGGGAAAATTCAAAACCTTTAAGCAACGGAAAGTTATTGATTTTTGCGAAAAATCGGGCCCTCATCAGATCTCGATATTTTGAGTTTTTAGAAAGCGTTCCCGACTAATTTTTATGACACTATATCTTTATATTTTTTATGTAAGGCTCTGTGTGTGAATAAATGTGTAGGTGTGCGATCCGCTTACGACTTTCGAACAGCTGAACCGAATCGGATGAAATTATGGTGGCGTTCTAAAGACTATTCCAAAACTTGGCTTCTCCGTGAATTTAAACCGATTTAGAGTCGATATATCTCAAGAAATTTCAAAGAACTTAGAATAATTCTCACACGACATTATCTATCGATTCCATAATTTAAACAGAAATTTGAATAAAATTTCTATACAAATTTTGATCGATATCAAGTGGCGTGATTTGACCCCAGGTTGTAGTAGTTTTGAGTTCAAAATTAGTGGGATGTTACAGGGATGGACTTTTGGTTCAATGGTTTTATATATTTTTTTTTATTGTAACGCAATCAAACGCCTGAGTACTGATGATGGGAGTGTAGCCTTTTTTGAAATCATTGTTCTGTTCTGTTTTAAAAAGTAACCGGGAAAACTGAAACTCCCGAATACTGTTGATGGGACAGTAGCCACTTTCGAAATTAATGTTCTGTTCTGTTTTAAAAAGTAACCGGGAAAACTAAAGCAGCCGAGTACTGATGATGGGGATGTAGCCACTACCCAAATTATTGTTCTTCTGTTTCGCTCGTTAGACTGGGGAACTATATTGAAGCTGATTTCCCTTTCCTCTGGGAACATTTATACCGTCTGACTGGTCAGTATAACGCGTCATGATTTTAATCGAATTTAAATGATTTTCAATTTTGTTTTCAAGTTTCTGGTGTCGTAACTCTTTTGTTGCCTTACTTAATTGATTAACAACAATATTTTGCCTCAAACATTTTCTTTTCCCATTCATAGAAAATAACATAATTGTTACAAAAGAAAAATATTTAAAGCACTCTTTAAGTCTATACTAACTTCTATGAATATGTTATATTTTTTAGAAATGCGGCAGTTTAAATTTTAAATTTCAAATAAATTGCGGTATTAGATTTTTTTATAAAAACTATATTTTTAAATAAATAATATTTTTTAAAAATACGGCAGTTTAAATTTTAAATTTTTCATAAAAATTGTGCTTTAAAAACACTTTTTTTTAAATAAATACTGCAGTTGAAATTATATTTTTCATGTAGATATTTTCATAAATTTTTTTTAAATTTGTTTTCCTTCCATTTTTTCTTAAATTAATTGTTTGAAGTTTTTTTTTTAATATTTTATTGAAAATTATATTAGTTTTGATTTAAGAATTTTAATTCAATTTCTCCAAGTCTCTGGCAGTTCTTTAACACTTTCCAAGTCTGGCTTAACACACATTTTAACACCCAGACTTTTCAAAAAAGTCCTTTTTGAAAGTTTTTGATTTTTAAATTAATTTTTTTTTAATATAAAAAGTCCTTTCCTTTTTTTTTTTAATATTTTATAACAATTATTTTCCTTCTGCCTTGTGGTTTTTACCTGTTAAAAGATGCGGCTGTTGACCTGCTATACGCACCGCTGCTGTAAATCGTAAATCCACAAACAGAAACGCAACTGCCAGCAGTAGATTTAATTTCCATTTAACCGACATAATGACTGCTTTTGAAAAAAACGTATAATCCTTTTGGTTTTCGATTTAAAATTTTCTTTTTTCGAGTTTTATTTTTCTAGTACAAAAATCACTGGTTTCTTTAAAAAAAAAATATTAATTTCTGTTGCTTCTCGATAAACACTTTTAATTAGCAAATTTTGGTTTTATTGCTTTTCATCGGCTCTCATAAATTTTATTTGCAACTATTTCGCAAAATGATGAAAATTACAGTTCAGTTATGAAACTGTTTCTTTATTTTCCACAGTGTAGCCGAGCCGTTGCCTGGTTGATTTGCAAGACGAAAGCAACGAGTATGGAAGCGAAAAAAGATGGTTATTTCTTGTGCACAAAATGCGGGCATTCAAGTTGAAAATTTTAATTTCAAAATTTTATTCGTTTATATTTTTCATAAAGATTGAGATTTTTTCTTTGTTTTTTTTTTTTATTTGTATGTTTCTTATTTGGTCGGTTTCGTTGTCGGAGTGAATAACTTTTTGTTTATTTTGCATGGAGCTCGTGGCTTTAAATGAAAATTTAATAAATTTTATTTTATGTTTTTTTGTAGAAATTATCAATTAATAATCCAATTTGTGTTGCAGTAGAGGAAAAGAAAAAAAATTAAAACGCCAAGCCACGATTTCTTTTAGCTTATCTTATCCAGAGAACGAAATACGCGCCCCGCGTTTAAGCACCAAACTGAATTGCAAACGTTAAACGAACGGATATATAAAACCTTCTGAATGAACCTCCAAATAAATGTAGCGAACGAAGTAAGACACTAAATAAAATGTTAGAGCTGACGCCGCCATCTAATGGCCAACTGCAGTGCGCGCCGACGCACAGCAACATTAGCCGCAACGGCAAACAGCGGCAGCATTAACACCAGCAGCATTAATACTAGCAGCAGCAGCAGCATTAACAGCCAGTAACAGTAACGGATATTCGGAATGCCACACACAATTGAATGAATGCAAAATCTCAAGACTCCAAGACTACGAACGCAAAGACAATGAATCACAATAGCAAATTATTGTTGAACGTTTTCAAGCCAGAGAAAAAGTTGTTATTTAAACAGGCTATAATAGTGATTGTTATTGCTGTTGCCATTGTTGCTATTGTTGTTGCTTTGCTGTGTGTTTAAATAATAACAATAACAATAACAAGAACAGCAACAGCGATAAACAACAGAAATGAAATATAAAATCCCTGGTTAAGTCATTTTTACAGCTGCTAACTGCTGGTGTGCGTTTGCTTCGAACAACACAACACAATACAACAACAACACTAACAACAACAGCAGAAATAATATATATAAAATTTTATATCAAATCCCCACACACACGCTAGACACACGACATTCACTCATTCATATTTAGCATTCGCTAGCTTTTGCTTGAGCTGCACTCACATTTTCGAACGCTGCTGAAAACAAAAGCTTTTTCTTTGTGCTGCTTTTTGGCTTCTTTTGCTGGCTCTGGTGCTGGTGCTGGTGCTGGTGCGTCAGCTGCTACCATTTCTGTGGTTTTGGTCAAAGACAAGGCAAATTATAGTACAACAAAAACTACTTTTAAACAAATTCAGTTGCTGTGCCGTTGGCTTCTTGGGGCTGCAGTGGCGTCTTGTGGTTGTGGAAAATGAATCTTGTGAAAATTCTGCCATTCAGAGAGAAAATTCATTTTTTGGAAAATTGAGAAACTTTTCTCTCTTTCAACAAGTCTTCGGTTTTTGTTGTACTCGTTTCAAATTAGGTTGTGGCTTGAATGGTAAATTTAGTTCTTCGTCTTGTGATTCCTTAAAACGGATGTGCGCGTTTGAGAATTTTGAAGAATTTTAAAAAATATTTTTTCAAATTCAGTGCTTTCGAGATGCTGCATTCTAATTTCTGTCTATTTACAAAAGAAACTTTTAGTTTTAAATGCAATTTGGTTTAGGAATTTTTCAAAAATATGCCGCCTTAATTTTGAAATTATTTCAATAACTTCAAACGGCGGTGAGTTTATCTTAATTTCACAACTTTTTTTTAAACGTAGTTTTTATAATTAACAGCTATTCTTAACGGAATTTTCCTGTTATTATATATTTTAGGCCACTTAGTTGAGGTCTACTTTATTTTATCTGACTTTTTTTCTTAAAAAATACCAAAAACTTCCATTTTAAAATTCATGTTGAATTTAAATTTTGTTATCAATACAAAAACCAAAAGAGAAATATTAATTTTATCTTCAAAATATTGTGAATTAATGGAAAAATAGCGGCTGTTGTTTGGGCAAATAACAGTGGCATGAATCGATTTTCATGAATATTTTTACTTAATTATTGAAATACTAGACACCGAGTTTCTCTGCAGACAAAAGCTCTCATGCCAGTTATTTTGAAAAAAGAAAAACTAAACAATTGAATTGGATAAAAGCCAGCTCAAATGCGGAGAATGATAAATTGAGATGATAAAAAGAAGGGAGGATTATTTTATCTGCTCGTTAATATATTTAAATTTCTTTATCGCTTGACTGGAAGTATAAAATAATGACTCAAGTTTTTCTTGAAATGCAAATGCAAATATAAATATTTTAAAATTATAAAATTTAAAAAATGAAGCTGATCTATTTCCGTGTTAACGAATATAATTTGAACTAATTTTGCAAATAGCAACTCTTAAGCTGACACGGATCAAAATTTTGTAAAATGAATAAAAAAATAAAAAAGTTATATTAAAATATATAAAATAATAAAATATATATAAAAAACTATATTGGGTTAACAAAATTTGAAACTATAAATAAAATAATATTAAAGAAACAAAAACGTAAAAAAATAAAAAAGGAAAAGTGGTCAGTGATCAGTGAGTTCTTGTTATGTCTTTGCTATTTGTTTTAGACTTCTCATTTAGTAAGGTGGAAGTTTGAAATTAATGTCTTTAGTTATTCTAAGAAATATTGGGTAAAGGTTCCCTGATGATCTGCATTAGCCCCAGTGAAATGCGCATAGGAACTGGCTAAAACCCCTCAATTGATCACTTTGAATTTTTTAGTAAAATTTTGGGGAAAAAAGAAACAGCACATAATTAAAATTAAAGAGTTTTAAAAACGACAGTTTCCCAAAATGTGTATTAATTTTAATATAAAATATTATTTGTAAAAATTAAACAATTATACGTCAAGTTTTTGTCGCTACTGTGACGAAAATTCGACG
Source organism: Linnaemya vulpina (assembly GCA_963675445.1). Lineage (NCBI taxonomy): Eukaryota > Metazoa > Arthropoda > Insecta > Diptera > Tachinidae > Linnaemya > Linnaemya vulpina. Next base: position 13,262,870 of record OY776279.1, read on the forward strand.
GCGAGCTTGTCTGCTGGTTAAAGAATTATGGAAAATGCTATAATTGAGTTATTTTCAGCATTTAACTGAAACATTAATGGAACTATTATAAGCCTTCAATTAGAAAAATAGTTAAATAACTTTCCATTAAAAATTCAATTTAATAATTTTCAGCATTCAATAAAGAATTTTTTTGATTAACTTACAGGGTTCAATTAAAAATTTAATTACATAAAATTCAGCATTCAATTAAAAAGTTAATTGAATAACATTCAAAACGAAACTTAAATGTTAATTAAGGTTTTTAAATAATTATTCAACGTTTAGTAAAATCATAATTCAATTAAAAAGTTAAATCAATAATTTTCAGCATTCAATTGAATCTTTAATTGAGCAATTCTCAGCATTCAATTAAAAAAATAATTGAATAAAATTCAATTAAAAATTCAGTTCAATAATGTTCAGCATTCAAATGACAAGTTATTCAAATAATATTGAATAATATTCAGCATTCAATGAAATGATATTTCAGTATTGAAAGATTTAATTGAATAACTTTTCAGCATTCAATTAAAGAGTTAATCAAATAATTTTCAACATTCTTTTAAAAATTCAGTTCAATAATTTTCAGCATTCAAATGACAACTTGTTTTAAAATAATATTGAGTATTCAATTAAAAATTTAATTGAATAACATTAAGAATTAAACTAAAATGTTAATTAAACATTTAATTAAAAAGTTTATTCAATAATTTTTCAACATTTAATTAAATAATTCATTTGATAGCTTGCAGCATGCAATCAAAATGTTAATTAAATAATATTTCAGTATTGAAAGTGTTAATTTGTCACAATTCAATTAAAAATTCAATTGAATAATTTCTAACACTCAAACAAGAAATCAGTCCAAACTCCCATTAAACATTTTATCGAATAATTTTTAGCATTTAATTAAATAATTTATTTTATAATTTTAAGCATTTAATTAAAAAGTTAATTATATAATTTTCATTATTGAATGATTCTCAGCATTCAATTAAAAAATTTGTTTAACAGTTTGCAGCGTCCAATTTAAAATTTATGTGTTTAATATTCAGCATACAACTAAAAAGACGATTGAATAATTCCAGTATTCTACTAAAAATATAATTGAATATATAGCAGCATTCAATTAACAAGTTAATTGAATTAGTTCCAGCATTTTATTGAAAATTCAGTTGAATAATTTTTAACATTCAACTAAAAAATCAGTTGAGTAACCTTCAGCTTCCAATTAAACGTTTTATCGAACAATTTCAGCATTTAATTCGTTAATAAAATGATTAATTGAATAATTTTCAGCAATTAATTTAATAATCAATAAATATATTTTCATAAATATGGCAGCCGTACTTAAGCGGAGGTTACTGTGTCATTTCTGTTACTCTTAATTAAATTTGGAAAGTAAACTGACGGATATCGATTGGGATTTCTTTAGCTAAAAACAGGATATCGAAAAGAGTACATCAACAAAATTGGCGAAATGACCAGAAATGATCAGAACTCGTTTAGGTTTAATAAACTGACATAAAAAAGGCCTACAATAACAAAAATAAATATAAAAGATGATCAAGTTTTTAAACAAATTTGTTTTTGCTCTCCTAGAAAATTAATATTATTTTCGCTTTAAACATCATTCACGGCGATCCTTTCATAAATATTTTATATCCTGAAAGTCGCAAAATCTGGTGCAGAAAGACCTGGTCGGTAATACAATTAAAAAAAGAAGCTCTTTCACATCTTTTGGAGTGTCATAACATGGCCTTCAGCGTTTAGTATTCTAATTAAATCTAATTTAATTTAATTAAATGTAAGTAAATTCAATTTAATTTAATTTAATATGGCGTATCCGTTCCCCTCTTTTTTAATTTGCGAACATATTAAAACCTACTTTTTCGATGTGTTTTCAAGATCTTGTCCCAAAAAAAGGTCACAAACACTGACTACTTTTATATAAAAAATGTCGATCCATGCCTTACTGACCTTCTTGTTCCAACTGAAGGTCAACTTCTAAAACTACCCAAACACTTAGACAAAAATTAGCACCCCGAAGGTTTTATGTAAATTCCAATTCCCCACTTTAACTCTTTATTGTTGTTATTAAGTCAATTATTAATATTTTTTGTGAAGCGTGTTATTGTTGTTTTGTTCTTTACAAAAGCAGAAGAAATAAAACCTAAAGAAGCGGTTAACAGGCCTAAACAATTGATTTGTAGCCGACACAATAACAACAACAACACAATGGCCGTTGATAAACCTGAAGTGACCTAAATTTTGTGCTGCAGTTCTTGTGTTCTTTGAACGATTTGGGTTGCGTTAAATATAAAACAAACGAATTAAAATAAATAAACTGCTTACAATAGAATTAAATGTGAGGAAACAAAAGAACTATTTAACATAAAAAAATTAAAAAGAAGACACAAACATGCCCACGAATCATGTAAAAGAAAGCGGCGTATCGGCAGGTACAGATTTTTTCATAAATGCCAGCATTAAATTACTTTTATTTTTATTGTTAATTTTTCAAAATCACATTCAATTTTTGAATACTAACTGATTCCGGTTTTAAAAGCATTTTAAAAGTTTAAATTTAATTCAATTTAAAAGACTTTGACAAATTGATTGTGAATAAAGAAATTCGTGTTGAACTGTGTAACGGGACGGATAATCAATTTCACTTTTCTTATTTAATTGGACACAAATTTTGTTTGTTTAATTGCAACACACAGACAGACTATAATAGGGAAATTAATGCTGAAAACCTTTGATTCTAGCATTTTCAATTCGCCGTGTTGAACCTTCGAAAACAGGTTGATTTGCAAATCAGCGAAATTCCGTCAAATTACTTGCACAAAAAACTCTTAATCATCTGTGCATTCCGTCTACTGGTTGTGAGTCGTTTTTGTGTTCTCTTCTGGCATATAAGTTACACTGACATCCTTCTCCTTGCACTTTTCTACGTTCTTTTCTAAAAAGTTTGCATTTTATTGAAAATTTTGATTATTTCGCACTTGTGATCAACTTCTTTTCGGTGGACTATTTCAATCTGTATATTTAACTTCCCGGTAGGAAAATTGCAAATTTTTAAAAACCACGAAGTTGTGGGTTTTATCCCGTTACGAGAAGGTTTAAAAAAAGAATTATTATTGATGCACAAAAGTGCATGATGATGGAAGTCTTGTGGCTTCCGTTTCTAGGAAAGCAGGTCCTTAAAGCTTTTTTGGCTCGATGTGATAAAAAATCTGCAGCATATAAAACTAAAAAGATATTAAATTATGACAAGAGGGTCGCCGAATACTTGAAAAGATACGGCAAGTAATTAAATTTTAAGAAATATGTAAGTTAATGTACAATTAAAAAATATTTTGGCATCAAATTAAGAAATAAAAAGTTCTATTATATACAAACGTTCGTGTCTTAAGTCTTTTGTTATCATTAAATTTTAACACTGCCCAACAGTCTCGTGTGTAAAAAAAAGAACGAAAAATGCTCTTAATTTTAAAGCTTAGACAGCCTTTTTTCATGGACTTGTGTTCCAGTTATAACAACAACAATTTATTTTTCTTACTTCTAAACGCGGATACCGTAAAAAGTACCGTTTTAAAATGATTTGCTTTTACTGGCAACTTTTGAGCACAAAAGCTTTTTCAATGGCTCTCTTTCAAGTGCTAAGACAAAAATATGAACAACTTTGCAGTACAACAGGCAATTACAAGAGAAATAGAGAGAGGGAGAGAGAGAAAATCCATTAGTTTTCTTTGCCATCACGTATACGATATAACGGAGAATTGTTGTTTCTTGTGGCTGCACGACAGTTTGCAAAGAATAAAACACAAATCAATTGAAGCTTTTTTCGTTGGCTTTTCTTGTCGTTGTTTTTTTTTTTTTTTTAATTTAATTTTTTTTATTGAAAACTCAAACCGTCATTTATTTTACCACAATTCAATTCAACTACTTCCAATCAACACATGCGAATGCTCATGCGTCCATTTTGCCTGGTACGAATTAATTCGTATCATTATAAATTGTAAATGAATTTTAAAGCCGACAAGTCAATGGCTGGCTGTTTTGTTTAATTTTATTTCTTATTTCTTTTTATTGTTTTTTCAATTTAATTTAATCTTTTTTTGTTTAGTCTTGTGCGTTTACACTCGTGTGTGTGTGTGTGTGTGTGTGTGTGTTGTAAACTTGTCCGTAAACATGTAAAAGTGTGTGTGCATTCATCCGTTTGTTGTTTTTGTTTTTCTCTGCAGCACAATAACAATAATAATAATAATGAGTGATTTTTGATAGTTTGTCTTTGGCAGAGATGGTTAGTCGGCTTATATATTTCACGAAAAATTTATATTAAAATTATTTCATAAGTTTTTAAATTTAATTTTATTATTAATTTAATTTCAATAACCAATTTAGTGCCGTTTAATTTACAGGCCACGGAAGTAAATTATGCTTCTCCCATCCCTGGCTACCTGCTGTTCGGAACGTACTTGAGATGATGCTGCTTGACACAATAATTATGTTAATCTTGCACACACGATGATTGTGTTTATTGATTTTCATTCAGCTTTTCCGTTTCGTAAATGAAGTTAAAATTGTTTTTTTTTCGTGTGGGTTTTTTTCTTCTTCTTTTAGCAGACAACCTCCACAACTTTAGATGCAACTTTTTCATGTGCTTGATAATGAATATTATTTTAAAGATTTTTCGTCATGTTTCTGAACTTTAAAATTGTTTTGTGATTTTTAAATGTTATTTATTTTAGTTTTTGATTTTAAGAAAAATTAAGAAAAAAAAATACCCAAAATTTCTAAAAAATTCTATTGTTGGTCCAATAGAAGAGCCCATTCGACGAAATTTATATTTTCACAAGGATATAAAATCTCAGATTTTGGAATGCGGATTATCCCATCAACTCCAGAAAAATCTCCTGATATTCCCTATTGGATAATTGGATAGAAACAACTAGACACAACTAAAAAATATATATCAAGTTGATAGAAGCTGTCTCGATGGTAAATAAGAAAACGGGCGCTGCTGCTGTTTTCCGGGAAAGTCTGGGATTTTAGTGATTTCGTGCAAAGTTTTTGGGAATCCGAAAAATAATGTTTATTAAAGTCTCTGGGTTAGATATCACGATTTATTGCGATTTTATTTTTAGAACTATTAGCTTTTATTAGCTTCAGCAGGATCTCTGCTTGTTTGTAAACGACTCCTTTGGACTTGACCTACTTTAAACGAACAGATTTACTCTTCCCAAGAACCGCTTTCAATGCGATAATTTTTTAATTCGTGAATTAAAAAAAGAATGTTGCCGTGTTGAATTTAAAAAAAAAAAATGTTGCCGTTGTTCTACCGGCGAAGTTGGAAGGAGGGGGTGGGTGCCGTTTTTTTACGGGCGAATTGGTAATGGGGGGGGGGGGGGGGAGGTAACTTCTGTCCTGGCAAATTTTCAAGAAGAAAACTCTTACCGCTGTTTTGCGGGGAAGTGCTGGGGAGCTTTTGAGATATTAGGAACTTCGTCAGGATATCTTGGGAATTCTAAAACAGGTTGTTGACTTTACTAAGAGGTGTGTCTTGGCTATAAATCATTTTCTATTGCAATTTAAATCGAAAATAGTAAATTTTTGTGGGCTTCTTCTGTATGTTGGCGTATTTGTAAGCAGCTGCTTCAGGCTTGACTACAGTGTCTGCATACTATTTCGGGTTTTATAGTTTTTTTTTTATAATATTTATTTTCTTATAGAAAAGCATTAAAATATCATCATATTTTTTTGAAGAAAGTGCACTTGGCAGGGTTACACTCTAAGCCTACGTTGTAGTTTTGTTTTAGTAAAATATATTTTCCAAAATAATTATCATCAAATATTTTATTTTCTTTTTTTCAGATTATCTGGGCTTTTAAAAAATTATAATAAAAAAGAAAAATAATAAAGTTCTTGTAAACTGGGTTCTAAGGCCGCAAATAATCGGTGAGTAACCTTAAAATTATATTAATTTTACAGTTGTTTTTATGAAAAATGGCGGAAAACTACTGCCGTGATAAAGTTTTAAGAAAAAAAAAATTTTTTTTAGTTATTCCGGGGAAATTCTGGGATTTTGGGATTTTAACTTAAACTTTTGGGAATAAAAAAATTAGGTTACGCCCTTGTTTCTTGTGATAATTTGCATCTATTTTGCTAAATAGCACGTATTATCACAAAGTTATTGGCTGGTTTTACCCTCAGCAGGTTTGTGTGCTTGTAACCAATTCCTTTTGACCCGGCACTGACCCCCAGTGAATGGATAGATTTAAATTAAACTTCGTACACTTTTGAAAAGCCGCCAACAACACAATAATTCACAAAATTTTTTGCATTATCCTGAAATGAATCATTTCCTCCCACATCGTCTGAACGAAATCTTTGGAAATAAAACCTGCGCGCAGTCTGCGCATGCGTACGACTACGATATCTGTTTGGAATAACGAATTAATTAATTGTAATTTATAATAACTTAAAGATGTAAGTACACTGCTATCAATTAGTGGCAAATGGAAGAATAAAGAGAATAATAGCTCTCAATATAGAAATAAATTTGTAAACAAAAAATAATGTCATTATGAAAAAATCATGGGGTGTCTCCTGTCGCAGTTCTTGAAATACACCCCACACCCTTTTCACTATCACACCATTTAATGTTCTCAAATCTGTTTCTATTTTAAAAATTATTTATTCGCTTATAAGTTTGATTTGCTTTAAAAGCGTGTTTCTTAGTTGTTTTAAACTGCACTAGTTTTATTAAAATAATAAATATTTTGAAAAAAAAAAAATTTGGGAAACTATTTTTATGGAGAATATCTTCGCAAAAATACCTTTGAAATCATATACTTTTTATAAATATTTATGGACGATAAGATGCTTGAAAGGGTACCACAAAAAACCTGCGGCTGTATATCAGTGCTTATGAATGCTACTCGATTTAAATTTCCTTTAATTATTTCAGACGGTTTATTAAGTGCCCCAAAACTCAAAAGCCGATATCTGTTTTATATTTTCGTCCTATATTATTTAGAAAAGTTTGGTCCTTTGAAATTGAGCTGCACGCCTAAATTGGTTCAATTATGACGCCTCCGTCCTGCTGAGCGACCTGATTATTTCCCTTTTTGAACTGAAAACTGTTTCATTTTAAACATCGTAGAACAAAACTTTCCCCATCAATCAAATTAATCTTAATTTCATTTTCGCATGTAACAAATTATTTTCTTCCCAAATTCTATTGAATTCTATTGATTAAAACGAAAATTGATTTCATTCATCAGGGGGAAACTTTTTATTAAAAGGAAATTTGTTGTTTTTGCGGTCAGAAAATTATTTGCAAACATTAAAATAATTAGTCACACCCGCCGCGCACTGTTTGCAATTAATTATTTATAAATTATTTTCTTTCTCAAAAACACATAAATTCTGGACTTTTACTTGACTATTCCGCTCTAACGATTTTCTAATTATTTTCGCATTTTATTTGCCAAACTGGCTGAGATTTTTCCAACGATCTCGATTCCATTTCGTATGAAACTGAAAGTGGTTTTTTTGTGCGGTTCTTCCAAGTGAGTCGTTGAAATTTCTATTTAAAAGAGATTTACTCTACTTTCCGAACGTGTTTTTGTTGTTGTTGTTGTTGTTGTTGTTGTTGTTTTCTTCTTCTTCTCCTTTAAAAGCCTTTTCATTTTAGTTTTATGTGCCATCTCATCTGGTCGAGTCACGTTCTAGTCAGAAGTCAGTCAACACAAGTATGTGTTGTAGGTCAAGTTGGCTTATAAGCTTTTAGCCGCAAGTTGTTGTTGGCAATCGTTGGTTTCGTATGACGAGATGTAGTTTTTGTTGTATTTTTTATTAACTTTTGTAGCAGAGAATAAAACATTTAAGTAGCCAAGCGTTTTAATTTGAAATTGTTTCAACCTGTTTAACAGGGGCCAGATGCGTGTCACATGCTCATCAGCAGATTGTCAACTTGTTGAAGTTGCTTTTCCCATGAAAAAAAAAAAAAAAAATCATTAAATTCTTTGCAAAAAAAAAAAATTTTTTTTTCTAAGAAAATATGAAAATAATGAAGTTAGAATAATAAATTGAAGTCTATTTAATTTGCGAATAATAAAAAGTTCTCAAGTGAAACTTGAGATAACAAAATGAGATAATGAAATGAGTGTTCTTTCGAAGGGCACATTAAAATAAAATTAACCTCAAAATTCAAACGGATCTATTAACTGTCAAAATATTAAATAAAATGTTAATGAACTGGCGTTCAACTTGGCTCGACATTTTTGTTCATGTTCACATTTTGTCTTCTCTTAAATTGCAGTCGCGGCTCAATTTGTTCAGTGAGTTGTGGGTCTGCTCAAATTCCTACACAATTAAGTGTTAATTGAACAATTAGATAGTTAAAATTGTACTTAATTAATTGAGCTCAATAATGCTGTTAATTGAGCTAAACTCAATTCAGGTGTAGTTTTGAACACCGAATTGTTATTTATATTTGAAAAGTGGTACCGAGGAGACTACTCTGGTACCACTTCGAGAATAATTCAAAAATTTCTTTATAATAAAAAATTATATTTGAGAAAAATCCCTTTATTAAAAATTTTTTTGGAAACAGCACTTTTTGTATACGATGCTCTTAAGAAATAGTACTTTCGGGAGTACTATTTTTGTATATGCAAAATTTTTTGAAGTAGTAATTTTGAAAAATATAGTTTTTGAAAACATAATTTTTAAGAGTGTAATTTTTAAGAATTTAATTTTTGAAAGCATAATTTTTAAGAGTGTAATTTTTAAGAATTTAATTTTTGAAAGCATAATTTTTAAAAACATTTTCTTGGGAAAGGTTTTAACAAAAAATATATAATTGGAGGGATGCACTTTTTGAAAATGGTACTTTATGTAAATTGTACTATTATTAAAAAGGTACTTTTAAGAAAAGGCATTTAATTAAACAGTATTTTTAGTTTAGAAAAGAAATACTTCAAAACGTACTTTTTGGAAGAAGTACATTTTGGAAAAGTACTTACTAGAAAGGCATTTTTTTTTTCGAAAAGTACTTAATGGAAAAGTATTTTTTCGAAAGTTACTTCTGGGAGAAGTACTTTTTTTAAAAGAATTTTTTGGGAAAAGTATTCCTTGAAAAAAAGAACTCTATACAAGAAGTACTTTTTCGGGAAAATACATTTTTACTTAAAAATTATTTTTATTTTAGGAAGTTAATATATTTGAAAGAAGTACAATTCGGAAAAGTACTTTTTGGAAAAGTAGCTGCTTTCAAAGAACTTTTTTTGAAAAGCAATTTTTCATACAAAAAGTCCTTTTTGAAAAAAAAAACTTATTTGAAAAGCCTTTTTGGAAAGGGAATTTTTAAAAAATGTACTCTTTTTAAAAATATGCTCATTGTAAAAAGATTTTTCTAGTGGTTTTCTTAGAAAATTACTTCTAAGGAAAAGGGCTCTTCACAAAAAATACTCGTTGGAAAAAGTACTTTCATAGAAAGTTTTGTTTGAAAAAGTATTCTCTGAAAAATGTGCTCATTTTAAAAATGTGCCCATTGTAAAAAGTTGCTATAAGTAAAGTGGCTTTCTTAGAAAAGTATTTTTTGGAAACAGTGTCAAAAGTACTTCTTGGAAAAGGTACTCTTATGGAAAATCCTATTGTAAAAGTACTCTCTGAAAAATGTGCCCTTTATAAAAATGTGCTTATTGTCAAAAGAGTTTTTTTTTTTAAAGTAAAATGACCTCCTTAGAAGGGTACTTTTTGGAAAAAGTTTTCGATGGAAAATGTGCTCTAAACAAAAAGTACTTTTTGGAAACATTTTTTTTTTTTGAAAAATTACTTTTGCAAAGTCTTCTTTGAAAAAATACTCTCCACAAAAGGTTGTCTATATGAAAAGTACTTACTGGAAAAAGTACTTTTTTCGCAAAAAGGCTTTTCTACAAAAGTACATTCTGCAATAAGTACTTTCTGAAAAAATTTTTCCTTGCAAAAAGTACTTGTTGAAAAAAGTGTCTTTTTGGAAAAAGTACTTATTGGGAAAGGTCTTTTTAGAAAAAATACTTTCTATAAAGGGACTCCTTTTGTAAAATGTACTTTTTGGAAACATTTTTTTTTTTTGAAAAATTACTTTTGCAAAGTCTTCTTTGTAAAAATACTCTCCCCAAAAGGTTGTCTATATGAAAAGTACTCACTGGAAAAAGTACTTTTTCGCAAAAAGTCTTTTCCATAAACTTACTTTCTGGAATAAAAACTCTCAGAAAAAGTATTTCTTTTGAAAAAAAGTAGTTATTGGAAAAGTTCTTTTTGGAAAAAGTACTTTTAAAAAAGGGCTCTTTGCAAAATGTACCTCTTTGGAATTTTTTTTTTTTTCATAAGTATTTAATATATCTTTAAAAAATATATATATCTTAACTCAATATTATCCAAATAAATCTGTCAACAAGTCGCACAGAAGACCCTATTGTTAGTGGTGGGTTAATCTCCTTCAGTACCATCCGCTAACAGGGTGGTGTGAAGTATGCAACTACTAACACATTCACACACAAACCTTCTCCAAACCTCTTTCCCAAATTCTATTACAAATCCAACCTGATGGTCTGTTAGGCGCTCCTGTACGTTGTCTGGTCGCTGTGCAACACCACATCGGCGTGTTCAAATCGATAAATCATTTTAATAAAAAACAAAAAAATAAAAAAAAACCATCAAAAGACACTCGCAAGTCATGTACGATTTGCACCATGTGAAAATATGTGTCTTGCGCACGCATTCACCAGAGGCCACAAAAAGCAGTCTATTGTTGCAACAAAAAGAAAAAACAAAATATCTGCACAATTTTCATAACAGCAACAACAACAACAACAACAACAACAAAAATGTTACAATAAAAATTAAAGAAAAAAATTGGCACGCATGTTGCAACTTTCTTGTTGTCGGTTGATGTCTTTCTTCATATTTAAACTGCAGCGGCGATAATCAGAAATCTTATAAACTTATATTTTATTTAATAATATTTCTTTGATTGCTTGCAACGAGGTCAGTCGAAGCAGTCTTTTAACAGAACAACTTCGTACTTTTTTTGTAGACTGCAGCCATTGACAACCATAAAAACTTTAGTTTAAGAATTCTTCGCCTTCATAAAATAAGTTAAAAACAGTTTTATAAATTAAACATATATTTATTTGTTGGGGGTTGAGATAGTCTTTTTGCCTCCACTGCATTGAGGCAAAAATCAACTTATCAGTGGATCTTTGGCCATCAAGTTTAAAAAAATGTTCGTAGTCATAAAAACGTGGAAAATCTATAAATGAGCTGGCATTAGCAACCATCAAATGCAGGCACAAAGATTAGTTTAACCCCCAACAAAAAAGGAAAAGAGAAAAAAGCAATTCCTTGGGGACATTTTAAGAAAAAAAGTACACAAAATAATAGCACAAAGATATAGATTTACTGAAACCGCTTTGTTGCTCAAATTCGACTTCTGGACATATGCGAGGTCTGTTCCCAAGCTAAGGTAAATTAAAAAAAAATCACATATTTCAAACACTCATGGTATTCACATGATATTTTATGACATGGCTCAAATTCAGCTTTTTGGCTTATACGAGGTCTGTTCCAAAGCTTAGTTAAATTTTATATGTCAAAAAGACCACAGATATCAAATATACAATTCACATGACATATTATGACGGGGCTCAAATTTTACTTTTTGACTTATACGAGGTCTGTTCCAAAACTAAGTTAGATTTTATATGTTTAAAAAATCATAGATATCAAACATCCAATTCACATGACATTTTATGACGTGGCTAAAATTCGACTTCTTGTGTTATACGAGGTTTGTTGCAAAATCAATTTAAATTAAAATATTTAAAAAAAATTATAGATATGAAACACCCAATTAACATGATGTTTTATGACGTGGCTCAATTTCAAATTTTTGACTTATACGAGGTCTGTGTCAAAATCAAGTTAAGTTAAAATTATAACAAAAATCAGAGATATCTAACACCCAATTCACATGACACATTATGACGTGGATCACAATAAACTTCTTGCTTTATGCGAGGTCTGTTCCAAACTAAGTAAGATTTATAAGCTAAAAATAGTCACAGATATCAAACGCCTAATTCACATGACATAATATGACGTGGCTCAAATTTCACTTGTTGGCTTATACGAGGTCTGTTCCGAGTTAAGTTAGATTTAAGTTACAAAAAAAAAAAAAATCACAAATATTAAACTCCCATTTCACATGAAGCCTTTGATGATGTACGACTTCCTTAATTTATCTTTTTAAATTGTTTTAAAAAATATGATTTATTGACACGAGGAGAATTATAAGAAAAAAAACCATGAAACCAGAAAGTTTATTTCCCTTCACCGTTTACTTCACTGCCTTCACTCCTCTTGCCATTAAACACAAAATTGTTGTCTTATATTAGACGCCATAAAATTCATCGCGTGAATAGGGTGAATTTGTTTTGTCTTCCTGAAATTAGTGTCCTTCATTTGTAATACATTTGGGAGAGCATTTTTTCCAACCCTCGTAGCAGTTTTTTGCGCTTTTTATATGATTTTTAATTTCTTGTATTTTTATAAATAAAATAAATTGTTGGGGAATTTTGTTTAAATTAAAAAAATCAGGGTCTGAGTTTTTTAACTTATACGAGGTCTGTTCTAAAACTAAGTTAAATTTAAATGAAATAAAAATCAGGGATATCAAGTATCCAACTCTCCTGACATTTTATATCCTGGATCATATTCGACTTCTTGACTTATACGAGGTCTGTTCCAAAGGTTAGTTAAATTTTATGTGTTTAAGAAATCACAGATATCAAGTACCCAGCTCTCATAACATTTTATGACCTGGCTCATATTCGATTTATTGGCTTATGCGAGATCTGTTCCAAAACTAAAGTGGCTTTAATATGGCAGTAATAATTGTTGTGATATAATTTTTTTTTTTTGCAGTGTCCTAATTTTTGTTTATAGTGCAACGTATTCGTTTCACGCATGATTTCGTCAAGGAGAATATAATAATTTGATCCGGTTGAAGTTGTGAGTCCCCTCTGAATGAAAAGATCAGAGATTTTCAATCCAATAAAATGCAATTCTTCTACTGAAATGGGAATTTTAACGATTGAATAATGAAATGAAGTGTTCTAGATTCCCATTATGGCTGCTGTCAATTAAAACTGTACCTGCTGTTCCAGCAAACTGTTTAATTGCCTTCTTTGAATTACTCTTTAACCTGCCCTCGTTCGTTTTAACCGAAACATACCAGCTAAATTGCACTTGTGCAGCATTTATTAGGTTGTTGCTTTTTTCGTTGTTGTTGCAATTTTTTCTTACTTTCTGGCTAAGAAAATAAATTTGATTTGCTGGAATTATTTTTTAAATTTATTTATTTCTTCGTTTCCATAAATTTCGTGTTACACATTTTATCGCAAGTTTAACAATAATTTGTGAGTTGCAATATAAAATCAACTATTTACACATTAAAAAAAAAGCAACATAATATTTTATATTTTTTTATTCAAAAAAATTGGTGTTAATTGCCTTGGCTAATGCACTTTTTCGGTTTGTACTACAAGACTGTAAACGCTGGAATATAAAGAAACAAACAAATTGCTGTCATCATTTCGAAGGCATTTATTTTTTAGAATGACGCATTTTGATTCAGTCATAGAAAAAGTGAAGAAAAAAAGAAGACATTTTTCTCGTGCAGAGATGAAGATAAATTTTCTATCGAAAAGTTTTATGGGATGTGGGTTACGGATTACGGATTACGGATGGGTTGGGGATTGTTTTCAATGGATTTTCGGCCATGAAAAAGTTTTATAATATCAAGAGCTTTTAAGTAAATTAAATAGTATTTTAAAAATCAAATAAAAATATATTTTTTTATCTCAAAAAATAAAACCAGCATTAAAAAGTTTTCAATTGTGAAACATTTTGTCAAATAATTATTTTTTTTCTTCAAACTGATAACTTCTGCCATTTCGCCTTTGATGTCAATAAATAAAAATGATTGCACCGGTTTTTATAAAAATATATTTCGTATATGAAATGAAAATATCATTATCTGTTAAGTTCATCCGCATTAACACTTTTCGAGAAAACGAAAAAAAGTTTCATGGCAAATTCGGTGGCTTTTTGTCTGTTGAGTTGTGTAATTAATTTTGATTTATTTTTATTTCATTTGCTTAAGGATTCAAGCGTATAAGAAGTGCTAAAGTAATATTTAAAATTACCTGCGAGGGTGGTTCAAACTTCACTTTCATCAATTGTTAAATAGCATTTTAATAAAACAGCAAAATAAATCTTGAAGAACCACGTCTTCTGCTGGTTGAACGATTTTTTCTAATAATTTCTAAAGCCATTTCATAGCTTCAACCCTCGTACCCGCATTGCAGCAAATATGTTAAAAGTATTTTATAGTTAATTGTCAAATAAAGTCAAGCTTAATAAATTTCATGTGAGCAAATTCATTGAAAAAAAATGTGTACAAAATCTGTTAAAACAAAAGAGTTAAGCAACAAACTTGATTGAGTTATTAAAATCGGCAAAAGGTGTGAAGTGACTTATTTAATTATTAAGATATTTGCAAACTGGTTCTCTAGTATAACTTGCAATTGTTAATAGCAACGGCAGAAGTAGAAAATGAAGATGTTGTGGCAGCAGTTATTTCCTGCCACCTGATGGATGATGATTAAACTTAATCCCTAAAAATATATATATAAATAGAAACTGCCACAAAATGTTTAGGTAAAAATGTCTCCCCTAAGCCTTTTGTCGGCCTGACAACATCTTTCGACTGGAATTTATTTCAAATGTCAGGGATGACAATAAACTTTATTCCCGCTTAAAAAATAAAATAAAAAAAATAATTGCAATTCAATCGTAAATAATTTTAATTGTTTGAATTTCATAAATCCCACAAACTTAAAGATATTTATGTGGCAGCTGAATTTTATTTTTATCGTATTTAATTTTTTTAAATTTTGCACAACACCCGATTCAATTATAATTGCAAATTATTCAAATCCAGATTGGCAAAATGAAACTTTCTTTGCGAATTCTCTTTGTGGTGCACATAAGTCTGATAAATTTACAATTAAATGTGAAATTTATGTAAAATTAACAACAAAAAAAAAAAAAAAAAAGAAATTGTATAACTGATGCATTTTATTTGAGGGCAGTTATGAAACTGTTTTCAAGGTGTATGCAAATGGAAGATCGGGTGATACAAGTGTCAAGGTATAGATTCGAATATCTCGACATGATTTCGTAAAATTGCATAATTTACAGTGAAGATAAAAATAGAAAAATTATTGTGAAAATACAATTGAAATATAAATATTTTCGATGGATTGATTAAGTCCGCATGGGAAGGACATAATAATTGCAGACACGCATGCTGCCACTTCAGTTGGGTGGAACGGAAGGACTTCGGATATAAAATATTAAAAAATTTATTTCCTTAAATCTAATAAGTATTCACGAACATTGAAATTTTCAGCTTAAGTTTGGCTCACGCGTGATACTTTATTCACTCACGCGTGACTGATATTTGACTCTGGCACGGCTCATGTTTGACTCACGCATGACTGATGTTCGATTAACGCTTGACTTAAGTTTGACTCGCAGTTGACTGATATTTGCTTCACATGTTGTACTCACTCGTGACTTATTCTTGACTCACGTGTGACTAAGTCTAGACTCTAGTTTGGCTCATGCGGGATGAATATTTTAATCATGAGTGGCTCTTCTGTAGCTTACGTCTGAATCAGGTTAGACCCACGCGTCACTCACGTTTCACTCACGCGTGACTGATAAACATCTTGCCTGGCTCATGTTTGACCCACGTCTGACTTATATTCGGTTCATTTGTGGCTCATGTCTAGTTATGCACGACTCATGTATAACTCGCGCGTGACCAATGTTTGATCAACGCTTGACTCATACATGACTCATGCGTGGCATATATTTTAATTACAAGTAGCTTATGCCTAGTTTACATGTGAATAAGATATACCTAACACGTGTGTAATGTATGACTCACGCATGACTCATGTTTCAGTCACGCATGAGTCATGTTTGCCTCAAGAGCTACTAACTTTTTGCTCATGGCTGATTCAATATTGACTTACATATGACTCATATTTAACTCACGCATGACTACTGTTTGACGCTCGCTTGGCTCCTGTTCGACTCACGCGTAACAAATATTTTAATCACAAGTGGATTATGCCTAGCTTACGTCTGAATTAGATTTAACTCACGCGTGAGAAATCTTTGACTCATGTTGAAATCATGCGTGACAAATATTTCATTCACATTTTACTTATGCTTGTTTACGCCTGCTTCACGTTTGCCTTATGGGTGACTCATGTTTGACTTACAACTCTGTCATGTTTGACTCACGCGCGGCTTATTTTTGACTCATTGGTGTTTCATGCTTGTCCTACATATCACACTCATGTTTAGTTCACGTGCAATTATAGAGTAACTCACGAGTGACTTATGTTTTCCACACGTTTGACTCATGTTTGACAGACGCGTGACAACTCTTTTAAACACGAGTGCAGAGCTTATATAAATCAAGTTTTACTCAATCTTGACTTATGTTTGACTCACGCGTGAGCGACTAATTTTTTCTTAGTCACGCTTTTTATTGTGGCTTTTCAAAACATTACCATTTTACCAAATTTATTAATTAAACACGAAGAGTGAGAATTATAGTTTTAAAATGGTTCTGTGTAAAAATTACCCTGATCGAGAGTATTTCACGCGTGACTGGCATATGACTTTAGCGTTACCCATATTTGATTCACGCGTGACTTATTTATGGATCACTCGGCGTAAATGTTTTAATCAGGAGTGATTCTTCTGTAGCTTACGTCTGAATCAGGTTGAACTCACACGTGACTCATGTTTGACTCACGCGTGAGAGACTAAATTTTTTAGTATAGCTTGTTGTTGTTGTCATTCAAATACTTTGCATTTAAGTTATCCAAAAATAAGTATTTTATTAAGTTCAATAATCAGTCACGCAGAGTGAGAATATAAGTTTTAAAATCGTTTTGTATAAAAATGGCGCTAATCAAGAGTATGTCCCGGGCTATCCGGGATAACTCACTAGTAGTGAGTCAATACTAGGGTATTTCACGAGTTTGTTAAGCCTGCTTCACGTGTGAATCATGCTGTACCCACGCTTGGCTCATGCGTGATTCACTTTTAACACATGATTGACTCACGCGTAGGTTAAGCTGGAATTTTCAAACATTTCATTTCAATTCTATATGAAACTCTCAAACGAAATTTCACCCCGAATGTTTGACTACAAAAAGGAAGCAAAAAGAAAATCAACGGAAGTTCAGAGAAAGCGAATTCCTTTTTATTTTATTTATTTAATTTTTTTCTTTGAATACATTTTACAATATAATTAAAATTATTACTTTTTTTTAAGCAACAAAAACATAAAACATTGTGATGAATGAATAATTTAAGAGAGAGAGAGAGAGAGAGAGAGAAAAGGCGGCTCATTAAATTCAATTTTTATTTCATTAAAATTCGAATGGAAAACTTTTTGCATACGCTGCGAATGAAAGCATACAAAATTGAATTGAAAACTATTTTTTATGGAAAAAAAATCATTGAGGAGATGAATTATTTTAAGTTTTTTTAATGTAGAAATTAGAAAAAAAATATTTCTTTTTTTTTTATTGTTGGACAATGTTGCACTGTTGAATAGAGTTCGATTGGAGCGTGCAAATTAATCTGACAACTTTTTTTTTGAAACTTTTTTTTTGTAGAAAAACAAGTGTAAAAATATTTCTTTTGATGAAATTAATTTCTCAGTTTATTAACAACAAAATCGATTAATCAACGTCACAAAAATGTATTGTTTTGGTAGGCTGCAAAATTTTTCAAAATTGTTTCAAATAGTATTTGTTATTTTGTGGTACGCTTTTGACCATAATATATTGTGTTAATATGAAAGAAAATAATTGGATTTGAGAGTTGGTTTTATGTAGATAAGCACGCTTTTATTAGTTTATTGATTTCTTAGCATGAGAGTTTGAAAAAATTGCTTGGAATTTGCTTAAAAATCAAAAACAACGCCTTCCTGTTTCGTTAGTGTTTTTTCCACTTGCAAAAATTAATGTAGACACGCTCAAAAGTCTTTGTGCGTATAAATATGGGTTTTTTGCTTCTTTTCAAATTTATTGGATAACAAATAAGTTGTGATATAATTTTTTAAATACCAGCAGCTGCGATTAAATGAAAGAACCAGATGTATTTTGAATGTAAATCTCAAGTTTGATTTTTTAATAGACTGATTTTCGCAACGTTCGGACTGCCAAAATCATAGGGTGGCCAGTCATGTTAAATATTGTTGTCTGAAATAAAAAATTTAAAAAAATCCAAGCCATGACATAGTCAAAGCACTGTTCCCTAGAAATGAATTATAATATAAAAATAAACGGAAACTAAAATATTTAACAGAATTTTTTTTTCAATTAAAAAAATACTTTGATTTTCATGTGGAGACGCATTAAAAAACAATCAAACCGCACTCTTAACCTTGTCCCGTGTTTTGTGAGACACTAAACGAACTAATTTGCTGTTGAATGTAACAAATAAGTTGTAAATGGGGCCCCCCAGTCACTGCCCCTCATCCACCATTCACAGTTAAAGGGCATTTGTTTTCAGCGGTCAAATCGAAACATGACATGACATGCCCCGCCCCGCTGCTTAATTTGAATTATGAATCCTACGGCCGCGACGTTCAAGTGTTTTGAAATGTTGTTTGAATGGATGGCAGAAACTATTTTAAATGTTTTCTTTGTGTTTTCTTAAAATTTGAAAACTATTTCACAAAAACATACTCGAACAATAGATTTTTGACAGAACGATTTTTGATTGCACTTAAGCGTGGAGGTTATAAAACAAATATTTAGTTGGAGTTGGTAAACTTACGATGTGTAAAAGAATTTAAATATTATGAAATTGTTTTTTTTTCAAGAATTTCCATTCATTATGAGGTGTAAAACAACGGCCAAAGCGTCTAAAAGTGAAGGGAAGCAAACAGTTGAGAGAATATGAAATAAAAAGAAGATTATAATTCCCATCACACCACGGTGGAGGTCAAATTGAGTGTCTTTTCTGTTACATAAATCAGCTCGCGACAATAAAATTCAGAGTCGGCTGTAGAAAATACAATTTAGAGAGAAATTCAAAAGATTTTAAATTTCTCTCGTTCAAAAGTTAATGATACGATGGAAGTGACTATAAAAAAAACAAAACAAAAGCTGGTTAAATATCCTGAAAAATATTTCAAATATTTTTTCTTCACTGCAGTGAAGGCGCTGACTACCAGGCCCAAGGCCATGTGTTCCACACTGCACTCATTCCTGGATGTTGTAGAATACTTTTATGTAACTACCTTAGCGCACAGGACTTATCGTCCTGGCAAACTCACTAGTCACTGAATTCTGCTAAGGATTTCTAAAACAATTTAATAATAAAATAAAAACACCCTCCCTAGAAATTCCGGGTAAAATAAAATAACTAACATTAACAATTTTTTCTCAATATTCACCATCCATCCTCTCCCCAAACTCCCCTTCCTTTCCCTAGTTCCGGCACAATGCTTTAAGTCATTAAAAGCCATTGTCTGAATGTCGCTGAAAAAAATCTCAAGTAAAATGTAACAAAAACTATGAAAAATGTATTTGAAAATATTTCACTCATTTCATTTTCTTGTGGTACACTTTTAAGTACTTTATAGTCAACCCATATTAATAAAAAGTACTTTGTTAAAAGGGTATTTTTATGTAAAAATGCACCTCCCCCGATTTTCTTTCCTTTCTCTAGTTCCGGTACAATGCTTTAAGTGATTAAAACCATTAAAAAAAACCTGAAGTAAAATTTAACAAAACCTAAGAAAAAAAAATTTTGTAAATATGTCACTCATTTTCTCGTGTTACGCTCTTAGGTACTTTCTAGTCAACCCATATTAATAAAAAGTACTTTGTTAAAAAGGTATTTTTATGTAAAAATGCACAACATAAATAGTTTGCTAAAAATACGAGTTATACTGTTTTCTCGACACTCGCCATCTATCCTCCCCTCCAATCTCCCTTCCTTTCCCTAGTTCCGGCATAATGCTTTAAGTCATTAAAAGCCATTGTCTGAATGTCACTGAAAAAAATCTCAAGTAAAATGTAACAAAAACTAAGAAAAATGTATACTCGTATATAAATACGGCACTCATTTTCTTGTGGTACACTTTTAAGTACTTTCTAGTCAACCCATATTAATAAAAAGTACTTTGTTGAAAAGGTATTTTTATGTAAAAATGCACGACATAAATATTTTATTTTTTGTTTTAAGTTTTAAAGTGCTAAAAATACGAGTTAAGCAGCAATAAAATCTTTCCATTCACAAACACAAATACAGAATGGAAATACAGAGTGTTGCACGTCAATTATATGAATTTATATGAACCAAACAGCTGCTGTGGGTGCCGTTATACTCCGACAGAGCGTAGAATAATTTAAAAAAATTTTTTTTATACATATTTTATTTTGATCAATTACTTTTCGGATGCCATCTTTCCACGTGCTGGAAAAATTTTTCAAATTCCTTTAAATATAATTCAAAACTTTTTTCTTTTAAAAATTAAAACTATTTAAAAACCTTTTACTGTGACGATCTCAATTTAATTTCAAACAAAACTATTTCATTTAGTTTTTTTTTTACTCTTATTATTTTATTACTTTTGCGTCGGCATTTACATGAAATTGTTGCGTTTGTATGTGTGTTGGTATGGCAGTCATTTGGATGTTGGTTTTGAACTTGAAAGGGTCATTATGATTTCAGTTTTGTTCATACAAAATTGTTACAGTTGCTGAACTGTTGTTGAATACATTCCAGAAAAATTGGAAAAAAGTCTATTATTTTTTTTATAATGAAGTACGTTGAAGGTGAGCAGCATCAGTTTGTCGTTGAGTTTGTTGCTTTTAAAGTAACACTAAAGAATTATTGTTATCATGCTCTTTATTGTAGGGTTAGCCATAGAATAATATTTTGATTATTATAAAAACCTAAAAAAATTATAAATGCATTAAGAAATATATTCTGACTTATCCAGAGTTTCACAGAGTGACGACAATTTTTTCGATGCGAGAAGTTCTCACTTCAGTTGCAGAAACGAGGCACTGATCAGTTAGTGTTCTCACTTCTTGTATAGAACTCAATTGTTGTATCTGCTTGTCACTTATGAATCGGTTGTTTTATGAAAAGTTATAGCAGTTTCAAAATCAATTTATTTTTCCAATTTTACTGCAAACCCCGTTACGATATCTTCGATTTTAAGATTAGCCGGAATTCGTAAAGTGGGTCTAAAGGGTCAACCGAGCTGCATATTTTTTTAAACAATTTTCTTCATGAGACATTGACAAATAGTTACAAATTAAAGCTGAATATTTAGCTTTCACAGGAGAACAGAATAATGCTGTCTTCGAAAGCCACTGCACTTTTATTATCAGTACTCAAGGCGTAGTTGAAACTGACAACTCTTTTTAGTCATGAGGAAATGGAATAAATTATAATTGAAATTAATAATGAATTTAATAGTCAAAACTATTTTTAAAAAACATTTGAAAAACACATTTTTATTAATCCTTTTTTCTTAAATTGAAATTCTAAATAAATCCCAGTCTCTTTTAATATATATTTTCGTACAACAACCTCTTGTAGTATTCGTTACAGCCTGTTACTCCATTTAAATTTTCATTCGTGTTTTTTTTTGTCTCTCTTGTACTTAACACCGACAAGGCCAATTAGTTGCGGCCTGGCTTGAAATTGCCTTTCGCCAATGTGTCATACACACAATTATGAACCGCTTTCAATCACTCGTATTTTTGTGTTTTTTTTTTCTTCGAATTTATATATTCAATTCTAATTGATATTTAAAACGGAAACGATTTTCTTTAATTAATCATGTGTGCAAAAATTTTTTTATATACATATTTATTTTATTGTGTAGTTGTTTAATTTTTTTTTCTATCGATATCAAACAATTTTAAAATAATACCATTGATAATAGTTGTTGTTGTTGCGGCCATAAACTGGACTTGGTTTTTGAAAAAATTTTAATTAAACTTTTAGTTAATTGCGATTTTGTGATGACTTACAAATTTTATAATAAACTCCGCCTTAAAATTTTTTGTCTATATCGTTTTGTGCTTTTGTTAATACCTTTCAATAAGTTTGCATAATAAATCATGCTTTGGCATGCCCTGTTTTAGGGTAGACAGCAAAAAAAAAACAAAAAAGAAAAATACAAAAAAAAAACTAGTGAATGGTTGTAGCCGTTGTGGCCAAGCAGGAGTCCTCTAAAGAAAGACAAACCTCAAGGCCTTTTCTGTTGGCAAATTAAACAAAACGGTTACATTTAAGAGTCATTTCGCACTCGATACTATTTAAAGTTGGCAGATACAAATCGGAATTTAGTTTTAACCAGATGATAAGCAAAATTAAAAATTTTTGCAGGCGTTAGATGGCATTTAAGTTAAACAAGAAGGTATTGTGACGCACTGTTAGATAAATGGTTTTAACAGTTTCAATTTTATCATAAAAAAAAGCGTACGAGAATTGTATCACACTGGTGGTAAAATACATCTTGGACTTGCATTTATCAGGTCACTTTTTCTTTCGTGATGCATTTCGCCAGAAGTAGAAAAAAAAGGATCGACAGTTTGGAAGGTAGAGAGTTTTGTTTCACATGTTTTTACTTTTTGCTTCCCCGACGAATTTTTCAATTTCAATTTTTCAGTTTCAATTTTATCATGAAAAAAGCGTACGAGAATTGTATCAGACTGGTGGTAAAACATATCCTTTTTTTTTCTCTTGGACTTGCATTCAGCAGGTCACTTCTTCTTTCGTGATGCATTTTGCCAGAAGTGGAAAGAAGGGGCTCGACAAATTGAAAGATGGAGAATTTTGTTTCAGCTGTTTTTACTCTTTCCTTCCCCGTGAATTTTTTTACTGCACTATGCCGACGAAAGAGGGCGCTGTACGCTGCTATTTTAGTACATGACGGTCTCAATCATTGTCGGTATTGTTCAGAGACAACCCGACAACAACTGGCACCAAATGTTGCTATAATGCGGGTCAGACAATTTCGACTCCATATTCCATAAGGCGTCGTAGTGTGGTGTTTACTACACCAGGTTGTTTTTGTTGGAATAACCTGCTACTGGATTTTCTATTGGCTCGAATTGTTCCCCCGCTGCAGTTTAAGTTATTTTCAAAAATTATTTGTTAAAGACCTGCTGCTACAAACACTCTGCGCTGGCGTTGTTGCAATAAGTTCTAGCCCATTTAATTCCAGCTGAACTTTGAAACTCATTTAACTATTGATATTTAATTTTCTTGGCTTTTGCCAAAAAAAAAAAAGAAGTCTGTTTTTTCTAACAACTTTTTTTCTATAGATTTTCCAAGCGGCCGTCCTTTCCTCTGTTTATTGTTTGTGTTTTTTGTTTACTTGCTACAGATTTGTGGTAGTTGTTGTTGTTGTTGTTGTTGTTGCTTTTATCATAACTTTTTTGTTTACCTGGTTCACCTTAGCGCTTGTTGCTTGAACCGAAAAAACTAAAAGTTCAAAATGCAGTCAAGAAGTGAAATAAATATAAAGCGGGGGGGGGATAAAAAAAAAACGTTAACACACCTCATGATTACTTGACCATAACGACTGCCTATTCAGTGTACTTTAGCTTTGTTGTTGTTGTTGCTTTTTGTTGTTTGTTTTTGTCTGGCTGGCTGCATTGTGCTAAAAAAGCGTTAAATTTATACACTTTTGCATTCAAGTTTTTGGTTATAATTTAAACAATTTTGGAAGGCATGTTCATAAATATTTGAAATTAAACTCCAGTATTTTGTATAAAATGAAGTTATTATTTTTGAGTAGCAGTCGAGTGTTAATGTACTTAATAAACTTGGCTGTAATGCAAGAAAGGACAGTTGATTGGTTGTGGTAGTTGTAATTTTTTTTTATTATTTAATAAAAATTATAAAAAAACATATTCCAAAACTTTTGGTGTCTAAAAAGTAGAGGGAGAGACTGTAAACATTAACACAGTGGGGTTTTGACCCTTAAACTTCCTCATAATGTGACCCACTGCCACCCTTCTCTTTCACACTCTTTAAAAATTTAATTAAAATGTAAAAAAATTAATTATACAATTTAACTGTGACTGCATTATTATCCAATTCATAGTTTATTTCTTCTTTATCACATTTTAAATGGTCCGCAGTAATTTTGTATTATAATTTATTATCACCCGTGTGTGCAAATAAGCCAGCATATATGAAAATTTGAAATGGTTAACTCTCAACGTATTTGGAAACCACATTAGCACACACACACACACACACGCATTTTGAAATTCATTAAACAATTTAGAGATTGTCGAAGCGTAAAAGTGTAACAACTAAAACTTTAAATAACTGCCAACGGGTCGAATGAATAAAACATTTAACATCTGATTTAATTATTTTGTTGAAATGCTCTGCTTTGATATAATTTATTTATTTTTATTTAATTTTTTTCTCTAATTTTTTCTCGTTTAAAGATACTCAAACGGTTTCATTAAAATTACAATACATTCAAGTCTTTAAATAACATCTTTCCCACACTGATCGCAGGCAAGAGCAACAAAACGTTGTGCTAAATAAATTCGAGCTGGAAGATTTCTATTGAAACTCTTTCATTCAGATCGTTGCGATACAGTTCGACTTGGCTTTAAATGTTCAAAATCAATTAACTGAAAAATTAACGAAAAGTGTTAAACAATTTAACAAAAAAAAAAAAAAAAAACTCATTTTGTAAACATTTCGAAAATAGAAACAAAAAAAGATGAGTAAATTTTCGAATTCGCAAAAAAAGTTCGCTCTATTTATTTTTTGTTTTTATTGTTGCTCAACTAGTAACTTTTATCACAAGGTGAGTTTTTTTGTGATTGGCTTTCCTCTAAATTCTTAAAAAACTCCCAGCATTTATTTAAAAAGCTTTCAAAAAAGAATTATATTGAACCTAAAAAATAAAGGAGTAATTAGTTTTTTTATTAAATTTTTCAACAGGGTGTTTTTTCAGCACTACACATTTCATAAAAAGCCTTGTTTTATGCTGCTTTTTAAATAGGGTTCCAATTTCTTTCTTTAAAACCATTTCCTGAACTAAAAATCATCGTGGTCTACTGCGTAGGTTGGAAAACCATATTGACGATGTTCTTCCCCCTTTCCGTGTAGAACAAATCATGTCTTCTTCTTTACACATCCCCCTTTTTTACACCTCATACTTATAATCGCTTCAATTTTTAAATCAAAGTAGGTATTCCAGAAAAAAAGGGAAAATATTACATGTCATGCACAATATAACTTGCGGCAAAATAGTATAATTTTGCTGATAATGAACTTTGTTGCCGTGTTCTTTTCTAAAAAAATTCCACATTTCTTACACTTTTTAATAAAAAATTGCAGCATTATGTCATGCCCATATTTCAGGCAAAAGAGAATACGGCAAAATAATAATGAATTTTAATGTGCTCTTTTCTAAAAAAGAGTGCTACATCTTGTCCATTTTTTTTGTATAAAATTTTAGCATTCTGTCACACCCATAAATTCAGAAAAAATGGAAAGTCTTACATATTATTAGAATAGAACATAACGCAAAACAGTGTAAATTTACTAATAATGATTTTGCTGCGTTCTTTTCTAAAAAATGTAACATTTCTTACACCTTTTTATAAAAAAGCATATATTTCGTACCCATTTTTGAGGAAAGTTATAAATTTTTTCATATTACGCCAATAGAACACGCCATAGAACAGTGCAGTTTTATTTATAATGAATGTTTTGCTGTTCTTTTCTAAAAAAAATCTACATTTCCTACACTCTTTAATAAAATTTGGCAAATGATGTTATTTGAAAGTAAAGAATTTAATAGAAATTGATCCGATGCTTCTTAACAAAATAGCTTCTGTTTAAAATTCCTTCAAACTGCCAATTTTTGAAAAATAAGTGAAAAAATGTTACATGTTTTCCAAAAAAATGCCACTAGAACTGTTAAAAATAAATTGAATGAGTGAGTAAAAGCAATTCAAAAAAAGAACAATGAAAATTTTTAATTTAGAGACATGCAATAAATAAAAAAAAATATTTCGAAAACTTTCGCTATATTCGTTATATTTTCGACAAGTCACTAAAGAAAATGGGAAATTATTAAATATAAAAAGAAAACTACTCGAAATTATTGAGTTCACAAAAAACTCTTGAAACCATATGAAATCCACTATTCAATTCCACAAATCCAATGCTCGAAAAATTAGCATGTAGAATTCCGAAACATTTAATGTACTCCGAAATTCGAATATGCACTCCGAATGCTTAAAGTCTGTTAAAAAATTCCACTAAAAATACGGAAGTAGGCTTAAACTAAAAATTAATCCGATAAAGCAGGGATCTGAATACACCAGAAAAGCATAATTTTAATTAAAAATCAAGATTTAAAATGAGCAGCAACAAAATCTAATTTAAAAAAAATTACACTTTTTCCATTGAAAAACTTTGCGCCAAATAAATTACCCTTCAATGCAAAAATCGTACGACACAAGGTTTCATCAAACAAATAATCGAATCAATAAAAATGTAACTTTATGTGCAGCTCAAAGTGTATGTGTGTGTGTATGTGTGTGTGACCGTGTGTATCTGTTTTGTCTTTAAAGAAACTGAAGCACATAATTCAATAAAAGGAATTTTAAATTGACTCCGTTCATCATCGGTTTTTATTACGTACAATTTTCGAGCAAAACTATTCCATTCAATTGATTGAATATTCGGTTTTTGTGTGTTTGTCGCATGTCTCTGTCGCTGTCTCTGTCTTTGCAACATGTCCTAGTAACGAAATGCATGTTGGAAGCGGAAAAAAAGTGTTTGAAATTGAAAACCCCAAAAAAGTTTGTTAAACTGCTGCTCCACATTTCTGCTGGTCGTATTTCACAACACGAGATATTTGAATTTGCTTACATTTGAGTGAGTGTGTGTGTGTGCGTGTTTTTTATTTTTTAAATTTTCGCAATATTTGTTATGGCTGAAATTTAAAATAAATTGAAACTGGTCCAAAAGTTTCAAAAATGTATTGATAAAAGCGAAGAAGTAAACGACGGGCAACTTTTTAAACTGCTGGCGTCGCTTTGAAGACAAGTTTATGCGAAATATTTTAATAAATTTTTTTCTAGTTAAATTTGTATTTGTAACTAACGGCACCCTACACTGGAAATTTCAGGTTCTGTTAGAAACATTAAAATTTCTATGATGGTTCCAGGATCAGCCCAAAAGAATTTTCTTTATTTTTCATTATTCTTCTTGTTGTAGCTTCGAGCACTTTTCCCAGTAGACCTCTTCGGCTGACAACGGGAACTATTGGTTCGAATCGGTTCCAATTGGCAGACATGCTTTTAGGAACCCTACCAGTTTTTCTTCCATATACTTACGCACACATACAAACAGATATAGAGACCGATTTTCTTACTTAAAGATTCCTGGGACCTCAAGAGGTGTAGATCTGAC
The DNA here is from genome assembly GCA_963675445.1 of Linnaemya vulpina. NCBI lineage: Eukaryota > Metazoa > Arthropoda > Insecta > Diptera > Tachinidae > Linnaemya > Linnaemya vulpina. The sequence goes on from OY776279.1 coordinate 13,290,542, forward strand.
AAGAACTCCATTTTTTTTAAACGGGGTAACACCAAAAAATTTTCTGATGATTCAAAATTTTAATTTTCCTGACATAATTTAAAAAAAAATAATAAATCTCTGCGCTAAATTCATAGACCACGAGCAAAAAACTCGTGTTGCGATTGATGGTCCCCTTATTATAAATAATGAACTGCCCCTAAATACTTCTTAAAAAAATGACTGATACTTTTTATCTGAATAAACAAGGACGTTTTTTGGCTCCAACAACAAGACCCAACTTTCCAAATAGCGCGCCTGTCAATGGAATAGTTGCAAAATTAAATTGGCAGAAACATTCTTCAGCGCTGGTCCTGTCCACTGGCTCCTGCATTCATGCCCTTTTGGATTACTTTTCAATGGGGATATGGAAGTGGATAGTCAAGCCTTTATTGACGGCCAGATTTATTTGTGAAAAATGGTCGTAACACTGAACTGAGGGAAGGGCCCTTATGACTCGTCCATTAAGGACTTATACCTGAAATTATTTAAAGGGTGTTTTTTTATAGAGGTATAGAACTTTTAACTCCTCACTTGCTACCGATATTTTTGCATGTCTTTCAAACCTTCTCTTCTTAATCAATTTGGCCAATATTAACTAGTTCCACTGTGCGCTACTTCTTTAGATTTGCAGCAGCAACTCACGAGAGTGGGTAATTTTTTATATATAAAAATTGATTTAAAATACTTGAGACCAAACAAACCCGCAGGCCATTAAAATGTTGCCACCAAAATACAGCGAATGTGTATCAAAAACTCAAAATATTTTTATCGTTTTATTGTGTGTTCAGTTGTTTTATACACGGTCGGGCATGTCGGCCAACAGAAATGCTTGTTGCATCAGCAGGAGTAAAAGCAAAAGGATAAAAACAAAAAGATGTTGTACGAGTTAAAGTGTTGCAAGGCAAATTGAAAGATTTTGAATTATTTTCAATTTCATGTTACACAATATTTACACCCAATAAAATCGTCTTTTTTTCATTGAAAAGTGGAAATGGAAATGGTGTTGTTATAAAAAAGGACAATTTACTAAAAATAGTACTTTTCCAAGACTCTAATTGTCTTGTTTTGTTTAGTCCGTTACAAATAGTTTCTACTTAAATGAAGAATGGCTGGTTAATAATATTTCAAGGCCGTAATCAGCATATCGGGGCCTAAAATGCAAAATGGTGTATCATCTGTTTTGAAATTGAAAATCATAAAATTTTAATTTACATTTTGATAAGAGCTGTTGAGTACTAAAGCCCGTAGGATTAATCCCTATTAAAAATGAGATAAAAAACTTTGTGTCGGAGAAAAAATTAATGTCTTTTATCACAAATTTAATAATATAATAATATAATATATTTCTGCATAAAATAAAAAAATAGCATAAATAATACAACAAAAAAATAAAAATTGAGAGTGTAATTTTGTACACAAAAAGAAATATTTTGCGGAACTTTTTTACTCCTTTTTGAATAGTGAAACAATCTTTTGCTGTTGCGATCTTTCGAATTTCTTTAATAAATTCTTTAAATTTTAATATAGAAGGCTAAACATTTTTAAAGACTTGTTTTTTAATGCGCTGTTCGAATATCCATTTAAAAATTTAATTTTGAACGCTTTGCTTGTTACGCCCTTTTGCATTTGAGGTGACGATATGGTCTTAGATTAGATATATATGTAATTTTATCGTTATTAAACGGTAGCAATGCTAATTGCAGGAGTTTTCTTTTTTTTGGTAAAGTATCGCATGTTGCAAGCAATTTTTAGTTATCGAGATCATTAAGATCATTTTGAATGATCATTTAGAAAATATTTTTTTTTTCCAAAACATTTTTATTTGTACTGCATGTCTGCGATCGTTAGTTTATTCCACTAATTGCTGGTTTTTTTTTTATAAATTTTACAAGCTGTGAATGGGTTTTGAAAAATTTAAATGACTACTTTTGTAACACTGGGCAACAAAATTAAAAGTTTTTGAAAATAGTAAATTTCTAACGACTGAGTTTCGATTTTCTTGCTCTCAAAATGAATAGAAATTTATTTTAAATAGGCTTCGAAACTAATCTTGTGTTTATTTCTTTTCTGTAAAAAGGTGCAACATTTTGTAGACTTTTTAATAGAAAAGAGTGCAACATATTATAAACTTTTTATTAGAAAATGGCAACATTTTGTCACTTGAAATTTTGTCCATTAGTGTATTATTTTAAATTCTTAGATATTAATTCAAAATATTTTGCGAAAAATAATTTAAACTTAAAAATCCTACTTTTCTCGAAAAGAGTGCAACATTTTGTACACTTTTTAATAGAAAATGGCAACATTTTGTCATTTAAAATTTATTTTTATTGTTTTTAATATAATTTATTATTTTAATTTGCTAAAAATTAATTTAACTTTCTTTACGAAAAATAATTTAAACTTAAAATCCTTCTTTTCTAGAAAAGAGTGCAACATTTTGTACACTTTTCAATAGAAAATGGCAACATTTTGTCATTTAAAATCTATTTTTTAGTATTTAAATTTATTTTATTACTTTAAATTACTAGAAATGAGTTCAACATTCGTTATGAAAAATAATTGAAACTTAAAAGTCCTTCTTTTTTTAGCAAAGAGTGCAACAATTTTTACACTTTTTAATAGAAAATGGCCACATTTTGTTGGTTGAAACTTTTTTTTTATTATTTTAATTTATTTTATTATTTTCATTTCAGCATTAATTGATTCAACATTTTCTACGAAAAACAATTTAAACTTAAAAATCGTTCAAACTGCCAAAAATTAAAAAAAGATGCGAAAATTGTTACACTCTTTCCAGAAAAGAAAGCGTCTTCAAACAGTTTCTATTTGTATTAATTTTTTTTTATTTTTATTTTTTTTTTTTGAGAGAGGATACGATTTCTGTTTTTTGCTAAAGTGATTTAAATCGTTTCTTGGCTTTTCTTTATTTCGCCTTGATTTTGTTGCCCAGTGCTGCCTCATGAATATTTTGCAAACGCAATAAATTAAAAATTTTTTGCGAGTGCTGTCAAGTGTAATTTCAAAGATGTAGACATTTTAATATCTTCTGGTTATAAAAAAATTTATTTACTTTTTATTTTCTTCGTCTCGAGAAATTGCGGACCAACAGAAATCTAATATTTTGTTGTTATTATTTCCAGTCGGTTAATTTTCGTGTCTTTAAGTCTCTTTTATGTCTACGTTTTTATATATTTTTTTCTTGCCTACAATTAATGATGAGACACAACTTTTTTTTTTAATTTTTTATTTCCTCAGCTGTAACAAAACTCACGAGTTTTTTTCTTCTTTTTTGTTTCAGTTAGTGTGTGTAGCGTTGCGTTACTTTTGCTTTAGCCAAAGTTCACTGTCAAGGCTTTTGTTGTTTAAACGCATGAGTTTTTTTTCCGATTTTTATGTACAAACAAAATTTGCACCGTCTGGCAGCGGTGCAACCAGATTGTTACGTTTTAGGCCTACAGCCATGTGGTGACCTAAAAATGTTAAGCAAAAGAAACGTGTTGGTATTGAGGAAGTGCAGGCTTGGATGTATCTTGATATAAGAATTATTTGTTTAACGTTTTCTATTATTTGTTTGATAAAAGAAAAATTGTAAAATAGGGTTTTATTGATTTTTTTCATAGGCTGCTATTATTTGTTATAACATATTATTTTATATGAGCATCAAGGATCGTGTTTGTGTCTCTTGGTTCTTTATGATACCAAGAAAAGACACCATAACATATTCTTATATAAATGTTAATAACAAGCTTATTACACAGTTATTGTTCGGCTAGAGGTGTTGTTTAATAAATAAAATAAAAATTTAAATTGAAATTAAAACCCTTCTTTTTAATTTTAATTTCGTAAAATTTTTATTCCAAAATGTTAACAAATTTCCAAAGAAGTTTTATGTGTTGCAATAAAATCTCAAATAAATATAACAAAATATATTGTAATAAAATTTATAATAAATAAACAACAAAAAATAGAATTCAAACTGATTCTATGAGAAGGCTAGCAGTTTTAACAAGACGATCACAAAAAAAAAGTTATCAAATAAATCCAATTCAATAGAAACCAGAACAACAATTTCATAACTGCAGTCACTTCAATTGTCTTTCGGTTTTGGGTTAATAAAAATGAGATAAATAATTTATTTTGAGCACATAATCTGTTGTTTAGACTTGTTCATACAAATTAAATTGTAAATAAAAAATGAGAAAATTAAATTAAATTGAATTATCTCAAAACAAATGAAGCCGTCAGTTTCAATGGTTTTCCGCATGCTGTAAAGCGACACAACTCCACCCAATTGAGTTTAAGCCCAGTTCGAAGTGATCATTTCAGGCGCATTATGGTGCTTTTGCGACGAGAAAAGCAAATGAAACTAATTTTCTATATATAAAATATTAACGCCAAGAGTAGGCTTAACTTTCCATTTACAACAACCTGTTGCAAACTGTTTGGCCAAAAACTAACACGATTTTCATTCTCTATAATTAACAGAGCGGGCTAGAAGAGATATAATTTTTTTTAAACTACCAAATAATGCAGTGGTGTTTTGTTTTTGCCAAATTGCAGTTGATGAATTTGTTAAAAATTTAATTAAAATTTTATTGCCGTGCAAAATGAAAACAAATTAATTGCACGTGCAAATGTGTGAGTGTCATTTCAGGCACAATTAATTGTTAAGGCCGTTAAATAAAACATTTTGGTTTTTTTTGTTTTTTGAAGAATTTGTTGGCATTTTGAAAATGAGTTAAAAAAACGTTAACACTTTAAAAAAATATCTGAATTTTTCGCTTTTAATTTCTGTCTGGCTTGCGGCACTAAACAGTTGTAATAAACCTCAATTAAATGGTTTATTTGATTCTACTGGAGATTTGAGTTGAAATTAAGCTTTTGATTTAATTGCCAGTGATTTTGGGATTTAAGTGTGTCTCGCTAAATGCCAGCAAAACTTTGCAATTCATTACATTTGAAAAAAAAAAATCATTAAAGGCTTTAAGTCCAGCCATCAGTTGAAGCATTTGGAAAATTATCTATTCAAGCGGGAAGTTGCTATTTTGACTGGAGTTCAATACGGATTATCTTTCAATTAAGAGCTTTTGAAATAAATTCAAAATTGCACTGAAACAAAATAACAATTTTCTTATACAGAAACAATTTTGTCTTGAAATCTTATTTATTGAAATGTAATGGAATTTTTTTTATAAAATCATCTACGTGTTCAACTAATTATTTATAGTCTTAACCAGCAACTCAGCAGTTCGTTCAAGGCAGCATCTACAACATCTTTAAGTTTTTTGAGTAGAAATAGTTGCTGCTGTTAATTCTATCGGTTTACCACTGTGCCTTGAAACGTTCGTAGAATGAATTGAGTTGTAACATGATCACACTTTTGAAAAACATTTCATTCTCATAGTGAAGACTGACTGGTGGTACCCTAAAGCGTGTGTATGGCGCAGTGCAGTTCGTCAGCAACAACAATAGCGAATTGGGGAAGTTTGTGGTTACAATTCGGTTATGCTGGTGGTGTTGTAAATTTACAACATCTTTCTTGGCCTTGAATGATTCTCAAGAATTGTTTCAACTGCTGATGACAGCGTTATAAATTAAAAACAAAATGAAAAGCAAAAAAAAGTAAAAAAAAAAATTTTATGTATAATTAAGAAAAAACACTTCCTTGTTGATAACTCTTTTTTTTTCTTTGCCCTTAAGAATTCGAGCATGTAGAATAAATTTTGAAACTGATTCACATCATTCCAGGTGATTTAATTAATTTAAAGAAAATATTTTTTTTAAATTAATTTATTTAGTTTCATTTTAATTTTTTTACAAATTCTTTATCACATTATCTCTTTATGATCAGAGAGAGAGAGAGAGAGAGAGAGAGATAGAGATGTATATAGAGAGAGATAGAGAGAAAGACATGCAGCGATATGCCGTTTTGCTCAGAATTAGCGTTACTTATACTAAAAAAAAAAATATCAGGCTTTTGGAATTAATAAAACTGCAGTTGAATATATTTTTATAAAAAATTAAAGTGTAAAAAAGCATAAAAAATTTTATAAGTAGGATTTAAAAAATGTCCTTTTGAAAATGATGGTGTTTTAAAATATATTATTACGAAACAGTACTTCTAATTAAAATTTTTTTGTTTGAAAAAAAAATACTTCTATAAAATGGTACTTTGGTACTTTTAAAGAAAAGTACATTTAAGAAATACTTTTTATAAAAGTACTTTTTAAAGAAGTAGTTCTTAAACAAGTAATTTTTAGAAAGGTATTTTTTAAAATGGTAAAAGTACTTTTTGAAAAAGAACTTTGTTAAGAATTACTCTTTTAAAAAGCACTTTTTAAGAAATACTTTTTTAAAAAGCACATTTTTAAAACGTACTTTTCTTTAAGAGTGCCATTTTAAAGAGTACCTTTTTAAAAGTATCTTTTTAAAACGTCCTTTTTATAAAAAGTACTTCTTGAAAAATATTTCAAAAATACTTATTTTTAAGAAAAAAAAAAAACCGAAGATTTTCTAAGCAATTTTCTTTGTACGTATGTTGAATTATTTTTAAGAGGTACTTATGAACAAAGGTACTTTCGTTTTCTTACTATAAAGCAAAATGTTTTTAAACCTCTTATAAGAACACGCGATTTCTTAAAAAAGTACTTCTAAGCTAAGGTAATTAAACGAACTATGTTGTTGAAAAAAGTACTTGTTGAAATGGGAAGGTACCTTAAGAAAAAGGTACTTCTTAAAAAGGTACTTCTTAAAAAGGTAATTCAACAAGAAATATTTTTTGAAAAAAAGTACTTCTTGAAATGGGAAGGTACTTTATGGAAAAGGTACTTTTTAAAAAATAATTCAACACGAAATATGTTGTTGAAAAAAGTACTTCTTGAAATGGGAAGGTACTTTATAAAAAAGGTACTTTTTAAAAAGATAATTCAACAAAAAAAAATATTTTGATAAAAAAGTGCTTTTAGAAGAAGGTACTTTTTGTATAGGTTCTTTTTAAAGAAAACCTACTTATTTTTAAAGAAAAATCCTTTTGAACGATTTCTTTTTCATATCAGTAAAAGACACTTATATTAACAGTACTTCTCAGCCAAGGTAATTTAATAAAAAATGTTTTTGAAAAAGGTACTTTTCGAAAAAGGTGCTTTTTGTAAAGGGTACTTTTTAAAAAGGTACTTTCTAAATAGATTCTTTTTGAAAAAAATTACTTACTTTGAAAAACTAATTCGAACGAATTTTCTTTTTATGTTGGCATGATTTTGCCGAAAGTACTTATGGGAAAAGTGTTCTCTCAAGATATATTATCATGAAAAACAGAAAAAAAAAATTGTTTAAATGTCTTATCCAAAAAATCTAATTTTTCTACGGTACTTCTAAGCCAACGAAATTAAATAAAAAATGTCTTTGAATATAGTACTCAAGAAAAAAGTACTTTTTGAGAAAGGTACTTTTTAAGAAAAGTACTTTGTAAAAAAGTACGTTTTGAAAAAGCTACTATTTGAAAAAAACTACTTACTTTGAAAAACGTTGTTGGATGGATTTTTCAGAAAGTACTTTTGTGAAAAGTATTCTTTTAAAATATATTATCATGAAAAACAATTTTGCTTGAACGTCTTATAAAAAAAGCAAATTTTTCTAGGGTTTTTGAAAATAGTACTTTAAAAAAATACTTTTTTACTTCTTTAATGATGTTTGAAATAATTAAATATAAGTGATTTAATAACTGCCAAATGCCCTTCATGGAAGTCCATAAATTGTTGTGATCTTATTAATATTCTGTAGATCATTTAAATTAATTGAAACTTTTATAATTTTCAAACTTTGTGAAATACAAAATAGCATTATAGTGCAGTTGCCCCGTTTTTTGCTGCCAATCAAATATACAATTGGCCAATGAGTTTTATTATTAACAAACATTAACCAACTCTTTTAATAATCACCCAAAAGAAACAAAATTGCTGACGACAATTACCAGCGAAAAAAGCAAAAACACAAGAGAAAATGGTCCCAAAATTATGTGAGTGAACAAATAACAAAATTGTGGGAAAAAAAGAAAAAACTGTACGTTATAATAATTTTGGGAAAATAGAAAATTTTTTGGGGTTCAAAATTATTACCGATTTTTGGCATATAAAAAAGGGTCTCAATGATATTTTCATAAAACTCTATAATTTTTAATTGTTAATTCTTAAAATTTTCTTTGAATGAATGAATAATATATTTTTTCTGTAACTGTTTACTAAATCCAATAGCACCCTACAGCAATTAGGACAGAAGTGTACGATGATTCTTATTCCAAAAGGCAGACCTGTGAAATCTATTAAACTTAAAAGTTCATGTGAAACAACTTTAACTAAAAGAAATTTCAAAATCAATTAAAAGAAGTATTGATTCAATTAATACAATAATAAGATAAAAACAATTAAACTGTTTTCATCAAAATATGTGCACTATTAAGCACTTCCAAGACCTACCACGCTTGCGCTGTTTCTCCAATTCATAAATTTAAAAAAATGTCGAGTAAAAAAAACTCTCAAATACTTCTTTTATTTCATTTTTCATAAACAAATTCGTACATAAAACCACTCTAATCATACATAATTTTTAATGATCAATACAACGAATTTAAAGCGTTTGTATTTTTTGATTTCTTTATATGTGTGTGTGTGTGTGTGTGCGTGTGTGTTTTATATTTTAATAAATTGCTTGGCAGCTTGTTTTTTGGTTTATGGCAAGACAACATTCGCCTTAAGATCACACACACACACACACACAACTGGAGCATTTCACTACACGACAATAGTTGGTTGTTAATAATTTATTTATGTTGTTTTTTTAACTTTTTTTGTAAATATTAAGTAAAGCAAAAAATTAAAGAAACATATTTTAATTTGACAAAAAATTAAAACAGCAAAAAGTCTTACTGCCGTGTATTTATGAAAACAAAAATAATCTGCAGTTGAAGATCACGATTTCAAGTACACTCTCCGACTTCATATATTTTTCTTTCAATTATTACGGCCGTTAATTTTGAAATTGAGTTGTTAATTCAGTGGATTTTGTTTCGACTACACAGAGAATATATTTGAATGTTTGTTTGCTTTGCAAAAATTTTTCAAACAAAAACTTTGTCCTAAATTATACTTAATTAATGGATTTTATAAGTTAAGTATTGAAGTCGTACTGCCAGTTTTTATTAATTCCGGTGATATATTTAAGAATATGAAATATAGGCGTTTCCATGATGTCGAACGTGACGCTGGAAGTATTTCAAGAAAAAGGTGAAACATTGAAAATAAAACACTTTTCAATTTATATTTTCATTTATATTTTATTAATCCCGGTGATATATTCAAGAATATAACACATGAAATATGGGCGTTTCCATATGATGTTGAACGTGGCGCTGGACACATTTAAAAAAATCGAGAAATATTGAAAATAAAACACTTTTCAATTTATACTTTCATTTATATTTAATTAATTCCGCTGATATATTTAAGAATATGAATATGGGCTTTTCCATGATGCTGCAAACATTTCAACAAAAAGGTGAAACATTGAAAATAAAACACTGTTCAATTTTTATTTTCTTTTATATTTAATTAATTCCCCTGATATATTTAAGAATATGAAATATGGGCGTTTCCATATGATGTCGAACGTGACGCTGGACACATTTAAAAAAAATCGAGAAACATTAAATATATTTTCATTTATATTTAATTAATTCCGCTGATATATTTAAGAATATGAATATGGGCTTTTCCATGATGTCGAACATGATGCTGCAAACATTTCAAGAAAAAGGTGAAACACTGAAAATAAAACACTTTTCAATTTATATTGAAAAGTGTTTTCAATGATATATTTGAAAATATAAAATATTAAATATGGGCGCTTCCATGAAGTTGAACATTTCAAGAAAAAGAAAAAATACTGAAAACAACACTTTTTAATTCGATATTAATTGTGATTTCTTCTTTTTAATCCATTCTCATGTGACAAAAACAAACGTTTCTGATTTCAGTGGCCGGCTCTGAAGGGATTTTTTAGTGTAACCGATTTTAAAATATCGAAGTCTGATGTTGTTTTAAAATTAAATGCGCGGCCCCATCACCTCAATAGAAAATCTCCTTCGTACGATTTACATAAAATGAGAAATTTCACTTTGCTTTTGTTTTTTATATTAGAAATTGCTCGCTGGGAAATTTCTCAATTACAGTCTCACGTAACATATCGCATATGACATTATTATCTATTATAAAGGATTTTTATATTATTTATAATCTCCTAAATGCCCAAATATTTTGTTTGGTTTATTGTGTGGTCAAGTTTGTCTCTAGGCCGCACGTTATTGGGTCTCATTCCAAATCATCAGCAGACTTAAACAGTTTAAATTTACTCCAACCAGCAGAATGTATTCAATGTTTTTATAAAAATATGACAACACACTGACAAAAAAAGTATCACTGTGGCGGCATAATTTATTTTAGTATTGCGGCAATAATTTTAAAATCTAATTTAATTTACATAAAGTTTATTATAAAAATAAAAAAAACAACAACAAGTAGGAGCAACAAATTTATTGCGAGACATAAAAATACATTCCTGAGTTACAGATAAGCAAAAACCCTGTTGCAGCAGCCACTAAAATCGATAAAAAATTTTGAAAACGTGTCAATTAGACTGCGACACACGCAACCGAAAATATGCGACAAAGCAACTCCCATTTGGCTCCTGCAATTCATCATAATGAATATTTGAAAAAAATTCCTACTCCATTTACCATGTTCATAATATTATTTTCTTACAAAGAAACTTCAAATAAAAATTAAAATAATAAAAACATAAAAAAATAAAAATTCAAATTACATTCAAATTATTTCCTTTTTTCTACGCTGCCCCAAATGAAATGCGCCGCTTGTGGCAGGTGAGTGAGTGTAAGTGATTAATGTCCGAACGAGTTGCGCTTAGCAACTGCTGCTCCAATAAACAGTTGCACCATTTCAGATTTATCTGCCACTTAATTCTAGTCGTAAATATGTTTGGACCATAAATTTCCTCACCAGCCAAAACGGGCAATTAGTCAATTGAAACTGCAACTCCATAAAAACAGTTGAAAAAAATTATTAAAAAAATATTAATAAATAAATGAAAATTAATAGAAAACATACAATTAAGAAACTGCTAAACGAAATATATTTTTCAGTTGTAACATTTCAAATTCACTCACCACTACAGAGGGGCAGAGTGGTATGTGTGTGTGTGTGTGTGTGTGTGTGTGTGTGTTTTGCTGTTGCCAACAGAGTAGAAAATATTGCATAATTGGGTCAATTACTTAAAGGCTTTACTCGGAAATCAGGTTTCTTTTTCTGTTAAATCTTTTATATGAGTTTTAAATTATATATTTGGCACCCTACAAGTCGTTCATTAGTGCAGTGGAAATTATGTCACTTCTTTCAAAATCTTTATATAGAACAACTGCTGAACTTAAAATATTATTTTGAAAATGTTGCCCTTTTATTTTTATGTAATTTATTTTTGTCTTGAAGTAGTACACCGGGGATGATGACCCCTTCATATGCAGTACATTTTGAAGGCACTAGAAAAGTGGGGATATTGTTAAGAGGACAGATGAAGAAGGATGAGAACATAAAAATGTTTTTGCAGCAATTTTTACTGTTTACTTTGACTCATTAATTTTTTTTCTACAGGAAAATAAAATAAAAATGCCTGTATTGGGATTTTGAAATCTCTTCTGGGAGTTATGGGAATCTACGAAAAGAACATGAAACGGCTTTTGTCAGCTTATTTAAGTCTTGTTTCCACTACAGTAAGAATTTTGTTTGATGAAATTAAAAACAAATAAAAATTTTAGGGCTTCACACGTTTTTATGAGTTTTTAGTCTCTTCTGCTAATGAAATTTAAATATAGGAAACTCTGCTTTTAATACAAATATATAAAAAAATTTTTTTTTATATAAAATAATGTTTATAACAATGCAGCATAAGTAGTAAAAAAATCCCAATGAGGGGATTTTGAAATTTATTTTTGGGCATTTTGGGGATCTCAGAAACTTTTAAAATTTGGCTTCCTTCACATTATTTATATCAGTTTCCAATAGAGCAAGAATTTTCTGCCGAAATTACTGTTAAATTAAAATATTAGGGTTTCTCTTTCATTAACACTTTCTTTTAAACTTGTCTGCTTTGGATATTTCAATAACAGAAATTCGAATTTTAACATGAATTTACATTAAATAAAGAATTTTCTTAATATAAAATGATGTTTTTAACAATGCAGCATAAGTACTAGAGAAAATCCCAATTAGGGGATTTTGAATTTTGTTTTGGGAATCATGGGGATTTCAGAAACATTTCAGAATTGGCTATCCTTTATGATAATACAGCATAAATACTTAAGACAATCCCTATTGGGAGATTTTGAATTTTATTTTTGGGAATTATGGGGATCTTTGATAAAATTAAAAATTGGTTTCCTTCACATTTATATTATCAAAGCAAGAATTTTCGGCTGTCATTACTTTTTAATTAAAATTGTAGGTCTTATTTTATATTAAGATTTTCTATGTTTTTTTACCCGCTTCTGCCACAGAAATTTCAATATAAAAAATTCTAGTTTTAACATAAATTTATATTAAATAAAATAACTATTGAATAGAAAATGATGTCAGAAAAAAAATTGTTATAACAATCCAGCATAAATCGTAAAGAAATTTCCAATTTTGGGAATTTAAATTTTTTTTTGGGAATTATGGGGATCTCAGAAAAAACTAAGAATTGGCTTCTTTCGTATTATTTACATCAGCTTCCAATAAAGCAAGAATTTTCGGACGAAAATACTGTTAAAAAAGTTTAGGGTTTTTATGGTTTTTAGTCTCTTCTGCCACAGAACTTTAAATAGAGAAAATTTTAATTTTTTTTTGAATTTAATATTTAAATAAAGAAGTTTTTAAATAAAAAATGCTAAAAGGAGAAAAATTTCATAACAATTTAGTGCGATTGGGGACATCATAATTATTTTCATTTATACATTCAAAAGCTCCCACTGTGCAGCATAACTCGCCGGTCTTTAAAACCGATTCTAATACTGTTAACTATCTTTTATGAATAAACATACATATAATTAAAGTTTCGAAGCAAGAAAAAAGAACTAGAAAAAGATCTCGCAAATTAATAAATATCAATTATTTTTTTTTTTCTAAAAAGAAACAAAAAAAAAAAAAATCTGCATCAACGATAGACGGCCACAGGAAAAATATTAACAAGTGCTAAGAAAACCAAACATGAACTGGTCCAAATCACACTCCTCTATTAAAACACATGCACACACACATGCACATGTACACAAGCACACATGTGTGTGTAGCAAGAGAAAAAACAACCAGCAACAACACGTTAATGAATACGCTGGAGTATTACAAAAGAGTTTGCAAACGCTTTTAATACCTTTTACTTTAAATTAAAGTTAAACAAAAAAAAAAAAGAAAAAAAAAACCAACTCCTTTAATATTTCAGCTGCAAGAAATTAGCGTATAATAAATAAAATAAAATAAAATAAATTATTTAAAGTGAAAGTATTCAAATGCCCAAAATGAAAAAAAAAAAACATTTTCAGTTCAACAGTTTTGCTCGCCACTCTGTTGTCTGCTGTTGTTGTTGCTGCTGCTGTTGTTGTTCGCTGCGGTGTGAATAAATTTTAAATGGTAACAGTCTTTATTTGCTTAAACAGCAAATAATGCAGCGCAACATAATCCCCCAGTCAGTGATATTCAATAAATAAAAGCGGCCAAATTTTTTCTTCTCATTTTGTTGTTGGTCTTTTTTTTTTTTTTTTCTTAGCCTCCATTGGCTGGCTGGGGATAATAAAAATTATAATTCGCAAAAATCTAGAGCAATTAGTTGATATGAAATTTATTCAGCTGATGCAATCAAATGGAATGTCTTCGGCTGCTGTTGATCGCTGGGAAACTTGTAACGCGCAAAAACAAAAATCGTGTTTTCAAATATTCACCGGAATTAAGAAACTTCCAGCTTTTAAAGAGGAAAAAGAATGGGAACAAATATTTTTGCAAATGCCTGAGGAAACTACATAAAAAATTTGACTTGCTATGAAACGAAAGAGTTAAGACACGAACTTTGATTTGGTTTTCAATTTATTGAATTCAATTTCTGGTAACTTGAAGGCATTTCAAAATAAGGAGAATCTCAACGCTTAAAAAAAAGTTGCAGATAATTTCCGAAGAGTTTTTTTTTATATGTAGGAATTTTACAATTTTGAAAAGACTCAACACTTTTAAGAAGAAAAATTTTTTAATTATTCAAAATTATTTAATTATTTAAAAATAAAAATAACTTTTTCACAGACTTAAAACTCAAACTTGAAATTTTCGCAAAATCAATTTAAAAACTTTTTTCTTGGAATTTTGAGTTTCAGGGCATTTCAAACTGTAAAAGAAATTTAAATGCTTGAAAAAAATTGGAAATTAAGTGCGAAAGCAATTTTCTTAAATTTTTCAAGAATTTGAGAAATTGTTGCATGAAGATATTTCAGAAGTTTTGAAAAGTTATCTCAGCGATTTAAACAAAAAAAAAAAATTTTAAATATTTCTTATAGAATTAATTAATTTATGGTTGAAAAAAAATGTATTTCACAGACGATTCTGAAATTTTTTCTGTGTATTAAACTCTGCAAATATTTTAGAAATTTTGGAACTCAACGCATTTTAAAATACAAAAAAATATTTATATTTACTTTATAAATAAAAAAGTTGCTTTTTCATTCCAGGACTCAACACGAAAATGGCACTGTTGGTCTTGTTATTTATATTTTTATGTGAAAAAATAAATCTTAAATTTTCTTAAAAAAATCGCAAAAAGAGTAACGAATTATGGAAAAATAAATAAATTATTTAAGTTAAAATAAAGAGATCTTAAGGATGAAAATATCGGGGAGTTTAAAATTATTTAAAATTATTTGAAAGAGAGTTCGAATTTATTAATCATAAATTTATATATTTATGCCATAATAAGTCGACTTTAAATCAATTATTTTATATAAAAAGAACATGATTTTGATTCTTACAAAATATTCCCCGCTTCTCTTCACCGCTTCCCTGAAAAAACTGAATTATTATGTAAAAACAATTATATAGAATGGGACAAAAAAAAAATTATAAACTAAATAACATTTTCATTTTATTAATTCCGCTGATGTATTTAAGAATATAAAATATGAAGTATGGGTTTTTCCATAATGTCGAACGTGACCCTTTAAATATTTCAAGAAAAAGGTGCAACATTGAAAATAAAATACTTTTTAATTTTTATTTTCATTTATATTTTATTGGTTCCAGTGATATATTTAAGAATATGAATTATGAAATATGGGCGTTTCCATGGTATCGTATCTGACGCTGGCAACATTTCAAGAAGAAGGTGAAATATTGAAAAAAAAATGCTTTTCCATTTTTATTTTATTAGTCCCAGTGATATATTTAAGAACATGAAATATGGGCGTTTCCATAATGTCGAACATGACGCCGGAACCATTTCAAGAAAAAGGTGAAAAATTGAAAAAATTTAAAAAAAATGGAGAAAAATTTAAAATAAAACACTTTTAAATATTTCTTTTCATTTATATTTTATTTATTCCGATGATATATTTAAGAATATGAAATATGGGCGTTTCCAAGATGTCGAAGATTTCAAGAAAAAGAAAAATATACTGAAAATAACACTTTGTCAATTCGACATTAATTGTGAGTTCTTCTTTTTAATGCATTCACATGTGACAGGAACAAAAGTTTCTGATTTCAGCGACCGGCCCTGAAGCGATTTTTTAGTGCCACCGAGTTGAAAATATCGAACTCTGATGTTGTTTTAAAATGAAATGCCCGGCCTCATCACCTCAATATAAAATCTCCTTCGTATTATTCGCATAAAATGAACAATTTAAATTCTGTTCTTGTTTTATATCATAAATTGTTCGCTGGGAAATTTCGTAATTACAGTCGCACGTGACATTTCGCATGTCACGTGCGTTTTTCTGTTATTTTATTTAAAAAAAATTTGCCTTTTCATATCAGGATTTAACACGAAAATCGGTCTCGTTATTTCAGGGACTATTTTTTCCTTAAAAATTATTTAATATTTGACATTTTTTGAATTTTTTACATTTTTGAAAATTGCTAAACGCCAGACTGTTGCAGGCAGAAAAAAAAATTACATCCACGTTTTGTCAAAAATCGCTTTTGAAAGCTCCCAACGCTGACAGCCGCCGTTCATAAATTGAAGTTTTTGTCTCTCTACATTCTGGTTCGGCATAAGAATTAAAACCCCAGGCGCTTAACTGCCTGCACAATTACAATATTCGGGCTCTCTAAAAAACTACTTCCCAATTGGCTAATAAAATTACTGAAATCGATTAATTGAATAACAATTTGCCAACAATTTAATAAATTTCAGCTAAACATTTTAATGAGTCTGATGATGGGGAAAACTCATAATAATTCCAGCGTTTAATTGTGATAAATAAACCACAATTAGCCGCTTAAGGGGGAGCTGTCGTCACCTGTCTCAGAACATTCGACGTGAACACACAATTACACACGTTTCAAACACAATTCACATGATTGATTTCAACACCGCGTCGTTGTGTAACTAAAGCAAAACCAGAACAAGAAAAAGATAAAAAATATAAAAAAAAAAATAATTATAAAACACTGGGAAAAATTTAAATCAAAACGTTTGAATCAACCAACAATTAATTGAATCAGTCAGCCGGTCATGCAGAAGGTGCGAAAGACAAATCTTTTCAAAGCGAAACGCAACAAAAAAATTATATAATTTAATTATCCAGCATAAGACGAATTATTAACAGGCAATTAGACGAAATATTGGGAGAGAGAGAGAAAAGATCAAAACAATTTCATTAACTATAACGACGCATTAATAATTTCCGTTAACAATTTGCTTTGAGCCTGCAACTCTGGCCAACAACTCCAACTCATGCGGCCAATTGAGAAATCGATTATTAAATATTTCCCAACCGATTAGTCGTTGGGGTTAATCGAATCTCGTTGTCATTTTTTGTCAAATTATCAAGTTGTTTCAATTTAATCGTGTATTTAAGCAAATTAACATTGTTTTTTCTCTCAAGTCATTTGCTGCTGCTGCCGCTGTTGCTATTGTTGTTGTTCAAACATGAATTTAATTTAATTTAATGTATTTAAACTATTCAAAAATTATAACATAAAAATGTAGTTTAAGGTCAATTTTACATTCGAAATACAGAAATTGTGTTCGAGAAGTAAGAAAAATGTTGGGAAAAAAAAAACAAAAACAACAGCAACAAAACATTCCACGCGACTGCAAATATTTGAAAACGAAATAGTTTTTATTTGTAAATGACATTTAAGAGCAGGGACGTGGAAGAGATTTTTTTCCCCTTTAAATAGAAGAGGGGTGTGTAATGAAATCAGCAGAGATAACAAATTAAATTCTTTTCCTTTTTAAGGCGGCATCCCGTCCATTGGGACCGCTTTGGACTGGTCGATTTTGAAAAATCAAAAAAAAAGAAAAAACTCTTTATTAACATTTTTCAACGCAACGATTGCTAAAATCGATTCCCACTAACCAGCTCTTCGATCGCCACTAACCGACTCGAAATTGGGCTTCACTCGTTTGTGAAGTGTGCAGTCCTTGATGAGAATCCTTTTACAGGATTCAAGAAATAAATAAATCTACGACGTGAAAGTCGTTCAATTCATTTAAAAAATAATGGCAGTTTGATAATTAAATCGATATTTAACTTTAATTTTGAAAGGCTGGTGGTTCGAAAAGTATATTTTTTTATTCAGAAAGACTTGATAAATAAAACAGATCTCGGGGGAAGGTTTTATTGAATATTCAACTTAAACTGCAGAGCATAGTAGCTGTTTTCAAAAGCCACTGCACTTTAATCGTTACAACTCATTTGCATTTTTTTTTGGTTTGCTTATTACCATGATTATTAAAGGGTGTTTTTTATAGAGGTATAAAACTGTTTGGCTGGCATCACAAGGCCAACTGTCACGTCTGATTTGGCATTTCATTTCAATTCATGGATTGACGTCTGCGCAACTCTTTCAAATTGTGCAAAATTTATTTTAAAATTTATAATTCTTTTCAAAATGCATGTCGCGAGAATTTCTTTTCGCTAGAATAGTTGCGCCAATAAATAAAACTGCCGTATTTGTGAGGATGATAATCCGGAAGTTATTGTTGCCTCCAGAAAAACTGGCTGCATCGACTGAGAAATCCGTATGAGCTGGTGGAATCATTCGTCCATATTTCTTTAAAAACGAAGCTCGACAAAACGTTGCCATGACGTTTTGACATTTGCGTTCATCAATTGATCGCAACCATAATGCTCAGGAGCTCCGTAGCAGCATGTGACATAACTCGAGCCACAAGTGATTTATTGAAGGGAACGTTTGGCGAACGCCTCGTTTCATATTTCGCACCCGTTAAGTGGCCTCTACAAGCGTGCGATTTAACGCCGCTAGACTATTTTCTATGCGACATGTGACGTCGCTGGTCTACACCGATAAGCTTCAAATGATTAACCAACTTGAAGGACAGCTCATAATATAATTGTGGCAAAAGGTCATCGAAAATTGGACCCACAGATTAAACTACGTTCCAGCCAGCCGTGGCGGTCATATGCCAGAAGTGATATTTCTATTATAATTGCAGCCGATTTTCTTTCGAAAGATGAAAATCGCATGTCAATTTAAAAAGTTCATCAATTCAAAAATCAAATCCAGTTCCGTAACCCTACAATCAAACAATTGAGTGGAAATTGTAAATGACGCTTTGCCTTTTACTTTACGCCATGCCCGGGAAGAAGCGATCATTTTGCATGCCTTCTGCTACGCCCCTGCCTGCTCGTTAATATAAAAGTGTTACTGCAACGATCGTAGTTAAAATGAAAAACACTTTATCCATCGACTGAGTAGCTGATTTGCCAAAAGGCCAGATTTCAAAAGTACACAACTACCAACACACCTACACACACACACACACACACGCTCTCACTTACACAATAAATAGAATCAAATTTGAAATCGCTGCCGATCTATTCGTATTTCAATAGTTATGAAAATGTATTTTGATTTTACAAACCGAAAATGTGTTACAATTTGCTATTTATTTTCCCTCTTCTTATTCAACACCAACAAACTTCTGTAGCGTTTTCTAAGCGTTCTATGGAAATCGCATATAATCAATCAAATCAACGAGCCACAGTCCGCACAATCGTTCGTTTATATATTCAATTATTTGTCCATTGATTGCAGTTAAATGGCAAAAAAAAAATTATTAATGCAGCCATAAACCACAAATTGGCAATTTAAAAGCGATACACACAATTTAGCCACTTCCAAAATAGTCGCCAAGTACAGTGAAGCCCATTAAAGCGGGAAGAATTGTTTGGGCAAATAAAAAGAATTTTTGTGATTTATTGCGCAGGTCTAATTTTTAGAGGAAACCGCAGGAAAAATGTCACATAAATTTTTTTTATTTATAATTAAAAAAAGGGTATATTTTTTGTTAGACATGAAGTACAGTGAAGCCCATTAAAGCGGATAGAATTTTTTTTGGGAAATAGAAAGCATTTTTAACAAAAATGTCATTTTAATTTCAATAACAATTAAAAAAGAATATATTTTTCGTTAGACATTTTGCTTCCACTGTCACTTGCCCGCAATGTCAAGACGTTTTACTGTTTGAAACCGCTTCTAAAGCGCTTGTGTTAATTTAGGAATTTTGTAGGCGTGATTCGCCGTCTGCTGCCAACTGCCAAAGAACAGGATTTTGAATACTTTTCTTGTTAAATTTTTTAGTTCTGACAGATAATTGCGAATAATAATGCAAAAGCTTTAAGGAAAAGCATTAAATTTTAATGGATTTTTTGCAGTTGGTTCCTTAAGCATTTCAATACGTTAGAAAAATATTAGAATGTACGTGGTGGCTTCCAACACAAAACGGTAGTCAATCAAACGATTAAAAAAATTGATTTGCTTTATTCTAATTTTTTCTCTCTCTTTTTGTTAATTAAAAGCTCTACATTTAGAGTCTAGAAAACCCCGCCGGATTTCAGAAATTCTATTTTGCCAACGAGCGTAAAAAAAACTGGCAGAAATTAGCATTTTAAATTAATTGTTTATCGGCATTTGAAATCAACATGATATCAGAAACTTGACAGTTGCAAAAGCGTTTAATTACACACACACACACACACACACACATACACTGGGACACATAAAATGTATTTAAGCGCATTAATGTTTTGATATTGTGTGTCTTTTACAAATCGTTTTAATATCGATTAACAGCTTAATTGCACTTTTTGCTCGGCAATCGATCATGAAGAACAGAAAAAAACCAAACAAAAGACTTAAGCCACACACTTGATTAAAGAGTCAGTATTTAAATATTTTGTTTTGAAATCAATCAAAAACATTCAATAAAAACAACAACATTAAATAAACTCAAACAAGTGAAAAGGATATTGCACAAGACACATCCGAGCTTTAACAGCAGATAGTGGCCCTATTATTGATGACTCTCTGAGATCTAAGCAGGTGGCATCGCTGTACATAATCTCTCCAGTGTAGCCAGAGTTTGGGTTACGGTGAATGCAGGCGCTAAATTAGCGCTTTTAATACCCATAGAATTTAGTATATGAATTGTATTTAAATTGCACTACTGAGACCCCTAGTGGTGGGAGTTAAGAATAAATTAAGTAACCCGGCAGTTTATAAATAAGAAGCGCGATTGTAGTGGAATTACATAAATCGTTTACAAATATTGTAGTATTTTTAGTCTTTCAATACAATATTTAAAGAAAATTGAAACTTTTCCTCAATTGAAATTTTAAAAAGACACAACAAGAGTCTAAGAAATTGGAAACATGTAAAAGAAAAGATGTTAAAAAAATTTTTATATATCAACATTTTCATTCAAAAGTTGTTATTTTAGTGTAAAATTATGTGACTAGTAAAAGGGGAAAAAATCCCACAATTCCCAAAAAAAATATCAAAATCCCAAAATTGGAATTTTGCAGATTTTTAATATTTTACACCAAACGCACTTCATTTTTAACTTCGCGCTAGGAAATTTGCAAATTAAAAAAAAACCGGTTAGTTACTGGTCTTATTCCGGATTGAGAAAAAAATCAAGTTCTCATCAGGCCTCTACGTTGGATCGCTTTACAATTGTCAAACTACTTTCTAAACTTTTTTTGAATAAAAATATCAAATTCTTTAAAATAATTCCTAATTTTGTGTTCTTTTTCTTGCAGTTGGAAGTCTACGTGGCAAAAGTCTACTGGCAAAATATAAAACCGTAAGTCAACTATTTATTAACCATAAAAACGCCTGCAATAATTGAATATTTTTATGAAGTTTTCTATAAAAGAAATTAACATAACCAGCCATGAAAGAATATTAAATATATATTTAGTTTGATCGTTGACCTGTTGTATTATAATAATCTTCTTGTTTTATCGTTCGGCTATAGGTCAGGTTTTTAAAAAATCAATAAACACTAAATATTTTTTGATTATTTAATCTTTATTTAATGTTATTTTTCCCAATATTTCGAATAGCTTCGCTATTCATCTTCAGGGGAACACTGTTGGGTACAAAACAATATATGATAAACATTAAAATTATTTTTGAGAATGTAAAAATATTACAACAAGAAAACCATTATTCCAGGAGATTTACTTTAGAGATGTTACACATAATTGACGTTCCTGCAGAGAAAAGACTTAACTATAAACAAGACACAGAGAAATGCGCTCAAATTTACAGAAGTGTGTTAAACAAACACAAAAAACAACATAAACAAATCAGTTTTCGCAGCTAAGGACTACAGACGATCGACATATTGAAAATATGTTAATTCAATACAATTTTATTTAATTTTTAATTTACATGTATGTAATTGTAAATTTATTAGAAATAATCAAAACTTAATTTTAATGTTTATCATATATTGTTTTGTACCCAACAGTGTTCCCCTGAAGATGAATAGCGAAGCTATTCGAAATATTGGGAAAAATAACATTAAATAAAGATTAAATAATCAAAAAATATTTAGTGTTTATTGATTTTTTAAAAACCTGACCTATAGCCGAACGATAAAACAAGAAGATTATTAATATTAAATATAAAAATAATAGAATATTGACTGCAACAGTCGGATTATCCATAATAAATATTTGGCAGGCAGGCAGGCTCGGCTGTGCCGAGACCGGCATCAACTTTATTGACTTTTAATTATTTTGGCCATAAACGCAACTTTAAGATTTCTAGATCTGTGAGCCACTACATTCAAAACACTTTAATTTATTTATTGAACTTAAAATCTTGCAGAATTATTCTGTAACGAGGCTGAGTTTTGTTTTGATAACAAAAATATTTAAATTTTTTTTTAAATTTATATAACAAACGACCTCTAAATTGCAAATTCTTCTGGAAAAAAAAGTGTTTGCATTTTTTATTTAATTACTAAATACGTTGAATTAAAAGTTGCGATTTTTTAAAATTTTTTCAAAATCTCGTAACAAAAATAATCCAAAATAATTTGAATATTTATAAGCGTTGAACTTGGCGGCGTGCAGTTAAATCTTGCAGATTTATTCTAGGACAAGGTTAATTTTATTTTCATGATATTAAAATTCTGTGAATTTTGATAAAAAAAAAAGACTTTGCAAATGACCTCGAAATTGAAATTGTTTCTTTTTTTTTTTTAATTTCTTCAAATCTATTTTGAATCGTTCTTTACTCTCGTCGAAAGATCGTAAACGCAGTTGATATTTTTATTGTGAGAACGTTTAAAGCAAGTTGTCCGTTTTATTACAAAAATTCTATTAAACGGTTTGAATCTTGAGACTAAAATGTCTATTAAGAAATCGGATCCCATGGAAATATATACTCGGATGTATCATTTAAAGGAAAAATGGCAAGAAATCAGACATATATCAGGTACAGCCAAGTGGCACTTCTGCGGCTGCGATGATCAGGAGGAAAAAGAACAGTCTATTTAGAAAAATAGTTGTTCGATTTTTATTAAAATTCGTTTTTAAATAAAATTTTTTATAGTAAAATGTTCTATAGCATTAAAATTAAATTTAAATGCGCAGTTTTTCCCAAATTAATTATATAAAAAATATTGAATTTCTTGGCAAGATTTTGGGGAAAAAGGAATTAGCTCATAATTAAAATTGTAGCTTTTATGTGGAGTTTTTTTTATGAAAAAATAAATGCGTTAAATATTTCCTGATTTAGAAAAATTCTCAAAAACCATGTGTGTTAATAACTTCAGCAAAGGAGCAACGTAAAAAAAGAACAATGTAAATGTCATGAAAAGAGTCACATACAACATGTCACAAGCGTCATTTCGTATACGTCATGTCACATGCGTTACGTCACAAGTGTCTTGTCAAATGCAACGTATCACAAGTGTCAAGTCATATGTGATATCTGACATTTCTCATGCGGCATTTCACATGCGCCATATCACAAGCGACATGTCACATACGACAAGTCACGTGCGACAACGCAAATACTATGTGACACGTGCGCCATTCGTTATTACATTATTTGACAAAAATTTAATTATAAATAATATTGAAGCAAAATTACAAAAATTTGGGCGATTGGTGGTCCAGCATTCTAGAATTAGTCACATTCAATTATTTCTCCAGGTTTCACTTTTATGAGCGTTCTAACCCATGGCCGAAATAAGTATTTCTGTTTATAATAAAAATTAAAAATTATTTAAAGTCAAACTTTGCACCCTTTTTGAGGCCATTTTAGAGTTATAATCCATACCTTTTCAATACAAAAATCTGTTTAATTTTGACTGCTTTTAATTGAAATATCCATGAAGTCACATTCGACACCATGGAAATGCCCATACATACGATCGCATAATGTGCAACTACATTTTAGCTAAGAATCTCTTGTTATGATTAACTTCTAAAAAGTTTTTTAAAAAACAAAATCTGAGATCATTTTGATTTGAAGAAATTCTTAAAAAAACAACGTTCAATTTCGAGGTCATTTGCAAATTTTTTTCTTCTTATTTTTCTATTTTTTTGTATCAAAATTCGTAGAACTTGAATGTCATGAAAATAAAATTAGCCTTGGCCTAGGATAAATCTGCAAGATCTCACTGCACGCCGCCAAGTTCAACGCTCATAAATATTCAAATTATTTTGGATTATTTTTGTTACAAGATTTTAGAAAAAAAAAATCGCAACTTAAATGAGAATCTTTTATGCCAGCAAAGCTCATTTGAAATGATTTAGTGGACACTGAGATGAATTAAACGTGTTTAGCAATTTTAAATAAAAAAATGCAAACACTTTTTTTCAACAAGAATTTAGAGGTCGTTTGTAGTTTGAATTTAAATTTAAAAAAAAATTAAAATATTTTTGATATCAAAACAAAACGCAGAATCGTTGCAGAATAATTCTGCAAAATTTCAAACTCTACTGCCAAGTTCACTAAATAAATTAAAATGTTTTATTAACATTAATTCGGGCTTTTTATTTCAAAACGACTCTATTAAGACGTTTATCGCTAATAATTGTCTAACTGCAGTCTATCTTGATTTGTTGTAATGCTAACTGATAATAACAAGAGGGGAGAACAGAAAATACAAAAACAGCAACATTAAATTTATAAATTATGTGATTTCATATTCACAATATATACAGAAGTGGTTGACTGCATGATCTGCGTATGATCAGCCAGATCGTGTAGATCTGAAAAGTTTGTTTTGCTTGAGAGTGAAATATTTAATAAATGAAAAAGTTTTACCAAACTTTTATACAAAAGCAAATTGTTATTAAAATAAAATTTCAATTAAATATCGGGTGTTTATTATAGAGTGTTACAACTTTGAGTTGGCATCACTGCTTTATTTGAGCACCCATTTAACAGCTGATAGTTGCTTTTTGTTTAGTTCGCTTTGACATTTCATCATGGATCGACTTACGCCAGAGCAACGCATGCAAATTATGGAAATTTTTAATCAATATAATGGTTCTGTTCGTCAAACTTATCGTGCACATTGTCCATTCAAAATTTAATTTTCCCATGAAGCACATTTTTGGTTGAATGGGAACGTAAATAAAAAGAATTATTGCATTTGGAAAGAGAAGAATCCACAAGCTTTTGTTGCATCCACAGAAAATTACTGTTTTGGCGCTTTTAGGGCTGGCGGAGTCATTGGCCCGTATGTCTTCAAAAACGATGATGGTCAGAATGTTGCTGTCAATGGTGAAGGGTATAGGAACATGATTCGAAGTTTTTTCGTACCTCAATTACCTGGCCTTAATCTGGCTGATATGTGGTTCCAACAGGGCGGAGCCACATGCCACACAGCGGCCGCTACAATTGATTTAATCAAGGAAACTTTTGATGAACATATAACTTCACGAAGATCGTGTGATTTAACCCCTTTTAATTATTTCCTTTGGGGTTATGTAAAGTCACTTGTGTACGTCGATAAACCACAAACAATTGAACACCTGGAAATCAACAGTCGAAGAGTTATTGGCGAGATACGATCGCGAATGCTGCGAAAAGTTTGTGAAAATTGGGTTTCCAGATTGCACCTTGTAGGCGCCAGCCATGGCGACCTTATGGCCGAAATCATATTTAAACATTAATGTTATAAAATTTTCTATCCAATAAAGACCGTTTCATTGATATCAAAAATATATTTCTATATTTTATTATGATTTAAACTTGTATCACTCTATAAAAAACATCCGATACTTAAAAAGCAGCATTTAAAATTTGATGCTTTTAAAAGTATTAAAAATTTTACTTATTTAATAACAATTGAATTAAATCCTTAAATTAATTTTGTTAATAATTTAATCTCTAAAGTTCAAATAATATCACGCCTCATTAAATTTAATTATTTGTAAAATTTTTCAACGGCCAACGAGGGCAAATCACAGAATTTATTTAATATTTTGAACTGAATCGCTTTCTTTAAAGGTAAAAAGTTTTATTTATTTTTTAATATTTCAACACTTCTTTGGATGAATTTTTCAGAAATTAAAAATGTTTATTTTGGTTTTTTTAATATTGAATTTCCTGAACAAGGCAGGCAACTAAAGAAGTGACGAAATATTGAAAAGTTAATAAAACAGACTCTGCGTTTTATTAAAACAAATTGTGTATCCGTAAGAATTTAAAAAGTCTGTGCAAAATTTAATTCGAAAAACCTAAATTTCCAGTTTTTATTTGAAGAGATCTGAGACCACTTTGAAATGCTACTTTTACTTCGTTACGCCAACGGCTTCTGACTTTAAGCCATTCAAGGCTGCTTTCTTCCACAGACTAACACTGTTATTTGTGTTGTCTTTCAAAGCACATAATCGGATGAATGGCATTAAATTTACGGGAACTGAGAAACATGTCTATAAATAACAGTGATACCCATAGAAAATACCATTATCGATATGTCGACATTTAGTGCACTTTAAATGCAAACACATACACTCATGCCACACCCAAAAACAACAAAAAAAAAACTGCCGTTTAAAATAAAAACTATTGTAGCAGCGATTTACATCAGCAACAGTTTTAAAACAAACAAACAACGACATTAAAAAAAGACTGCAACTAAATCGAAACCATAATCTTTTGGCCAAGTTCTCATGATTGGCTTATGAATGAATATGAGTCATGTCTGGAAATCAACTACCACATGATCACTTATTACTACTCTACTCTACTGCTGCTAAAACCAGCAAAAAATATGCAGGAAAAATAAAACAAAAATATTTGCAAATTTGGCTTTTGACCAAAAGGAAATAACTTTTTTTTTCTTCTCCCCTACTGAATCAACAAAAACAAATATTTTACAGCTAAAAATGAAAAATTATCTACGAGAAGCACGTTTGAATAAAAATTAACTTTAAATACCTTTCAAATGGCCAATTGCCGTGGATTAAAGAGTCGAGGTAAAATTGTGGAAAAGCATAAAACCCATAAAAATTCCTCGGGCGATGTGACAAAAATACGGGGGGAAAAAAGCGACAAAAAAATATGATATTGAAATCAAAGCAAATCGTTGGCAGCTTATTTTGTGATAACTTAATTTATCAAAATAGCGGGCGAGCAACGAGGGTGGTTCAACTGAAATAAATGTGGGCGATATAGCAGACGTGTTGCAAGTACGTCCGCCCGGAAGTAGTCAGTTCCCATCTTCTGTTATATATAACAGTATGAATAAATATATATTTTCAATTATGCACAACTTTATGCAACACCTACAACAACATAATTGCAAAAAAATACACAAAAACAAAAAAAAAAAAAAAAAATAAATACAAATACTTTCATTAAAATTCTTTTAGTTCAAAAAAAAAAGATTTTGCATTCCACAATTCAAAAGTGTGTTCTCAATATCAGAATCAGCAACTCTAAAAATTCCAATAATTTTGCAATTAAAATTGAAAATATTTTTGCCAATAACCTGGAAGCGTTGGGGCAATTTAATAGCCACACCTCGTATTTAAAAAAAAAAAAAAAAACTCAAGTCACCAACAAAATGTTGACTGCGATATTGAAAGCGACTAAAATAGTTGCTGTTGGTGTTGTTTGCTCATTATTGTCGTTCAGCAATATCTTGACTTTATCATCTGGCGTGAACAATGTTCTCATTAAATAATAACATTAACATAAATTGAAATTAAAGCAAAAACGACTGCCAAGTCAAATTTCGTAATAACGTTATAAATCCGCTTGTAGTTGAGATAAAAAATATATATTTTTGCTCGCGAGCATTTTGTTGTTTTAAATATCTATTAATTTCAGCAATTTGATTTGAAAATAATCTTTTTTTATTTATTGAAAAGCTTTTAAAGTATTAAAATATATGCAAATAATTTATAAAAGATATTTTAGATAAATTTTTTTCTTTACCTGATTTTAAAAAATGTTTTTACTGAGATCAGTTTCATAACTGTTCCCCTTAAAGGACTTGCGATATATTTTACTCACAACTGAAAAGCTTTTGATAAAGCTTTCAAATTTAAAAAAAATCACAAACTATATATTTCCTAAAATAAAACTTAAATTTATTTTGAAATTTAAAGAAAATGCTGTTAAAAGTTTAAGAATTTTATTTAAAAAATTTGTACATTCATATTATGTATATTGTATTTCCCAAAAAATCCATGAAAGCTCCGATAATATATTAAAAGCTTCTGCTGAAATAATCTTTAAGTATAAATATTTTAAATAATATTTATAATTCCCATATAAAATATAAAATATATTATGTTTCAAGGTTTGAATGAAACAGTTTGCAAAAGCTTTTCAAGCAAAAAGCTCTCTAAAACCTAAAAAAATTATTGACAAAGAAAATTAAAAATAGATGTTACATTCCCTACCGATACTCAAAATAATATTTCAGCAATACCGCTACGCATATTGATTTTGAGTATCAATAAGAATGAAATATAAAAAATTAGTTGAATCAGTTCTGATTTACTGTTTTTGGTTATACCCTTCAGTTTTCTCTACGATTCGCCCGGGGTAAAAGGGGGTTTTTGCGACGATTGTAGATATGGAACACAAATCGCTGTCAAATCCGAGGGGCACTACTTTGAAGGGGATAACATAGATAATGATGAATAAATAATATGCGTTTGAAATAAATTAACCTTATTTTTGAACAGATCTCGTACAGTATCAGAAAAAGTTCAAAAAATTTGAAAAAAAATGTTATCGAAATGGCATGAAAATTGTTTTGCTTCACAATACTCTTTTCCATAAAAAGCTTTTGAAATGTTTTAATAAAACAAGCTTTAGAAAGCTTTCTTCAGATATCAATTGTTTGAAAAGTTGGATCCAGTACAGAATTTAAAGCTTTTTTCACAGTTTAACTGCTCCATAGATCTTTTTTTTGCAAAGCTTTTATTAATTTAAGTCTAAGTTTTAAAATTCGAAGATCCCTATACGCTAAACTTTGACCAGATTTTCACATGGCTTAAGATAAATCAGATAAATAAGTATGTCTGGAGTTAAATCGACTATGCTTCTGAACATACGTCTAGTACCGAAAAATCGTTTATAGAAATGAAAAAAAAGTATCTAGAGAAAGCCTGAAAATTCTGTAGCTCCACAATGCAATTTCCTCTAAATAGGGTTTTAAAGCTTTTTCGTAAAATTTGCATTAAAAAGTTTTGGTTATATATTTATAAATTGTTTGAAGAATTTACTGTGTTAAGAGTTAAAAATTTTCTTAAATCTAGCTGCTCTTAAGAGCTGTTTTCGTGAGAAAGCTTATTGAATATGTTTCTTAGTTGAAAACGCGAATTTTGCTATCCTCCAAATTCGATCTTCTAGTTTAAGATAAAACGAATAAAAAAGTATGTCTTGAGATATATTGAAAGACGTCGTAAATTTTTTTTTTGTTTTAGAAAAAAATAAAAAACGGAAAAATAAAGGTATTAGCGAAATCTTTTCCATAAGAATCTTTTGAAAGCTTTTTCGTAAAACAAGCTTTGGAAATTTTTGTTAAGATTTTAATTCTTTGAAAAGTTTAATCTAGTACATAATTAAGAGTTTAAGCTCTTATAATACTATAACTACTCTTAAGAGCTTTTTTTGTGAAAAAGTTTATGAAATATGTTTCTTAGTTTAAAAGTACGAATTTTGCTGTCCTCCGAATTCGGACTTGATTTATTTTCTAGTTTAAGATAAAACAAATGAAAAACTATGTCGTACATATATTTTTAGTACAAAAAAATGATAATAATAATAAAATAATAATAATAATAATAATAATAATAATAATAATAATAATAATAATAATAATAAT
The DNA here is from genome assembly GCA_963675445.1 of Linnaemya vulpina. NCBI lineage: Eukaryota > Metazoa > Arthropoda > Insecta > Diptera > Tachinidae > Linnaemya > Linnaemya vulpina. The sequence continues at coordinate 13,320,494 of OY776279.1, forward strand.
AATAATAATAGAAGTGAAAAAAGAATTTTGGAGAAATTATGAAAATGCTTTCCCAAAAAAGCTTTTGAACGCTTTTTCGTAAAACAAACTTTTTCTTCAAACATGAATTCGCTTGGTCTTGTGCATAATTAAAAGTTTAAAATTTGTTTCCCAGATCAACAGGGTTAGAGCTTTTTTTCACAAAAGGCTTGGTTTTGAAATAAGAATATTTCTGTCCCCCAAAAGCTTAAAATAAAACATTTCAATTCGTGAACTTTAAATCTTTCAGCGATAAGTTTCTGATGCATTAAACTCAACAAAGAACATGGCCAACACTTGCATTTCGCACTGACTGTTTGCCGCTAGAAAAATAATCAATAGATTTGCAATAATTTGGATTCTCGATCTCTTTGCTAATTTGTAATTTTAATTAATTTGAATGATACCAGCCAACACCCAGCCAATTGTCATTTAAGCAATTTTAGCCGTTGGCTGTTTGTCGGTGTTATTAATGATGGTTGCTGATGGCTTTCAATAGTGGGAAAAATCTACCAACAACCTCCTCCACGTATTTCGAATTCGTTTTCGTATTCGATTTTATTTTTGTTTTCTTTTCCATTCGATTTGACTTGCCATCAATGACACCTGTTGAAGGCGGATATTGGCAAAGCTAATTTTGTTCGAATTGAATTCAATACTATTTTATTCGTACGTGTGTTTCAGCTATTCAATATTAAACTAGAGATTTTATTTCTTTAAACAATGGAATTAGACACACTGGGACGTAAATATATTAACGCTTACAGATGTGTTTCTGTGCACAATGAAATTGTACTTTAACATTGACATTGATTATACGAATTGTATCCGTAACCCGCAATTTATCTAAATGAAAACGTTATTAAGCCACTCGCTTGATTTGTTTCTTTTTGTTGTATGAAATGTATCATTTTCTTCTTCTACATCCGTTAGATACGAATATCTTATGATAATTAGTCACGCGTTAAACAAATAAATGTCTGTTTATTTTATGAAACATTTGAATTCATTTAAGGCTTTGACTACACAACGTTGTATTAAGAACTGGAAATTTTCGTTGATTAAAAGAGAGCTTTTACATGTTTCTGCATGCTTAAGTTCAAGTATGTTCATATTTTTATATTTAAATAATTAATATACCAACCGGAAAACGTGATAAAAATAAATCTCTTGCATGCAATTATAAGATGCCATATGCTGCTCCTTTATAAAAATATGCAGAAGGTCAGGTCTTGTACCCCCCTAAAATAAATATCTAGGGCAAAATTTCAGAACCTCTATCTGTACATAAATTTTGGTTTCCTATATTACAGTCACTTGTTAGAATTTCATTATTAATGTCTGCGTTATAATATTTTTGGAAAAGGCTTTCCAAAGCTAGTTTTATAAAAAAGCTCTTAAAAGCTTTTATTTTGAAAAGATAATTTGAGGTAAAAAAATTTTCATATTTGTAAAAAAAATTTTGTAGCATATTAATAAAAGAGCTTTTGCTGTTTATAAGGTATGTACGAGGTCTGCTCACAAATAAGAACTGCTATTGGTGTAAAAAATATTTATTTTTGTCTAATTCTTATTTATTTCTTCCGATGTAGTTTATTTCGCATGAAATACGCTTGTGGTAGCTTTTTATCCAGTCCTCTCTAAATAGCTTTTCGCACATCCTGGAGCTTTATCAGCAATTTTGCTTCGATCTCTTCAGTAGCAGGAGCCCAAATCTCGCGAATACCTTTTATCTATTACCTTGATCCGTATCTTTTAACAGCTCTTGCAGCTGAGATGCAGTAATTTCGGAAAGCACTTCGCTACCACGGGTCTCATGGCAAAACTTTCCCCGCGTGTAATACCAACATTCTCAGCAAGTTTTCTAAAATCAATCAGCTGATTTATCTTACTTTAGCAACATTTTCATCGGTTGCTAGAAAGCTGCAGTGTCCAGCAGGTTTGCCCTCATTTACATCTGTTCGATGTATTATGAAAAGCTTTTTCGATCAACTTTGAAAAGCTTGTGGTGGCTTTTGAATAGGGTTGGTTAACTTATTGCGCAATTACCTTTTGTCAGCGTTAATACTTCAAGAGCTTTCGAGCTTTTAATTAAATTTTTTTACATGAAAATTCCTTGATTCTTTTATATTTTGTCGGCAGGAAAAATTGCTCAAACGGGCAACATACTTTTGAGTTTATGGAACTCACAAAAAAACGAGTGTGTCAATATTAAAAAAAATAATAAAAAAACGCTAATCGAATATGCGGAGTCCGCATAAAATTAATTAAATTACAAAGCGAACCTCGTGTGTAAAAACGACTCAACAAAAGTGTGCTGTCAGTTTCCTGAAAAGTCGGCAAAAGGAAGCCTGCAAACAGGAAACACTTGAATACGTGGCGGCAGTAGACGGTTGGTGCGGTTAAATGTGTTGAAAATTTAAATTGATGACTGATATTTTGAAAGAAAAAAATCCAAATTAATTAAAATTGTAACGCTGCCACCAAATTACTGGTTGCCATTATTGTTGGCTTGCGGCCGATGGCTGTTCGTTGCATGTTGCAACATTAACTGCTGTTGTTTATGACTCTCAGTGGGCTGACATGATTCTTGTCAGTTCATAAAAATTGTTATTAATAAAGTGGATTTTTTTTTTGTCAAAACAAACTTTCGTAATTTGTTTAACTTTTTATAATTGTTCACCTGTTCAACGTTTATTAGATTTAATATGTTCTCTCTGCTCTAATATTTTGTTGGAAAGAATTAAATTTTATGATCCCTAATAACATTAATAACAACAAACAAAAACAATAACAATTATTTTTAATAATAATTTCATTGCGGCTGCTGCAGCATTTCCATTTATGCCATTAATTGTTGTCGGTATCGCGAGCAAATTCCTCTAAAAGAAAAAAAAAAGCTTTTTTCAAGTATTTTGAAACCAAAACCTTGATACAGTTTTTTGTTGTTGCTGATGTTATTTGTTGGTGATAAAGTGCTCATTTGTTCAGTTCTACCTACGAAAAGGTATCCATTAATTATTGCCCATAACTCTTTTTGTTTAATACTACAAGTTATTAACCAAAATAATGGTACTAAATAATAATTAAATGTACTAAAACCGAAACTAAAAGTGTTGACAGCCCGAAACAATATCTCTGTCGTATTATTAAGTAACCGAAATGTTTTATGTAACTCGGCGGAGTACAGAACAAAAATATTTCATACCTGCCACATGCTGCCGACCCTCTCACACCTTCCGAATGACAGTTTCGTTTCGTTAGACTTGTCAAACAAGTTCGGTTGCATGCAATTAAAGATTTCTCGTTGTGGCAACTGATTTGAATTGGGTCTGCTAAATGCAGACATAAATAGAATTTAGTTTCCAATCAGCAGTTTCAAGAAAATAAAAAATTAAATAAAAATACAAAAAATTTAGTTACAAATAATCAAAATATTTGCTGTACTTCGTACACATTCAATAACAACAACAAACACTGCAAATGAGATTTGGAATGTTTAAGACCAGCGCGTTACCGATACAATCGCTGTTGAAATGATTGAAATCTCAATGGAATGAATGACCAGTAGAAAAAATGAAATGAAATAGTATGAAATAGAAAAATGTGTACATTTACCACGTACCGAGAAATATGAATGTTTCGTTTTGTTTGAGACTCCATCAAGAACCGCACCTTTTTGATGAACTTGAACTCTAAAGTAATTGTTACACAAAGTTTTTAAAGCACAAACGAGCAGCACAGAAAACAAAAGCAAATAATAATATCTACTCCAGTTTGATAGATGTGATTGTGACCATTGTATAATGACAAGTACAAGTGTGTGCTTGTCGTAAAAACCACACAAGTCAGCAGTTATTGTTGCCAAGTCGATTGAATTTAAATATTTTTTTTTTTTTTAATCTGATATGATAAAACAATGTGGTTTTATAATTAGTAAATTTTTCTCTTAAAGATATTGAAAAATCCCCATAATGGGATTTTAGAAATTTCTTTGGGAATTGTGGGGATCTCACTAACACTATCTCAGGTATATTTTTGTACCAAAATAATTGTCTATTTTATTTGATTATATTCAAAAATTCCAATTTTAGGATTTTTAGGCGGTATTAGATACCACGTGCCACTACCCCGTCAACATTTCAAAAACTCCGAAAACCAAAGCGGTAACATTTTTAAGCGGGTATCATTTGCAAAAGAATGTAAAGTTTCGTTAAAATTAAGACATCGACTCAGTTAATGTATTTTATTCTTTTTTGTCAAGTTAATATATTTCAAATCTTATTTGTGTAATTTGCATCACATGAGAACACGGTGTTCTTGGAGGCCGCTAATTGTTGGTGTGTCTTTCCGTGTGTGGGCAGGTGTTTTGATTGTTTTGAATACAATCCTAATTAAATTAATTGAATTAAAAAAATTTAATTAAACGACTATTAAATTAATGCACATCTTCAAATGGCCGGTGGCGTAACTGGTTTTGCTCAGAGTTCTCTTTCGATGGTTGGTTTTTTTGTTTCCAATGAAAAATTAATTAATTGGAGCTCGAAAATCTTTTGTGCTGCAGATATTTAAATTGAAAACAATAAAATTATTTAAATGGCATTAAATGCAATCAATTAATAATAATATTTTATAAAAAGTATAACTTTAAATGAAATAAATTTTTTGAAATAAAATTAAATGATTAAAGTTTGCTTGAGCATTTATTTACACACAACACACACATGCATGCATGTGCATGCACGTTGTTTGTAAGATCAAAAGCTTATATATTTGTGTGTTGAGCTTCTTAAAGGAACCTGCATACATTCACATTCGTAAATAATTTTTTTTTAAATTTTAGATTCGTGCCTTTCATTGATCTCATATTGAATTGTGGCGATCAAGTTGCATTTGATCACTTTAACTTCAAAGTCATTTGCATAAGTGTGGGTTTAGTTACGTACATGGTATTACCGAAAATATGCGTTTGTATTAGTTATGATTTATAAAATTCCTATCGAATTCCATTCAGAAAAATATGTTAATTCATTATTTTAAATTTTTTACTCAGGATATATTTTACGCCTCTCGGGATTTTTTGCAATATTCTGAAGGAATTAATGGACGATGTTGCAACGCACTAAATAGGTGACATCAGCGGCGCGAGTGTATTGCCTAATTGAATGTTCGTAGACCAGGTTATTTAAAAATTAAGTTTATAACTAGAACAGACCTCGCATTTGCTTGCACAGAATTCATTGGGTCATTTGACATATATCAGCTGTAAATTTCGGGTTGCCAAATGACCCTTTTATTTTCTGTTCGGTTTCAAGTTTGAAGATCTTTCACTGTGGTCGTACTAAAAGTGCATTTAAGTCATGAAAGAATGCTGCACCTTCTGTGTTCTTTTGTAGTTTAAATGACACAATTCCTTTTACTTTTAAAAAGAAAATTCACTACAACGCAAACGCAAAAAAATACTTAATGACTTTTCGCAATACTGTCAGACGGTGCGTATCAATTTTATGGCAACATTCAATAACACGACAGTTCAACCATAAAATGATAACGAATATTTGTATGTATAAAAAAAAGAAAATAAATAAAATAAAACCCTACTCTAGTCAAACTTCTGGCTTCGAAATATTAAATAAATAAAATTATTAAAACAGACTTCATTTGGCGTGCAAAAATTAATGCGATTTTGCTGCGGACATGATCGAATCAAACAAGTTGAAAAAGTTATTTTATTTTCATGTTTTGCTACTCGCAGAATTGACAACAACAAAAAGAGGGGGGCAAAAAAAGAATAATAAAAATGATTGATTAATCTTGAATGTACGTCGCAGTAACTGTTTGCAGTTAAAGTAGATTTTACGCACATTTTTAACGCGCTGTTGGGCAATTCCAAAATATTATAACAGTTTTTTTTCTGTCTCTATTTTTACTGGAAAAAAAGTCTTAAAGAAAAAGAGAATTCAAAAAAAGAATAATTCAACTTTTAAAGTTAAGGAAAAGAGCATAAAGTGGCGCGAATTCAGTGTGTCAATTTAATGAAACTTTTAAAAGTGTCTGTTTTTGAAAATATGAGCAGCAAAAACAGGGCTTTTGGAAAAATTATTAAATCGGAGAGAAACGTTTTTGTTTAACGTTATTTACAACATTCCAGCTAATTAAGACCAGATCTTTAATAACGTTTTCATTTCGAAATAACTTTTTAATTTTTTCTATGAATTATTAATTTCCTGCTTTATGACACGCACAGACATGCATGTTTCCCTATGACGCTACAGTGGGCATTTAATTCATGACAACGATTTAAATCTTGAGAAATATATTTTCAAAAAACTTAGTCAATTCTTGGAAGAAGCTAATAAATTTAAAAAATTATCACAGTCGAAGTTAACCTGCCACAATGGGTTAAGGGGCACAGCAGCAGAATGGCCAACGACGCTGCGAATGAACTAGTAAAAAAGGCATCTGTTGTTATGGTATGTGGACCGGATCCCAGCATTAATGTGGGCTATGGTACAATTGTAGTTATAATTTAGAGCTGTGCCCAACTTCATCAAACGCTCTCAAACGCTTGTTTTTGACAAAAGCCTCTAGTCAAACCCATTTAAATTACATGGGTTTGATTAGAGGTTGTTGTCAAAAACGAGCGCTTGGGAGCGTTTGATGAAGTACTGCCTTTAAGTTGGCCTTGCAGCATCAAGTTGATGACATTCTTTAGGAATAAAGTTTTTTGCAAGATATTTTCCAGCTTAAGAAATGTTTTAAAAGGCCAATGAGTGACCTAGAACCCAGTAGCCTACTTAACAGTGCATTAACCGATTGTAGGTTCGATTCAGCTTGAACTCTAATGAGTTTCACTACAAGTGAAGATCTGTTTTAAAAATCTTTTTCAAGTTTATTTCTAATTTTTACGTGTTATGAATAAATAAACAAATAAATAGTACCCCTATTATGGGTGGCGGCAATCAACGTCATATGAAAACGACAGCAAAAATTCTTCAATTCCCTTTATTGACTTCTACTGCCACTATTGTCAATCAGAGTCGAAACAAAATGTCTGTCTACAATTCTGAATATTATCTCATACTTTCCAGTTCCGGCGTGATGCCTTGAGTGCAGATCCAGAACAAAAAAGGTTATTTTTTCTCTTGTAGTATATTTCTTATGATGTCTTTGTACTAAAAATATGTGTGGCTTCATGTTTCATTTAATCAAACCTGGCAACACTGAACTCATAAAGTTTATAGATCGTTGAAATAAAATATATCGCACTACTTTTAAGACTTGCAAGAAAACCAATAAAAATAATAATAATTTCTTTCCAAAAAGTATTTCAAATAAAAATATATCAGGAACCCACATTTCTGTGAGTGTGTGTGTGTGTGTGGATGTGTTTGTACCGTTTGCAACGCTCGTTGTCAACCGCACCAAAAGCTATTAAATTATCAAACTGAAAGAAAAAATATCGTTTCCAACTATTCAACTATTTGAAAAAGTTTCAATCAAAAAGCTCGTAAAAATTTATTAACTTGTAATTATTTATTAAACTTCTAACAAGTTGGCTGTTAACACACCAAATCCGTACAACTCCGGAGTATTTAACGTTTTTGTCCAAGTCGAGCTTTTTACCATAAATTGCTTAATTTTGTTAAAGTTATAATTATATTAACCAGATCATAGTTTCAATTAAAATTCAAGAAAACGAAAAAAGCAAAACAGATAAAACAACATTAAAAAAGGAGAATGACAAAAAATTCATTTTAAAAAAAATGAAAACAATTTATGTGAACATGCGATTGCACACAATTCCATTGCACATGTAAATTGTAACGAAGAAACAGCAGCAGCAGCAGCAGCAACAACAACTGCTGGCTTACTGGCTGGCTGTTTGTTGTTCGCCACAATAAACATGTTGTTGCTGTTAACACACGTTACTTTTGCAATCAAAGCCGGCATCCGACAAGTAAAAGTTTCAATTTGTATGTTTGTGAAAAAGCAAAAACAAAAAAAAAAAACAACAAAAAATTATGAAAAGAGATTTGAACTGTTGGCAAATATTTAAATGTGTCAATAAACCGTAAAGAAAAACAAACAACAACCAGCGATCACACAAAAGTTGTCTCATAAAATTGCCTTGATGGGACTGCTTTTCCACCGACTGGCCCAGCAAACGTTGACAGAACTGAATTCAAAAAAGAAAATTGTATAATTGCAACCGCGTTAATTGAGGAAACTTGTAAATATATATTTTGAGAAATAAAGTTGTTGTTGTTATCCAAACTCTGCTTTAATTAAATTGTAATTGTTTTATAATTGAAACTAGAATTGCATATTCTTACGGGCCGATTTCTTATTTTTAATCGTTCTCTGTGTGTCATTTAATTACAGTTTTAATTTAATTTCGGTCTAAGTTTAATAGTTTCTTAATAATCATGGACAAGCTGTTGCAGCAACAACAACAAAAACAACAAAAACAACAAAAATGTTTTGTTCTTGAGTCTGCTGCAATCAGCAGCCCAGTTTGTTAATTATTTTTAATTAACGAAGTGAGAAACTTTGTAGCGAATACCGTTTATTTTCGGTAATTCTGTTATTAAATATTTTTCTTAATTTCAATCTTTTTTGTTTTGGCTTTTATTTTTTATTATATTAATATTTATATAGGGTAATTGTTCTAACTTAGTTAAAATCTCAGAAAGACATGATGATAAATATTCCTAGGCACAAAGGAAGTCAACATCAGTTTTATTCAACTTACACAGCAGAGCAGAACAGCTGTTTTCGAAAGTCGCTACACTTTCATCATTTTATTTTTTATATTAAATATTTTTAGACCCCGTCAGTTTGTTTTAATTAATACTGAGGCTGAGAATTTTTTTTAATAGTTTTTTGCTAAACGACTTCATTTAATAGTCGTTTTATTAAGTCAACACTAAGTGAATTATACTGAAGAAAACTGTACAAAAAGAGAACAAAATTATAATAAAAATAATAATAATAAAAATAATAATGATAACAATAACAACAACAACATAATAAAAAAAATTAAACAAAACGTGGCTTAAACTTGACCCATTTTCAGTTGAAAAGTATCTCTGTGTAAAAAAGGATCAATAAAGAGGGACTCTTTCATTTAAATCAATACAAATTGTTTAAATATGGTCAAGCGAACTGCTGTTGGCTTTTAAAGATAAAACAAATTTATAATGAATGAACCGAAATAAATATAGACCCACTTATGACATCAACATAAATATTGAGACAAACAGTCACATCGATCGCTTAAAAAATATTAATAAATCTAGTGATCGTTGAAACACAACACTTAATTTGAATTGTTTATGTGGACATGTATTGTAACTGAGGATCCACCCGCATGCGGCAACATCTCTCACATTTTTTATCTTTTATCAGACAGAAGGAATCATCAGTCTGTTTCACTTAAAATTAAAAAATTAAGTCTGAATAAATTTTCAAGAGAAATTTCAATAGCCGTTAATTATTCCAATTTTTTCCTTCTGCTTATAAATCTCATGAAGGCCGTTGCCAACCACAAACACAATAGACGAATAATTCATACCATTTGACATTTATTTCAATACAAAAATTGAATCATACAAACAATTAAATCTCCATGGAGTTGTTATTTAAATGTATCTGTTATTATATTTTTTTTTCAACACAAAAACACCAACATGCAAACATGTTGTTCAGACAATATTTTAACAATCATACAGAAATCTGAGTCGTCTAATGCTGGTACTGAAGTGCAACAGATTTTGTTTTTTATTTTTTTTTATTTACGCTAAAACTTAACAGATACAATAATAACAATTAGATGTTGGCTTTATTTAGTAAGAAAAATAAAACAAACCAAAATAATCGCTGAAATGTTTTTACATCAAACAACTAATTCATTCTCGAGCCTTAATCATTATAAATTCGAAGCGAAGCACTTGCAACGAAACCGCATGACTGGGAAAAACAAAACAAAAATACGTAAAACTATAAAAGACAACAATTTGTTAGGAAAAATACTTAAAATCACCATTGAAAATTATTTGTGAAAAAATCTGTAACAAATCTTGAGCGGTTTAGCGAACACCGGCTAACGGAAGGACAGACGGACAGACAAAACAAACAAACAAACAAAAAAAGCTAAACAAATAAAATGGATTGTTAAATGTATTTTATTAAAATTCCCACATGTGCCACAACAAATTTACAACAACAACAACAACAACCATGTGTTTAGAACAAAAGAAGTACAAAAATGGAAATACAAACGAGTGCATAAAATAGCAGGCAGGAGATAAAAAATCTATAAAATATTTTATTTTATTTTTGTTGTTGTTGTTTGCTTAGAACGGAGTCAACAAATTGAATTGGAAAATGAAAGCTTTTTTTAAAGAGAAAATGAGACCACAACAAGGCCACGGCACGTTTTTCTTTCTTTAGGATCGTTACTCGTTTCCGAGGAATATTCAGCAGCTTCGATGGTGATAAAAATGTTGGATTTTTTTTCTTGTTTTTTAAAAGTCTCTAAGCGTTTAAGCCGTCTCTTCTAAAATTTCCAGCAGCGAGCGATTTCTTCCCGGTTTGGAAATAGAAATTAACCCCAGACATTGAAATCTGTCGAAGCAGTTTGAGCTTTTGGTTCCATGATTTTGGGCATGGCAGTTTGAACTGGGGCGGCTTTGATTATGGGATTTTTTTTTTGATGGATTTGCTTATCGAATAGAATTTATAATCTTGTCTTAAGAAATAAATGGCTAGAGCCTGCCAGCAGATCGAGCAGACTTCACCTTCTTTCGTCAGCACTTCACTTGACTGTTTGAGTTGTTAATTTTTCTTCGTGATAAAAGAGAATAATTCATGGCATAACTCGACCTTATGAAGGTTACACATCGCCCAATATTCTTCTAAAAAATTATATTCCATTTCATTTTTTTAACACGGTTTGCGGAAGTCACTACACGCCCAACATCAGTACTCGTGAGCATTTTTATTTGTAGTCACTGAATGTGATAACAATTTGAACTGATTTAATTCTAGTGCTTCCATTTAATTATTTTCTTTGTGTCAGATTTTCTTTATTTAAATATTTTATTGCCAAACACTTTAAACTCCATTAACAACCACAACAATCGTCAGAGGGGAGAACATCAAAGCTGTTGACTAAAACAATGCCATCCACAGACATGCGTGAAATGCTACAACGCTGTGGCTACGCAAAAAATAGTTGACAATTATTTCGCTACGAGCTGTCCAACGATATTGAAAAACAATTTGTTGTGTTGCATTCAAATGACAGTGCAGAGTCTAGGCAAAACGTCTGACATTGACAGCAAAACAATTTTCTTTGGGTGTTGTTTGAAGTCAATAATATTTTATTTTATTCGTTTTTATTTTTGCTATTTGAAGAGCTGCTGTTGTTTACAAAATAGTTAAATATTTTTATATCAAGTCAATTCGGTTTATTTGAAATACTAGTTGAGAATAAAAAAATATTTTCAGCCTTATAAATTGTCTGTTTATGGGTAAATTATTCTGGGCTACAGATTTGTTAATATAATTTTTAAATCAATACGCTGTATTGAATAATTATAAAGACAAATATTTTGATAAAAAATCACTGATTAACAGAAATAATTATAACAAATAAAATTGTATTGGAAATCGTTTAACGAGAAGTCAAAGAACTTAAAAGATCTACTCAATTTAAAAGTAGGAAGTAAAAGTCAAACTGTTTGTTCTTAATATGCTGCTGCATATTTTTAATTATATATTTTTCTAACCAAATACAACAACAACTCTATCGGTTTATTTAATATATGGAAAATAGAGCTTTCAAAAAAATAAACTAATTAAAAATAAATAAATAAATAAAACTAAATAAAAAAATTATAAAAACAGTACCATGATTCCGTTTTAAAATGAAGATTTTAAAAATTACATTTCCTTCTCTGCCGTTAATGCTAATTGAAAGTGAAAGCTTTTGAATTGAATTTTAAATAATTCATAAGTTCTTTTTACAGCATTTGAGTCGACAAAATGTGCACTGCCATGCCTGGACGTTTTATATAAAATAAATTTATATTAAGTTTTTTTGGGAGCAGCCAGCCCAGCGGATACGGAAGGCAGTCAAATGAATATGTGTCCCAACCCCATGCAGCTTTCAAAAGTAAAATATTTCAATGAATAATAAAACAAACAGCAAATAAAAAACCAAAATTAATAATGGGAGGAAACATTTTGTAAAAAATTAAATGTTAAATCTGCTAAAGGAAACTACAGGGAAACACATTGATTTTGAGGGCGTTTTCATTGAAGGCAATACAAGCGGCGCGAAGACGTTTCAATTACACTCAAGTTTACATGACTCAAGGCAGTCTGCCTTAATGATTTTAGATTTCTTAAAAGGTTCCAAGTGAATTGCTAAAAATTTTAATGTTAAAGAGATCTTTTTCTTTATTCCAGAATCTCTCTTCATTTGCCTACAGTGGAAGACAACTGTAAAAGCTGCAAAAGCAGCTTTTAAGCTTTTAAATAATTCAATTTAAAAAGAAAACTATCCATCGTTATAATAAGAGACTCGAATATATATATATATATATATATATATATATATATTTCTTGAACAATAACCCAAACCAGCAATTCAATACTGCCTTGTTGCTCCTACAACATACAAAAACACTTACGCCCAACAACACTCAAATAGTATTTCATGTGGACTCTTATTCCATAATTAGCTTATCATCGTTATTAATTAAGTCATGATTACATAATTTAAGCATTAAATATTTTTTAATATATTAATAAAAAATCACTTACTCACTTGATATCTCGCGCACAATCTCTTGGACATATTAAATGGATCATATCGACCATTAAAAGGTCACACAATAAACATCCATAAACTGTTAAACAAATTGATTGAGAAGAAAAAAAAGACCAACAATTTGAAAAAAAAATAACTAAAAGATTTCTTGTGTAAACTCTGAACAAATAAAGGGCCGCCCTCTCTTCTTAAAGGCACTGGTTAAAAATAAAAATTAATTTAAAATTCATTTTGGAATGCCTTCAACAAAAAAAAAACAACTTTTCAAATGCACACAAACGTTCGTTAATTATTTTTTCCCTTTAAATATTTTGATGAGTTCATAATGTTTTCTGATAAAAAATGGTTTTTAAAATCACTTTGATTTCAATGAATTTCGTTGAACAGACACCTTCGCATAGCAGAATTCGAACAACTTCAATTATTTATTTGTAGCTGATTGTTGTTTTATTTTTTCGTTTATAATTTTATAGAAAACATTTCGGCTTTTGACTTGAGGTTGTTAATAGTTTCCGTTAAATATTTATTTGAGTACTTGTTTTTATTAATTATTTTTATTACAACATTTTTGTAATGACTTAATGAAAATTTTAAAATATTTTTAACACACTCAGCTGAATTGCGGGAATTCCCCCCGCCATCCACTGGTCTCTCAAAAAAGTAATGACGGGAATTCCCTCTTATATTCAAATCTACTTTTGAATAAAAAAAATTAATTGATTCTTTGGCAGCATCTACCCTAATTTAAGTGAAGCTGAATGTGTTTAAATAAGAAATGCATGAAAATAGTTTGAGTGAAAAATGCCAGCCGTGGCCATCATGTCAACATCTGCATGCGGTTAGAAATTTAAGCCAACGTCCCAAACGATTCTCGCTAACGTCTTTACATCAAGAATTTTGTATAGAAATACTCACACTTATAAGGAAGAGTGGAGTTTTTATAAAATTTTTCAACGATTTAACATTTCCTTTTGTGTTTTGGTTTAAAATCAGACATCTTTGTCAAGTTGTTTTATAAAAAAAAAAAAAACATTGACATTAACAATGAAAATGACACTCTGCTGAAGGCGGTCTAATTCCCAACAAAAACTTAAGTGGAATGGCAAAAAATCATTTAAATTTCCGTACTTCAACAGCCGTATTCTATAAGTCGTTATAGCTACAATTTCATGACTGATATTCTAGAAATTTTTATAGAAACGTTTTCATATTCTTGGCAGCTTTAAGTAGGAGATATAATAATGATTTGAGTGACTAAAAGTTGTCCTCTCTTTTCGTACAACCCCCAAATATATGCAGCAATTAATTACAACTATTTGATTTAATTAATTATAATTTTATATTTAAAACCAACTGCTAAAACTTGGTTTTACTATAAAAAATGATTTTGGTTAAAATCAACTTAAAATTACTTTGAAATTGCTTTTATTTTATTCTGTCTGTTTTTGTCCGTGCTGAGTTGAGTGCTGCCAAGTTGCTTGTTACAAATCAGCTGATAATGATGAACTGCTTATTTTCTTGCAGAATTTTTAGGATTTTTATATGAAATGATAATTAATTTCCAAGCATTTATTAAACTTTTTGTTAATATTTTCATAATTTTAACACAATTTCTATTTTAGAGCGCAATAAAATAAATATTTTTATTTCATAGAGTACAGTTTGTAAAGTAAGTGTTGTAAAAAGAGAAGAAAAGAGTATTTTATTTGAATAATTTTGATAATTCTACTGAATATTTTACTTTTCTAAATAATTTTTTACAGATTTTTTTTTTATTTATCTGATGAAATTTAAAACAAAATTTTTCTATAATTTTTTTTCTTGCACAAACAAGCCTATTAAATATTCCGTCTGCTCATGTTGTAAATCAAGGCTTTTGGTATATAATAAAATATAATTGTTATTGCACTTAGAAAAAACACTGCTCTAGGAGTTTAAACTGCAGGCTTAAGCGCCTCAAGAATTTAAAATTTAATAATTTTTTTTGTAAAAATCATATTTATCTCAAAATATTAAGAAATTGAAAGAAATTGTTTTAATTAAATCGATCAGCATTATGTTCAACCAAAAGTTTTATAAACAGCGTTTATAAAATAAGTTTTGTGAGTGTGTGTGTGTGTGTGTGTGTTTGTGCTGTACGGCTTTACTGCTTCTTTTTTTTGTTGGTTAATAAAAGAAAAATCCATGTTGTTCCTTCCGGCTAAATAAAGTTGTCCAAATACATTAGCCGGAGTATTTTTATCGATTTATTAAATAACATTTTTTTTAAATGGCTTATAAAGTTGTGCAGAAAGTTTAGACTGAAAAAAAATATATGCGGCCATTTATATGATATTCAACATTCTCTTTTGCAATTAAAGCTGAAAACAACAAGCGTTAGGATTTTTGTTGTTGATATATTTGATAAATTTATAAAGAAAATAAAACAAAACGAATGTATTTAAAAGATTGGTTGAGTCTATTAAAAATACAAATACCAGGCTTAAACATATTCAATGCAGGCTCTCTGGGCCAGAAATTATTATTTTCATTTTTTTATATTAAAAACCCCGGATATATTCAACATGAGCTGGAGAAGTCAATAAGACTGTGAAGGGCTGCAGGGTGCGATCGTTTATTGTGTTGCTCAACTGAAACGCACTTCGGGTTGAAAATTATCATCTTTCGAGTTCTCTGTAATTAGACGATTATTATATAATTAGACGATTATTATTTAATTAGACGATTATTATTTAACTAGTCGATTATTATATAATTAGACGATTGTTAGTTAACTAGACGATTATTATGTAACTAGACGATTATAATTTAATTAGACGATTATTATGTAACTAGACGATTATAATTTAATTAGACGATTATTATTTAATCAGACGATTATTATTTAATTAGACAATTATTATTTAACTAGACGATTATTATTTAGTTAGACGATTATTATTTAACTAGACGATTATTATTTATATAGACGATTATTATTTAACTAGACGATAATTATTTAATTAGACGATTATTATTTATATAGACTATTATTATTTAACTAGACGATTATTATTTAATTAGACGATTATTATATTAAAAGATGATCACTATTTAATTAGACGATTATTATTTAACTAGACGATTGTAATTTAGCTAGACGGTTATTATATAATTAGACGATTATTATTCAATCAGACGATTATTATTTAATTAGACGATTATTATTTAACTAGACGATTATTATTTAATTAGACGATTATTATATTAAAAGACGATCATTATTTAATTAGACGATTATTATTTAACTAGACGATTAATATTTAATCAGACGATTATTATTTAATCAGACGATTATTATTTAATTAGACGATTATAATTTACCTAGACGATTATTATTTAAAAAGATGATTATAATTTAGCTAGACGGTTATTATATAATTAGACGATTATTATTTAATCAGACGATTATTATATTAAAAGACGATCATTATTTAATTAGACAATTGTTATTTAACTAGACGATTAATATTTAATCAGACGATTATTATTTAATCAGACGATTATTATTTAATTAGACGATTATTATTTAACTAGACGATTGTAATTTAGCTAGACGATTATTATTTAAAAAGACGATTATAATTTAGCTAGACGGTTATTATACAATTAGACGATTATTATTTAATCAGACGATTATTATTTAATTAGACGATTATTATTTAGTTAGACGATTATTATTTAGTTAGACGATTATTATTTAATCAGACGATTATTATTTAATTAGACGATTATTATTTAACTAGACGATTATTATTTAGTTAGACGATTATTATTTAACTAGACGATTATTATTTATATAGACGATTATTATTTAACTAGACGATTATTAATTAATTAGACGATTATTATATAATTAGACGATTATTATTTAATAAGACGATTATTATTTAGTTAGACGATTATTATTTAGTTAGACGATTATTATTTAATCAGACGATTATCATTTAATTAGACGATTATTATATTAAAAAACGATCATTATTTAATTAGACAATTGTTATATAACTAGACGATTATTATTTAATGAGACGATTATTATTTAATTAGACGATTATTATTTAACTAGACGATTATTATTTAACTAGACGATTATTATTTAACTAGACGATAATTATTTAGTTAGACGATTATTATTTAATTAGATGAATTAAATAAGAATTTCTATCACGTCCACAATATTTTTAAGTTGCCTCCTGAAAAAAATTATGTAGTGGAAATGTATTAACTCCATATGACACACTTCAACACTTCGGTAGAAGTCGCTTAAACAGCTGCTGATTCTAAAATCTCAATACCCGACTTAAAACACTGAAGCCTACATAAACGTAGTCAAGGATATGGACGCTCCCGTGGACATTAAATCTCATGATAATAAAATTTTAATATTAATCTCAGGCTCAGCATCCATTGAAACAAACTTCCTCATTCACTATGGGACATAGTTTCTTCTGACCATTTGGGCAATCTGTTCTTTAAACATAAAACCGTTTATTCACAAGATATCGCACCTGCCTGGATTTCTCAAAGTAGTTGGCCGAGTGTCAAAACTACAAGTCAAAGGAAATTTAATTTAAAAAAATTGGTATACAAGTCAAAGGAAATTTCATTTAAGAAATAAAAAAAATTAAAAATTGTTACATGAATATGAGTTTTGACGTTAATGGATTTCGCTCATACAATTTCTTCGCTTCTGTGGGGTTTAATGGTGACTTTTCAAATACGTTAACTGATTGATCGTCTTGAGATTTAAGCGGTTTCCTATTTTTTGTTTTACTTTTATTTATATTTTATGGGTGCACTGATCATGACTCGTGTTTTGTTTCTGTTTCATTTTACTTTTATTTCAGTTTCCAATACAAAATTTTTGGCTGCCAAAAAAAAGAAGAAAAAACGGTTGAATTATTGTACGTGTGTAGGTAGCCAGCCGCCGAGTGCTTAAGTCGTTTTATAGATTATCGGGCATTAGCAAAGATTTTATATTTAATAACTTTTTGCTTTATCTGGCGTTTTCGCCGTTAACGAAAGTAGAGCATTTCTAATCATTTAAATAAATAAAATTAGAAAAAAATATTTAGAAAGTAAAAGTTATTTGAATAGCGAAGTCTGCTGGAATGAATGTCTGCAGCAGCACATGTGCGCAGGTTTCTATTTTTTCTCTTCATTTTAATTTTGCGAATTATATCCGATTAGTTGGTTGTATTCAATTTTTTTGGCCCTTCGCATTATAAAAAAAAATTTCTCGAACAAACGTACGCTTATATCTTTTACCTGTAAGAAGATTAGCCATTAGCAACAGGCAAAAGTTTCCAGCTTTCATGAAGTTGTTATTTATTTTAACATCAAGTCGTTTAATAACAGAGAAAAATATTTTAATATTTTACGAAACCAGCAACAGACGGAACATGTATTTAAGCCATTTCGGTTTTGTGATTCAACATTTATTTTTTGGGATTTAGTTTTACGGCAAATTATTTCTTTTTATTTATTAAGTGTTTCCTGATGCTGATTGTCCATATGAAAAGCGTGTTATAAGTAGATCTGTCGCCTGTCAATGTAACATTTTTATATAAAAATTAATAACTGAATGGACTCTTTTACTAGCGGTGACTATTTTGTGGTTATAAAAAATTATATTTCCCGCAAATTTTTGTTTTTATGTTGCAACTCTTAATGATTAAGTGTGCGATATAAGAATCGAACAACAGAACTGCTGCTGCCATGCTCTGCAACTCTCCAAAGTTAATGGTGTTTTCGTACTGACAGTTAATACCTGGTTTTAATTTTAATGTCATAAAGTCATGCGATTTTGTGTTCACACTGCCGGTTTAATAAATTCATGTTTTAGAACAGAGATTGTCCAATAAATTCAATCACAATAAATATAAAATCTCAAAGGAATAAATACAATAATGCAGTAAATTAAATCATAAAGGGATATTTAAATTTTTGGTATTAATGAAATTTTGTGGAAAACAAAAGACTTAAGACACGAACATCTTCTGTTGCTTGCAACTCATTTAACTAAAAATACGAAAATATTCCAAAAATTCATTAAAAAAATACAAACTTCAATAGAGAATATTGAAATGCAATTAACTGATGCTGTAAAACAAACAGAAAAAGGATATTTCAATTTTGAGGTCTTTGAGAAAACAAAAGACTTTAGACACAAACTCTCACTTCGTAATACAACAAACAACACTTTTTTTTCCATAAAAATATCCGAAAAATTTAATTAAAAAAGCAAAAAATTCAGTAGAATTATAAAAAGTATGAAACACAATTAAATGATGCCGTCAAACGAACAGGAAAAGGATATTTCAAATATCAGTATCAATGAAAAACTGGTGCCAAACAAAAGACTTAAGGCACAAACACTCTCTGTTATATACAACACATTTTTTAAAAACACTAAAAAATATTCTAAAAAAAATACCCAACATGCCATTGATTTATTTGCTTTAATTGATTTCAGCTGCCAGCACAGCCTGCAACAAATAATTATTGAAAATTTTTACAAAAGCCTGTTGGGTTGGCTTCCAGGGCAACACAACATGTTGGCATGATTTTTAAACTGCTAATTAAATGCAACTCTTAAGGATACAAGCGCATAAAAGACAACAAACAACTCAATAAGAATTTAATGTTAAAACCGCAACAAAGGAAAAAATAAAATAGAATAAAATGAAATGATATAGAATAAATAAAAAAGTATTGACATGAAACAGAATGGCATGTAACATGAACGGCATGTATGTCCAGCTAATGAGTTGCAAGATAAAGTCCACACAATTAATAACGTGAAGAAAAGAAAAAACAAAGACCAGCCGTCTACTAACAGCTGGGAAAGATTTAGCCACAGCGCATGTATTACAAATGCCCTAAATTAAATCACGTTTTAAAAAGGAACTAAAAGCAGAGAAAAAAAAAGAACTGATTTTCAAAATGATTAATTCCATAAGCAGCGACACACACACAACAACTTGTTGTTGCTTATTTGTCAAATGCAAATGGATGTTGTTCTTGTTCGTTTGCCTGTTTGTTTCAAAACGGAACGATAAAAAATTATACTGAGAGTACTCGCATTCACAGCGAATTTACAAACGAATTCATAATCGTTTTAATTCTTGAATTTAAATATATTTAAATAAGAACGAATATGAATATGACTTTTGAACAACAACTTGGCTACAAGTTAATAAACCTTTTCAACAATGGCTGGCATCGAGACCCCCACAACACAAACGGACAGCTGGTGTTCTTTTACTTCTTTGATTTTTGTTTTTGTTTCCACACAATGGGCGGGTGTGTTTGTGTTGTCAACGTTCGTGTACAGATTGTTGTTTTCATCCAGTTGACATTCACTTTAAGTTTTCATGCCAAAATGTTATGGTTTTTCCTCTTCTGTTGTTTGTACTGAAAACTTTTTGAACGATTTGAAATTCTATGGCAGACCTTTAAAGTCTTGGTTTCTAATAAACATGTGACCTGTTTCCTTTTCCTACAGCCCTGCATTTTTGTTCTCAGGCTTATTTTGTTTGTAGCAACAAAATGTGTTCTTAAATTTACAAGACAACTGAAATTGCCTCGATAACACACTGCGAGGCAAAATTAATGTTTTTGCATTATAAATAATCAAAATTAATATAGAAATAGAAAATATGGAAAACGGTTGACCCTAAAGGAGATCCCTTCCCACTGCTGTTACCCGCAAAACTATCGTAACCTGGTTTTTGTACTATTCGAAGCTTTTGAGCTGAAACATTTTTATTTGACTAAATGGTTAAACATTTTTGTTCAATTATCGACCTTCTTATTATGATGTGATGCTAATATATAGTTCGTTTTCAGAACAACAGGCTTTCAAGATCATACAGAATGTGTAAAATATAAAATAAAATCACTTATTTAATGTTTTATTCTCATCCTACGTTACGTTGGGATTTTTCCAACTTCCTCAGGGATGTTTATTTAAAAAAAAAAAACTGGCAACATATTTTTATAAAAACAAAAAAAAATTTTATTTGAATTTACAAATCAACCGATTCCCACATTTCGACTCTCATAAAAGAATTGAAAACATTAAGTAACTAGATATATAATTTTGGAATTTAAAAAAAAATTACTTTTTTCGAAGTTTTTGCCAAAAAAAAAAAAAGTTAAATTAAATTTTCCAATTTCTTTCGTTCACACGCGGTTTAACCGATTTTTGAGCTATTCTCTATAAACGACGAGGTATCGGTGAAGCCGCTGAAAAGTTATTCTTAAAAAAAACTCAGAAAAATTATTTAAAAAAATTTTTGTTTTGCAGTATCCTGCAACTTTTATGATCGAATCGAATGCGAAGGAAATTTAAGCTCAGCAGTGCTCTTCAAAACGCCACCAGTTTGATTTAATTCGGTTCAGCCGTTCGAAAGTTACAAGTGGGTCACATACTTACATACACGCACACATGCACAAACACATACATACAGCAATAGTGACGGCCTCTCAATTAGCTGGCGAAACTTCGTATGACCCCAAAATGTGAAGAGCTGATGGGACGTCCATTTATTTTCTCAAAAAGTGTTAAAAAAATAAGTTTTCGATATTTTAAAATTTGGAATTTTCCAAGCGAAAAATTAAAAAGTGTTTTACCAGCGGTTTGATACAATTCTCGTATACTTTTTTCACAATAAAATTCGGTCCAACTAAAAACTTTTATCACATTCAATTAAGCCGCCTAATAAGTGGTAGCAAATAAAAATGCTCATGAGCGCTGATGAGGTAAGTGGAGCGGCTTTCGAAAACAGCTGTTCTGCTCTAATGTGAAAGTTTAATATATAAAAAGTGACATTCACTTTCCATTGAGCTTTGAAACATTTATCATATCCTTATTGAATTAAAAATACTATTAAACAAATTTGCTTAACAAAATTAAACTTAAAATTAAAGCGGGTGTTTTTTTTTAATTACCAAAATATAAACGATTTCTTAGCTATGGGACTGTTAAGATGGGATTCGTTTTAGCTACTGAAAATATTCAGCATTTTTGTGTTCCTTTGCTTGTCTAAAATACCGAGATGAATTGTCTGCTTGTCCGTAAGAAGGCGGCCAGAAGTCTGTAAATATTTTTGGAATCAAAATTTTTGATACATTTTCATTTATAAGGGAGGACTCCCAATAGCCGAAGGGTTCGGTACGGCTTATAATTTTCAATTATTTTTTTCTGTTTATTGTAAAGCAGGATTGGAGATCGGACAATCGGACAATGTGCCCAAATTATTAAAATTCTTACCAATTTTTCTTAATTACTTTTCATGGACTAGTACTCAGGGAATGACCCCTACATCAGCAGTGCATTGCATGTAAGGCATCATAGTCTTGTGTCTTACTACTCCAGCCTACATCACAATCATATTAAGACTGGATGGAATATTTTGAATACTTTTGATAATCATCAAACCAGCAGAAAGGATCGGCACTGATTTCCAGGACGCTACGAGATCTGATCAGCGTTTTTTGTGAATTTTTTTCCCTGTTTATTAAAAATTAAGGATGGGACAATATTGATATATTTTGTTATCGTTAGCTCAGGAATCTCTCCATGTAACCAATCGTTTCGGGCTTATCAGCGTACACTTACTAGCGACCTCACATTTCCTCCCAGCAAATAGTCCAGCTGCATTAAATCGCACAATCTTGGAGGCCGATTTAAGGATAATCGAATGAATTTCTCTGATTTACGAATACGTTGACAGTGAAATTAGCGTAGAGCGCGTTACGTATGTCGAACGGAATCATGATTTTCACAATAAATTTGCACAATCGGAAAGCGTTCTACAGTTTGTTCATCTCGAAATGCCAAACCTAAGCGCCATCTGAAAAAAAAAAATTCGCCAGATAAAAAAGTGTTGCCAGCTTCTTATAGTATGCCTCCATAAAAGACACCCTGTGTTTTTTTATATTTCCAGAAATATAAAATATGCTTGGCACACTACCCTGCAAATAAAAATTTTATTTTTGTCACAATCATTTCGGTATTAAAAGCAGAGCAGAACTAATAAAACATTTTGGTAACAAAAAATTCGTGCAAAAATCCATTTACGTTTTAATTTCAACAGTTTTTTATACCTCCCTCCCTCTCTCTCCCTCTTTCTCTGTCTCTCTCTTTCTGTTTAATAAAAACGAACATGAAAAAAACTTTCACATTGGTTTTTAAAGGCATGAATATGGGGAATTAAAGGCATGTTTATATAAGCCAAGATTTTTTTTTCCATAAATTTTCTTGCTCGATATTTAAGCTCCTATTGCCGTTTGGCTAAGTTATGAACGGTCTTAAAGGAAACAGAAACCATGTTTGGCGTATCAAAAAAAAAAAAAAAAAAAAAAAAATTCTTGATAAGTACAAGTACAAGCAGTTAATAGCTGGAGCAAAAAAAATTTTGCTGCAAAAAAGCGCACGTTTGGAAACAACCAAAAATATGTTTGTTGCTCGATCAGTTAAACAGAGTTTTAGTTTTTTATTTATTATTTGTAAATTTAGTTTTTATTTCATACGTAAAATGTAGCACAAAAAATAATTCTGTGTTGCAGCACTAGCTCTCAGTTTAAGGAGGAGATGGGAATGTGATTAAATTGTCTTGCACGAGCAGGCACAGTGATTGTCATAGTCCTGAATTTGAAGTCGTTATTTAATTAATGGCAAATCTATTTCAGGGGTTGTTTCAATTATTTTTTTTTTTTATTATATAAGGCTTCAAAAATGCCCAAAAGTTTTTTACGAAAGTTTATTTGAATGTCTGCTTAAGATTTAGCTGTTGCGACTTACGGAATAAGGCTGCCGATCACTTTCACCGTTCTCTGATAAAACTAAATGTTATGTAGAATATGTTTAACTTGGTTTCGAGAAATTCAGAGCTGGGCACACTAACTCTCTTTAAAAAAAGTTTAATTTTAAATATTTCATACTTCTACGGACAAGTTTGTTCAAGATCACGCCTGTTCCGTTTTGCTTACTGCATGGCCAATCACCTGAGTGTTGCCCAACTCTATTGCAAAGTAAACAGCCTTGACGTGGTCACTGCAAAAAAAATATTTATGAATCTAGCAACGACCAGAAGGATGCATGTAAGGCAGCATTGTTGTTAGTATTTTAAACTATTGTTGTTGTAAATTGTTGCCACTTGTAGTGTTGGATATCTAAAACAAAGTATTTATTTAGAGAAAAAAAAAAACAACAGCCAAAAAGGTTTTCCTTAAAAGTTTAGTGGTGGCATAAATCTGGGAAATATGATCAGGTATTTTTTTCTCTACTGCATGTATGGGCATTTCCATGATTGTGTCTGATTTTTCTGAATTTTGGTGTGAAACTCAAAACAATAGCCTTGATGTTTTAATGAACTTCTATTTTCGACTTCGGCATCCGCTTTATTGTATATTCATTAAGACTCTGCGAACTCTTTGGGATAATTCAATAGATAAGGATTTTTCCTTGTGCCCTCAGGACTAATTGTTTTTCTAAATTTATTTTTTCTAAATTTAAATTAGTAAAACTTAACTAACATTGAAATATAACAAAAAATTAAGTTGAAAAAATAAGCAAAAGCTTGGTGGAAACGCCCATATCATTAAGTCATTTGCATGCAGTAAACTTTGCATTTGCATATGCTTAATGCCAGGGGTGGCCAATCTGGTGAATATTAATGCTGATTTTAGGAATTTATTGCTAAAATGTTTAGCCTGTAAATCTAAATTGTTTGCCTATTTTACAATTTAAAAGAGTTCTTTTTGTAGAAGAAATACATTTGAAAAAATTTTATTTTATAAATTGTTTTTGTTGTAAAAATAATTGTACGATTGAAAAAATTCTTTCGGCATCGTGAGATAGGCAGTGATTTTATATATAAAACCAATAAAGAAATTGACCGCTGCCTTGAGGTTTACTGATGATGAAAGTGTAGCGGTCTTTGAATACAGCTGTTCTGCTCTGCAGTGTAATTTGAATATAAAAAACTGATATGGAATTCCACTAGTGCTTAGGAATATTTCATTTGATTTTCTGAATTAAAAACACTTTTCCAACAATTGGCCCATGAATGATGACCAAAGTGTAGCGGCCTTCGAAAACAGCTGTTCTGCTTTGTAGTGTAAGTTGAATATAAAAAACTGATATGGACTTTCTCTTGTATTTAGGAATATTTCTTATGTTTTTCTGAATTAAAAACACTTTTTCAACAATTAGCCCATGAAATGCAATTTAAAATAAAAATAAAAATAAAAAAATTGTGCTTAAACTGAAGTATTAAAAAATTTAAGTAGAAATATTATTTAGTCAAGTAAAATGAAAGAAAAATTGAGAAAAAGTAAAATTTAATCTGTGCTAACATCGCTTTTGATTGTTATAATTCTCGTATACTATTTCCGTATACAAATATTGAAACTTAAAGCTGGTTTCCCACTCACAAGTAGCGCACAAATGAACTTTCAGAACTGAGGGAATAAAAAGCCCCCCACTTATGAAATGAATTCCACACAATTCCATATAATAAGTTTAGAAAGTCATATAACGTGCCCCTGGTTTACCCTACACTCACTTTCAAATACAATCAGACATTCACAATATGTTTTAAATAAAATGCTTTAATTTATATTTTTCTTACCAAATAAAATTCTTTATCAGCGTGAGTTCATGCTTAATTTGTTGTTCTTTTAAAGTACATTTTACACAACTCTTTTTTCTGTCTTTAAACTGATTTAGTTGTTATCTTAAATTTATATTATGAGCGGCTAAACACCTGGCTTAGAAACTTCAAGCGGATTGTTTATTTATTTTTTCATGTAACTTGTTAAGTTATTGTTCTTTGCAAGAATGCTTGAGAAGAACGGCAGCCATTGGGTGGTTCTTGTAGCGAAATATTTTAGCTAAATTCTATTTATCTAGTCTAATGAAATCATGTTAATACAAGAGCGGCTTTTGTTAACGACATAAAGAATGTGAATTTGTCATGTTTAAAATATGATTATTTATATAATAAAAATGCCATAATCGGCTCAATTTGTATAAAATAAATAAAGGGTGTTTTTTATAGAGTGATACAACTTTGAGTTGGCATCACTGACTTATTTGACCACCCATTTAACAGTTGATAGTTGCCTTTTGTTTAGTTTGCTTTGACATTTCATTATGGATCGATTTACACCAGAGCAACACGTGCAAATTGTGGGAATTTTTATTCAAAATAATGGCTCTGTTCTTCAAACTTATCGTGCACATCGTCCATTCAAAATTTTATTTTCCCATGAAGCCCATTTTTGGTTGAATGGGAACGTCAATAAAAACAATTATCGCATTTGGAGTGAGGAAAATCCACAAGCTTTTGTCGAAACACCATGCGCTTTATGGACTGGCGGAGTCATTGGCCCATGTGTCTTCAAAAACGATGATGGTCCGAATGTTACTGTTTGTGAAAATTGGTATTCCAGATTGCGCCTTGTACGCGCCAGCCATGGCGGCCTTAAGGCCGAAATCATATTTAAATATTAATGTCATAAAATACTCTATCCAATAAAGACCGTTTCATTTATATCAAAAATATATTGTTATGATTTAAATTTGTATCACTCTATAAAAAACACCATATATTTATGTTTCAAGTATTTTGAAAAAATAGGGCCCGCAATCACAACGATTAATCTGAACAAGCGTTCTAGAAAGACAAAGATTAATTGCAGAACAGTTGCGACAGGCTTCGATATCGATCAAAACTGTAATACTTTTTAAATGAAAATTTCGAGGGATATCAAATGCTGCAGTACACCCCCTTAACATAACTATTTTCGGAAGTCCCTGCACCACCATCATCAGTAGCCTGTAAACGCAACACAATGCCCTAGATATTGAGTTGTTAGTATGAAAACGAATTCATGTTGATCAATAGTTTTTTTTTTTAAATATTAATAAACCAGTTGGCTATACGTAGGGTGCAAACTACTCCACACTGTCTGACGCCTTAATAAAATTTAACTCGCAATTTTGCTAAATTATATCATTTCCTTTAAACATTTAAAGTCATTTAGTTTAAGTGGCTTTTGTCGCTTAACTCCGTTTGTTATTCATGTTCATTTAACTTGTTGACTCGATCCGAATGCAACTCACAATTGTCTATATGTTTTATGATTATATTTTTATGATTAAAAGTAATTGTGTGTTTTAAGCAAACAGTAATTAATTCTTATAAACTAAAACTACAACGAAAATTAAAACAAATAAATAAAAATGATTTGCAAATGCAGATTCCGGAGTGGATAATTGTTAAACGTTTAGTTGGCAGTCAGTGTCAAGCAGACAATGAAAATTGAAATCGTGCATAAGATTTAGAATAGGAAAAAAAAAAATTAAATACAAAATATAAAATATTATTTCATTTGCCAGTTGGTTGGTTAGTTGGTGGGTTTTTGGGCCAAAGTGGTCAAATGACAGGCATATTGATTTCACAAAAGTCCAGTTGGCGTTCTAGTTTGGCGGTCTATTGTGCAACTGATAAAGAATTGATCTTTGATCTGAAGTTTAAGCACGTTTTAGTTGTGGTATTTCAAATAGAAAATCGAGTTTAAGGAAAACTTTGCCATTGTGGACAGTTAAAGCGACCGACCACACATTAAGAATGA
The DNA here is from genome assembly GCA_963675445.1 of Linnaemya vulpina. NCBI lineage: Eukaryota > Metazoa > Arthropoda > Insecta > Diptera > Tachinidae > Linnaemya > Linnaemya vulpina. The sequence continues at coordinate 13,348,044 of OY776279.1, forward strand.
AGGACAGATCATTTAAATAATTTAATTAAAATAACTGCAGCACTCAAAGATCTTAGTAGCTGATCAACAAAAAAAATTGCCTTGAAGTAGCTGTTTAATTTCCAAACAATTTTTATGCCTCCCCACAGTGCAAATCAATTAAATATAAATTCCTAACTAACCCTACTTTTTTGCTTGAGGAAGTGAAACATAAAAGCCCACTTTCGAAATAGTCAAATCCTCTTAATAAAAATCAAAACAACATTCCATCATTAACAAAATCAAAACTATTTATCTAAACTTAGAAAAAAAAAGCAATTTAAATTTTAAACAGCTGGCCAATATAGTCCTCATTATGTCTCTAATTAACTTAAAAAAAATTATATATTAAAGACTGTGTTAAATATATTTATTAGCTTCAATAATAAACCCCAACACAGAAACTGTAAAAACTCTTAGAAACAAAATCACATTTCATTGCGCCCGGAGTACATAAATCCTTAATAACGATAATTAAAATTTATGAACCAAAACAGATCATATGCAGGCAGGCACACAAGCCACCAGCATCTCTATAAATAAAATACTTCAAAAGTACAACAACAGCTAAAAAAGACAAACAAAATATTTAATATTTGTCTTTCAGTTAACTTGAGCAAAAAGAAAACTTTAGCAAACCAACAAACAACATACAAAAACAACACTAAATCTAATAAATTAAATAATAAAATTGATTATTTGGCTTGGAAAATTATATAACGAGATTCGGTTAAACTAAAACAATCACCGGCTTAGAAGCTCTTAAATGACCAAAATGAGAAACAACGACAACAGAGACAAAAAAGGAAAAAATTTTAAAAAACCAAATACTACAAAAACATGTCCTACTCCACTAAACCAAAGAAGAAAAAAAAAAGAAAACAAAAATTAACAACACTCGTGCAGCTCAAACTGAAACTGTAACAAATCTAAAGCTTCGCGTTAGTAATTCGTGGTTGCACAAAATGAAAATGGAAAAAATAGAAGACGGTTAAGATGAAGTAACGCGGCACAGCTGAAATCTTGAAAACAACAAAAAAAGAAAAAAGTAAATTAAAGCCATCCACTGGTGTCTTGAGAGTATTAACGAGTACCTTTTCCACCAGCCGTCTGTCGGCTCGAATATGTTTCTGCAAAACCAGAGAATTGAAAAAAGTTTTCTTGTATTTTCTAAAAAGCCACAACCGTTTGAAAGGACATGTGAACATGCAACACCAGTCTGATGCAAACATTTGAGTTAGACCGGGTGATCGAATCATCTACTCGCAGATTCGGCTTCATTTAATTAGTAATTAATTTAATTCAGTCCAATTAATTCAATGAATTCACTTTAATTTGCTTCATACGATTGTATTGCGAGTTGCAGAAACTTATTTAATAATTTAAAATTATAAGAGTTTAATTTAAATTAATCAAAATAAAGTTGAGTTTTTAAATTCGAAACATATTCCAAAAGAGAACATTCCATTGTGATTTAGTCGAGTCAGCATGAAACGTGAGTCCACTTGCAGAAATACATTCGACTTCAGGACATTTTAAAAATTTATTACGAAACCAGCATTTTTTTAAATAAAAAATTCGCTAAGTAAAATGCTGTAAAAATTATACAACATTTAAGAACAACAACTTTAAATCCCAAAATAGTAATCGAATAAAATTGTTTCATTCGAATATTTTTAAAATTAGTAAAATTAATCGAATAAAAAAATTATTTGAGTTAAATTATTTGAGTTAAATTATTTGTGATAAATTAATCGAAAATATCAAATCGAAAATATCAATCGAATTAAATATTGTTCGAATGAAATTATTCGCTTAAAAATAAATCAAAATTATGCGAATAAAATTATTTGAACTAAATGAATTGTAAAAATGCAAGGGAGCGCATCAAATCGAATTAAGTAGATCGATTAAAATTATTCGAATAAAAATTTACTCAATTAAACTTATTCGGATAGTAATAAAATAAAATTATGCAAATAAAATTGTTTTAATTATTAAATTTAGCCAATAATATTGTTAGAAAATTTACAAAACTAACTGAATATATTTATTCGAATAACAATTTAAAAAAAAATTATGCGAATGAAATTATTGGAATTGAATTATTTATGTAAAATTAACCGAACACACTAAATTGAATAATATAATTTCATTTAAATTGTTTGAGTTAAATTAATCGAACATATCAAGCAAGTCGAAAATATTATTTGAATAAAATATAACTAATAAAATTAATCGAATAAACTTATTCGCATAAAAATAAAACTAAATTATGCGAATTAAATTAATTGAATTAAATGATTTGCAAAATCAATGGAGCGCACTAAATTGAATCGGGTAAATCGATTAAAATTATGCCAATAATATAATTCGAATAAAATTATTCGAATATTAAGAAATCTAATAAGATGAATCTAATAAACTTATTCCAGTAACAATAAAAATTGTGCAAATTAAATTTTTTCATCTAATGGATTTGTAAAAATCATTAAGTAAATCGCGATGAAGTAAATCGACTAAAATTATTCGAATAAAAAATATCTCAATTCGCACAGTAATAAAATAAAGTTGTACAAATAAATTTGTTCGAATTATTAAATTTAGCAAATAATATTGTTCGAAAATTTATTAAAGTGACCGAATAAACTTATTCGAATAACAATAAAAAAAACTATGCAGGTGAAATGATTGCAGTTGAATTAATCGAATAAAATAGTCGCACAAAATTATTCAAATAATATTATACGAATCTTGCTAATTTTTTTAATTTTTCTATCTTTTAAATATTTTTATAAATATTTTTATAAATATTTTTATAAATATTTTTATAAATATTTTTATATAAACTATAAAAGAATATGTAATAAGTATTGATATAAAAAGTCCTCAAGTCTGAAAAATGTTGTCAACCATCAATAAATCACAGAAATCATTAAACGATATTCAGCAAATTGTAAACAATTTAATTAATTATTCGATTAATATTGTGGGAAACACATTAAAATGGTTTCAATAAATGTGTCGACTAAAAGTAGTCGACTAAAATAAATAATCGAATAAATTGTTTCTTTTTGTTTGCACTTATTTTTTAAATAATTTTGATACTGTTCCTATTTTATTAACCGAATAATTTTGTTAGTGTATGTGTTGGGTTTATTTCAGTTGCATAATTTCACTGATTTGATTCTATTCGATTAATTTAATTAGACTGTTTCTAAATAACCGAATAAATTTAACTAAATCTAAGCGAAAGAATTTATTTAAATAGTATTAATTTAACAAAAAAATTTAAAACATAATTGCGACAGTTATCCAAATAATAAATTATTCGAATAAATTTATGCAGATACAATTTTTTCGAATGAAATTCATGTACTTTCGTGTAGTCATCAAACCCAAAAGAAAATGATAAAATGAAATTATGAAATTTTTGTAAAAATAAGTTTTTACAAACTGTAAAAACATTAAAAGTGAAAGTAGAATTAATACTTTTAAATCTCGTCGTGTTTTCATTTCTTGGCGGTGATGGTGGTCACAACTTCTTTTTCTTTAACGATCTCGTTTGTTAAGCCCAAAAAGCCATAAAACTACTGTGACTGTTTGTTGCTGTTGTTTTCTATTTTTCACAAAAATAAAACGCGGGGGTGGCAAAACGTTGGCCACTATTTCAAATTAAACCAGCCATGTTCTGCATAAATTTGATTAGTTAAAAATGTTAAAGGAAAAACTTTCAGCTAATTTTTATTAATACTCAAGTCTGTCTGCAAAACTGCGGCATAATGAAATCGATAAGGAGAAAAATTGGCAGAACACGTTACCAATAACTACTCGAAGAGGTTGTGGAATGATGGCTGACTGGCAAACAGATATTTCTGATATTTCGGGCATACAAATGTTTTGAATTGAAAGAAAGAAAAAAATGAAACAAATTTCTTAGCAAAATATTTAGCTAATTTTGAATTTTGTACTAAAAGAAAATGCAGTTTCATTAAAGCCCAACTTAAGGAAACAGTGAAACAGCAGTTGCAATAATCAGTGGCCAAAACAGTAGTTGCTTTGAAGTGTGATTGCGAATTAACCTCACGATTGTTGCAAACCTCCTCCCGAAAAAAAACCCAGGCAACAAGAAACCACTAAAAGTTTCTTAACTCCTCAACAGTTGAGAAGTTGAAGAGCCCAAATTCAAAATTGTTGTTGTAAGTTTGTAGTGCGATTAAGCGCGCTTTTAATTTCGGTCATTACGGTGGCCTTTTATTATTCGCCTTTTAACTGCTAAAATGTTATATTAACGTGTTGTATTCGAATCACTTGAACTGGCAGGAGGTTAAATGTAACAAAATTGCCTGTTATTAGCGGAGTTTCTTGCGAAAGTGTGAAATTAGGAATTGATTTTGTGTTGAATGATGTTTTATGTTGAATGAATTAAATGAAATTGATTTAAAGTTGAACTGGATTGTAGAAAAGTAACGGCTGCCGGTTGTGATTTTATAACAACTTTTTTGAATAAACAAATCGTTGAAATTTATTTTGCTGTAATTCCCATGGACCACAAGATCGATAAAAATCAAATTCAGTAATTAAAAAATGTTTAATGGGGTGTTAAAAATTTATAACTGCGATATAACAAACGTAATTTAGGTTGCTTCTATATTGATACCAGTTGTTGATCAGTTTTGTCTAGCTCCTGAATTAATTATTCAGATGCAAAATCGTTTCTTAAAAAATCTCTTCTAAAACAAGACCATTAAAATGGGTGCTACCAAAGTGCACCTGCTATTTTTTTGATTTCTATTTAAAAACTTCATTTCACATGACTTTCGTAAGTTTCTGTTGTTAAAGCTGACACCGTGTGATTATAAATTTTCAACACTTAATTTTTGTATTAAACAAACGAAATCTTACAACTCCTTTTATCATCGAATCAACGAAATTCGGAAATTGTTGGTGTCTTGTGCTCCAAGACTCAATTGCACGGTTTAATCAATAAATTTCAGTATCGTGCATAACACCTTCTACAGCAACAACAACAACAAAAATAATTAGAAAATAATGTTGAAAAATGAAATGGAATTTATTCAAATCTTTTGTAAAAGTATTAAATTGAAGACAAGAAATTTAATATTGAAATATTCGCCCGTTTAATGTGAGTGTTGTTTGGCTTTAGAGGCTGCTTTCATGGCATTCTAATTTTCTGTGGCTGCTGAGTATTGGCCATTTCTTTTGCAGCAGCAATAAAAAGTAATCAACAAAGTTTTTTTTCTAATATTATCGCTGGCTAATTGAGTGTATCTCAACATGTCTGCCAATTTTTTAAGCTGAAAAAAAAATATGTAATTTTTGTTAGAGAATTTCGTCAACGATTTAATCTGGTTTGTGTGTCCAGCTTTTATTTTTTATTTTTTTATTTACCAACTCTAATAACACGACAAATCTATTAGTGATTGGCTTTAGTTTGTGTATATGATTACGATAGTTTTGTGTTAATTTAGAAAATTATGGAGGTGCACCTGGAGGTTGGTGCAGTTTATTGGTTTTTATCAAAAAAAAAAAAAAAAATTAAAAAAAAGTATCCACTTTGATTTAAAGTGTTTGAATGTTTTGACGTGGATCTGCGGAGACATAAACTATCCACTTAAGAAATAGATTTTCAATAAATTTGTATTTATGATGCATGAAAATTTCAACACTCGTCAGGAGATTAAAGAAAAAGAACATCGAATGTTGCACATGACTGAAACCGGTCGGCTTAAAATGGAATGAGGGAAAATCGTTGAAAGATAAATTCTTTGCAATTTTAACTTGTGGAAATTGTTGGCTTCATATGCAACACTAAAAGTTAAGATAACAAAATATCATATCACGAGCTTGTCCTGAACAGTTGGCTACAAAAAAATCCGCACGAACAGGAAAAACAACGTATCTAAAATATGAGAATCGAAAAAAATAGAAGCTCAAAAGGCTTTAACTAAGTTTTTAAAATAAAAAGTATTTGATAATATTGGTCGATTAAATAGTGGACAAACTCATCCAAATAAAATTAATCGAATAAAAATTATTCGAATATATTTATTCAAATTATTCATGCTGAGTTTCAAAACTAAAAAGTTTGAAAACTTGCTCAAAGGAAAAAAGTCAAAAGAATTATTCTAATCAGCTTAATCGAATAAATATAAGTCATTTATATAAGAACTATTCGAGTAATATTATTCGAATAAAATTATTAGAAATATATTCTTTAAATAAAAACTACTCGCATTAAGATTTAAAAATTATCTGAAAAAAATTAATTCAATGAAAATTTCGTTTAAAATTGTTCGAATAAAGTAATTTGGGTGAAAGTCATTCGAATAAAATTATTCGAAATATATAATTCAATTAAAAACTGTTCGCACAAAGTTTTAGAAATAAAACTTATCTCAAAAGAATAACTGCAATAAAATGTATCGATTAAAATTATTCGAATAACATTAATCGAATAAAGTAGTTTGGGTAAAATTGTTCGAATAAAGTTATTCGCAATATAAATTATTCAATTAGAAGCTATTCGTATTCTGGAAATAAATATTATTTTAAAATAGTCAACTAAAATATTCGAATAAAGAAATATATTATTCGAATAAAGCAATTTGGGTGAAAGTCAATCGAATAAAATTATTCGAAATATATAATTCAATTAAAAACTGTTCGTACAAAGTTTTAGAAATAAAACTTATCTCAAAAGAATAACTGCAATAAAATGTATCGATTAAAATTATTCGAATAACATTAATCGAATAAAGTAGTTTGGGTAAAATTGTTCGAATAAAGTTATTCGCAATACATTATTCAATTAGAAGCTATTCGTATTTTAGAAATAAATATTATTTTAAAATAGTCAACTAAAATATTCGAATAGAGAAATATATTATTCGAATAAAGCAATTTGGGTGAAAGTCATTCGAATAAAATTATTCGAAATATATTATTGAAATAAATACGATTCGTAGAAGGCTTTAGAAATAAAAATTATTTGAAAAGAGTAACTGCAATGAAATATATCAATTAAAATTATTCGAATAATATTATTCGAATACAATAATTTGGATGAAAGTTGTTCGATTAAAGTTTTTCGAAATATATTATTCAAATAAGAATTTATATTGTTCAAAGTCTTAAAAATAAAAATTATTTGAAAATAGTTAGTGCAATTAAATAAATCCATTAAGATTATTCGAATAATATTCTGAAAAAAATTTTAGTGAACATTGTTCGAGTAAAATTATTCGCAGTATATTATTCAATCAAAACTATTTATACTAAATTTTGAAAATAAAAATAATTTTGAAATAGATCAATATCATATACATATATCGATAAAAATTATTCGAATAAAGAATCATGGCTGAAAGTTATTCGAATAAAACTTCAATAAAAAGCTCTTCCCATTAACTTTTAGAAATAAATTTTTTTTTTTAAATAGTCAAACAAAATATGTAGCGATTAAAATTATTCGAATAATATTATTCAAATAAAATAATTTGGACAAAATTTTTAGCTCACGTTATTTGCATTCAGTTTTATAAATTAAAAGTACTCACACAATTTAAAATTATACCAAAAATTTTTAAAATAATATTATTCGAATAATAAAATTATCCAAAATATAGATTAACCACAGGGGATTTTCCCTTAACATTTAACTACAAGAAAAATTCAATTAAATTGCCTCGCCAGACGCGAGTTTCTTTCAAATTTAGGAAGCGCATCACTCTGAAACATAAACACAAAAAATTATTTTTCAAAGTTACAAAAATTTATTGAAGTGCAGCTCAACGGCAGGTTCGAAAGATATTGGAAATTTATTTATTAATTAATAATGATTTAAATTATCATGATTTAAATTAATTAAAAAAAGTGTTGAAATTTGTTTGTTACTGACAGCCTGGTGGATTTCAGGTAACCATATATAATTCCCCGATTTGTTATGCGACTTAAATAAATAAAGTGTCAGTTATAAAACTTTTTCTCAAAGAAACCTTTTTACGAAAAACTATTAATATTTTATTCAAAAAGCGCTTAACAAACCGTTTCGCCTTTCCACGTAAAAATTTCTAAACAAAAAAAATTGTCTTTTCAATTCTCAAAGCAAAATGAAAAATAAAAAAAAAAACTTGGCAACTCAACTTGGGCCACGTACGCATGCGCTTAAATGAGCTGAATGCGATTGAAAAACTTTTACTTGTTCCCACTATCAATTTTAGTCACATCCAAAACCCATTGACTACGTTTTCCACTTGACGTTGTTGTGTTTGGCTTTTTGTGGTTTTACGAAAATATCTACTTAACGTTGGTCGCTTATGGCCACTAACCACGTCACCCGCAATTGTCACCTCTCTCTCTCTATTTCTATTGTTTTCTTTCTTATTTAAATTTTTTATAATATTTTTTTGCTCAAAGTTATCAATGAATTTGTGTGCTCTGTTTTTACTTCCTTCTCCCAGTGGGTTTTAAATGTTTTCTTGCGAAAATATTTGGCCGCAAAACCGTCCAACGGTCTGATGGTCAGACATCTGTGACATACTCACGTAAACCCAAAGTCAAAATATGCCAAAAATAAAAAAAATCAATTGTTGTTAAGTACCCCACCAGCCATTCACTGCCAGTGGGTGTGTTATTTGGTCATTTGAAAATTTATTTAAACATTTTTTGCATGTTAAAATCCACACACACACACACACACTTGCATACGGTTGCGTTTGAAGCTCAAGGCATTAGAGTGATTGATAGAGACTTAAATGTTTTCTTTTATTGTTTTGAATTTTTATTGCACAGCGGAAAAGAAATAAAAATTTATCTGCGCATTTTATAATTATTTGTTAGCGGCAAATTAGCGTGTAAGATCACTCTCTCAGTGTTTGAGGTTGAAAATTAATATTTCAACGGTTCATAACCCGACTAAATTTCTGGTTGTGTGTTGAGCATTCAGAATTTGTGCAATTAAGAACTGTTCTCGTATACTTAATGTCTGCGGATTATGTCGTTAAGAGCACTAGCCCATCAGTTACCTTGATTTTTGAACGCACCTCGTATACGATTTTTTTTGTTCACCACATAAATTCTTGAAAATTTATTAGGCCGTTATGAAACGCATTTATCCTGTTAATATATATATTACAATACCATTATAAGAGCACTGGCCCATCAGTTACCTTAAACTTTGAACACACCTCGTATACGATATTTTTCTGTTCACATAAATTCTTGAAATTTGTCCTATTAGTATATTTTATAATACCATTATAAGAGCACTAGCCCACCAGTTGCCATAATTTTTTTAACACACCTCGCATAAAATTTCTTTTGCTTAGTTAAATTTTTGAAAATGTATTAGGTCATTATGAAACGCACTTATCTTGTTAATATTTTTTACAATACCATTATATGAGCACTAGCCCATCAGTTGCTTTGATATTTTGAACACACCTCGCATACCGTTTTTTTTTTGTTCACAAAAAGTCTTGAAAATTTATTAGGCCGTTATGAAACGCGCTTATCCTGTTAATATTTCTTATAATACCATTATAAGAGCACTAGCCCATCAGTTACCTTAATTTTTTGAACACACCTCGCATACATTTTTTTTTGCTTAGTTAAATTTTTGAAATTTGTCTTGTTAGTATATTTTATAATACCATTATAAGAGCACTAGCCCATCAGTTACCTTAATTTTTTGAACACACCTCGCATAAATTTTTTTTTGCTTAGTTAAATTTTCGAAACGTACTAGGCCATTATGAGACGCACTTATCCTGTTCACATATAATATAATACCATTTAAGTTCTGAAAACCATTAAATATTTTACAGACGAAACAGAAATAATTGTAAAATAAAAATCGTTTAAGTCTTGCACAGAAGCGCTGATATTTTCAAATTGATTTTCAGCTTGTTGTACTTTATGTTGTTGCTTTATTTAGTAATTCACTAAATCATGTACAATATTGGCTGACCATCATCGCCTGCGCGCAGTGCTTCAGATTGGTTTTGTAGTTTCCATTTATAATATTTCGAGGTGTGCCTGTTTGTGGATCATTTAAAAAAATGAAAACAAAAAAAAAAAAAAACTTCCTCCACCGTTATTGACTTGTTCCAAATGTTTTAGGCAGCAGTCACGTTAACATGTTGGACAGCACGATCACATGAAACGGAGTGAATAGTGAATTGATTGAATGGGTGAGTGAGTCAGTAAGTGCGCAAGTGCAACGTCCGCAGTGTGTTTGACACAATGCAAGTACTGCGTTGCCGTTGCCACCACTTTTATTCGCTGCTTAAGTATTTTATTTATATGAATTTTATGTTTTCATTTAACACAAAGAATTTGGCTTCTAACGAACGCACTTGTTGCTACCGATTAACAATATTTCTTTAGATAGACTTGTTTTAAATAAGAGTTAACAAGAATTGACACTAAAGAAAAAAAAATTTTGAAAAAAACATGCCAACAAGTCTGTGATTGTTTGGAGAACATAAATGGGATGAGATTGCAATCGCAAGATGTTTGAAATTATGAGCAACTTTATTATCGTTGTGCTGTTGCAGGCAACATTCAGGTCTTTAATATCAGATCTTTCGAACAATAAGAATTTAGTTCTTTATGAAAAAAGAATTTAGAAGCAAATAAAAAGTCGACGACTTTTTATATATTTAAAAAATTTTTAATATGAGAAACGGTCTCCAACAATAAATTTGTTAACAGAGTGTTGCAGCAACAAGACTTAAACGTGTACAGCAGACATGTTCAAAACTATTTTCAATATATAAATTTTTTGACTCTGTATGAGCAACAATCCCGGGCAAAGTTTTAATATTTACTTGCCAATTATTTGTTTATTAAACTTTCAATGATTTCATGAGCTTAAAAAAGTGTTATAAACTGTTTTAATAGGATAAAAGCGTTTGATAGCAGATTAATTAATTTTCAAAAGTTTTAGGTAACAAAATTTTTAACTTTATGTGTTTGAATATTGTTGTTTAACACTCCAAATTTCGGTTGTAAACGCGCCTTCCCAAATATAAAAAAAAATTAATGCGAGGCCTGTTCAATAATTACGAAAATATTTAGAGATTGTGGGCAACGCTTTTAAAATTTCTAAACGAAAGCTATTTAAGAAATAAGAAAAATGTTCGTATGTTGTAGAAGCGATTTTAAAACCTTGTACGAGGCCTGTTCGAAAAATATGGGAAATTTTTATATACTGTTTGCAAGCATTTTAAAATCTCCGTACGAGAGCTATTTAAAATATAAGAAAGGCCTGCTCAAAAAATTTGGGAGATTATTATAAATTTCGGGCAACGATTTTAAAATCTTCAGACGAGAGCTATTGAAACATAAAAAAAATGTTTGCTAATTGTGAAAAACGGTTTTAAATCCCCATACGAGGCCTGCTCAAAAAGAATTGGGAGATTATTATAAATTGCGGACAACGATTTTAAAATGTCCATGCGAGAGCTATTTAAAATATAAGAAAAATGTTTGTAAATTGTGAAAAACGGTTTTAAAACCCCACACGAGGCCTGCTCACGAAATATGGGAAATTTATATACATATATTATGGGCAACAATTTAAAAATTAATATGCGAAGGCTATTGACAATATAAAATAAGAATAATCTTCATGAATTGTAGGCAACGATACTGAAACTGCCATTACGAGGACTGTGCAAAAAATATGGGAAAATTTTATATATTGCGGGCAACGATTACAAAATTTCCATATGGGAGCTATTTAAAATTCTAGAAAAATTTTCGTATATTGTAAAAAAGATTTTAAAACTCCATGCGAGGCCTGTTCAAAATATATGGGAAATATCTATATATTGCGGGCAACGATTTTAAAACTCCCAAACGAGGGCTGTTTGAAAAGTAAGAAAAATATTTGTAAACTGTGAAAAACGGTTTTTAAACCCCATACGAGGCCAGCTCAAATAATTTGGGAAATTTTTATATATGTATAGAGTAAAAATTTTTGTGTTGGTTCGACTTGAAGACATTATGAATGTCAGCTAATCAGTTCATATCGGAACTGTTTCGAGGATGGGAAGAAATCAGTAATTGCTTTGAGAAGAACTAAAACTCACTACGAACACACCTCGTATAAAAGAAAATATTTGCAAAATGAACAGAAATTTGTAATTGGTGAACAAATTAATGTGTTGCGAGGATAATCAGTCGCGAATGATTTATATGTTATTTGCTGCTTTTGTTATTATTTGCTGTTGTTGTTGTTGTTATTGGTGTTACACAACACTTCTTCCGCATGCAAATTTATTCATTTCAAAGCATATCTTGTGTCTGATAATGACGCTTTTTATGGTGGTTTCGTTTGCTATTATATTTTATCCAGCCGCTCAAAAAACTACCGAAGCACACAATCTCAAATTCCAATGATGCATTTAAACGATATAGACATACAAACACATACACATACTGACACACTTTCACACACAAATGCAAACTGAATAGTAACACACAAATAAAAAGTGTAGATTAAGGAAAAAATGTGTAAAAAACCAATCAATAACAATAATAATGAATACGTTTTTGGGAAAGGTAAAGGCATACGTTATGAATAAAATCGCATACGAGGGGTGCTGGATAATTTCAGAACTGAAAGGAACATAATGGCAATTCATTTAAAATAAGTAACCTACAAAAAACAATTTTGTTAAGGCCTGACAACTGATACGAAATTATTTCAATGGCAACTTGATTGTCGGAGCTCTATAATCGGATTTATTTTTTTTGTGGTATCTTGTAATTCAAGTTACTATAACTCGGCTGCGCTTGTTTGAAAAGTAAAATCGATTTTTGTAAAAAGTTTTCATATTCATTTTTCTACCTACCCTCGTTACATTAACACATCATTAAAGTTCCATTTAAATCCTTGGAAAACATTAAAAAAATTTAAGTGCTCACTTTTACGAAATTAACTTCTCTCCCAATTTCGCTTTTACGAATTTCAACTCATAAAAAAGGAATAATAAATGCACTCGACTCGCTTTATAGTCAAAATTAGCGAAAGTAACACCTGCCATTATATATTTTCTCTCTTCTTCTTAATTTTCGTATATAATCCTGAACCGAAATGAAGTCATAATTATTGCCCAATAACTCATTTTATTACGAGATTTTGGTAGTTCATGTTCAGCTTCTGAAAGTGTTACATAGAAATTTTACGACATATAAGAAAGCCGCACAGTGGGACAAAGTCATAAAAAATGCTTCATGCCGGGAAATAATAAAAAACATTTTTCAAAACATATTATTTATTATGATTTAAAAATTTTTATGATATTTAAAAATACAATTCATTAACAAGTTGAGATAATTTACGATTTGAATTGTTTAATCCTTTTTTAAGAAGACCACCGCTCAAGTGATGGATGACCCCTAGTTTTGCAATTTATTATGCCGGAACTATTGAATATGTGAGGGATTGTGTTAAGAGAATTAAGACACTATCCCCTTCTACAACACGTATTGGATGCATAAATTATATTAAATGCAGAGCCGGCAGGGGGGAGGCAATAAAGCTTTACCTTTGACATTGTCCTGCCATCACATTTTTTATTTTAGTTTTAAATAAACTTTTAAAGAAAATTTGCCAAGTCTTTGGTTAAAGAGCTCCCATTACTTTTCCGTATTCAATTGTTTACTTTCGAACCACAACCAACTTCACTTTGTTATTCTACAATTCTCTTTAATAACAAAAAGTTCAGCAAAATTGTGTTTTAGAAAAATAAAAAATGTCCATAAAAAACACAGTTAGATCCAACAATTTTTATGTTAATATATTAAAATTAATTTAAAAGAAAATTTTATATGTATATATTTTAATTTAAAAAAGTTTATTTTGGATCAGGGAATAAGAGAAAAAAAATTTCTACCAACTTTTTTCGGTACAATTGAGAAAAAAATTTTATTTTATGAGTGTTTTTTGCTACAATTTCAAAGTACCTATTTTACAACCCTGATGTACATCTCTGGAGAGAGAGTAAAAAATCCTCTCTTTCAATAGGCCTAGTCTGAATGAGTTGTAGGATAAATTCAGCTTTACACGGCTGACCCTATTATTTATTATGAGTATCTTTTTCAGCTTTCATTTGACATTAAAAATTTATATATATTTTCCACTGGAGGCGTGCAAAGTTTTCAAATTATTAATGGGATTATGGAAATTAATTTATAAAACCTTTTCAAACAACAATCAGACCATTCATTCTCTTTCATAACAAAAAAAAAATAAATAACGAAGGTCGCAACAGGACACAACTCCCCCAATAATAAATTTAAAAAAGTCGACTAACTTTTCCATTTAAAATAAATTGGACATTTTTCTCAAAAGCAACTTCAGTTGTATGAAAAATTATTCGTTGCATTATCTCTGCTGCAATTGCACGACAAAATCGCTTAATGTGTTTTCAGCAACTAAAAATTATATATAAAAAAGATTTACCACAATTTGTTTGTCACAAAAAAGAAAAAAAAGAATGAAAAAAAAGAATAAGAAAAAACTGGCCTTAATCGAGTTCTTTATCGACAATCACCTTCAAAAACGTGCGACAATATTGTTTATTGGTAAGCAGCAAATGTACGTTTGTATTCCTGGGGTTTCTGTGATTAATTAAAACTGAAAATTACCTCAAGTTAAAAAATTAAGATCAAACTTTTAGAGAAAAACAAAATCATACACAAACAATAGAAATAAAAAGCAGTACAAAAAAAAACGTGATCTCTGCCCCTCCAACATTTTAGGGGGGACGCACAGTTTCTGTAAAAAATCGTTTTTTCTTTTAATTTTATTTAAATGAAAAACATCGTGATTTTAATGCGGCTAAAAATTCAAATAAATCTGCAACTTGGCTTCACTAACGCTTTTTTGTGCAGCTGCATTTTGTTCTTGTTTTTGTCGTCAATATTATTTGACACAAACAAAAGCAACAAGATTTGCTGTTGTTGTTAATAGAATCCATATTAAGATATAGACCAACAAGTTAAAAATACAAATTATTTAACAAAACTAAAATTTAAACGGCATGTTCGGAAAATCACATCTCACAAAAGTGATTTCAAACCGCAACAAAGTCTTAATAAATTCTTTTAATCAAGTGATTTGAAGGTAGTCAAAGAATTCACCAACGATTTGAAATCATATTTTTTTTAACACAAAAAAAAGGTAGTTGTAAAAGTTTCATGGAAAACCAAACCAGAAAAAATCACCTCAAATCAATTAACAAGAAACTCATATTCGATTCATGTTTATGTTCTTTAAAAGTTGACTAAATAAAGTCAATAACCAGTCCAAAAAAAAGCACCATTTACCAAATTCAGGGAAACGAGCTTATTTTAAGGCCTCTCATTAATTTTTCCTAAAACACCGCATTCAACACTTTGCGGTATTTTCAATAAAACACTTTATTCTGAGGTCGCCATGCGAGGCCTTAAATAGACAAACCGAAAACTAAAACAAACTGAATTCAACTTTTAAGAATCTCAAAAATGTTAATACACGCCCGGTTTTGTAGCAGTTAACGATTGTTGGCAATTGTAAATACAATTTGACACTCGGATGCATATTTCTGTTGGCTAAATTTGGTTTTTTTTTAAAATGCAGTTATTCTTTGCGTGTCTTGGCGACATCGAGAGAATTAAAGTCATGGATTAAAGCGTAGCAGGAACACTGAGCACATGTTGCAAATAAAGTCTTAAGTGTGACTCTGAGAAAGTTTGTCACACGATTAAAAAGGAATAAAATGTGTAGGGCCTTGCTAAAATAAGGGAACTTCCTAATATTTTTACTCTGATAAAATCATATAAATTACATTCCAAACACTATGCTGTTTTAAATTCTGGAGCAGCTTGTGTTGTGTGGAGACTCCAAGTGCCTCCTGGAGATGTCCTGGACAGACAAGTGGTTTAATGTTGCATACAATATGCAACATTATAAATTTTGAAAATATATACATATATTTCGAAATATCAATAAAAATCAATGAATACTATTCAAATAAATACTATTTCAAATATTCAAATAAACCCTAAACAGAACATCTTCAAGTAAAAATTATTCGATTAAAAATTATTAAAAAACTTTTTTCAACAAAACTTATAGAAACCAAAGAAAGCTATTCAAATAAATAATAAAAAAGCAGGTATTATTATTTAAAAAAATACCCAAGCGAAAGATATTCGAATAAAACCATTCGGATAAAAATTATTCGAAAAATTTTTTCATAGAAACAAAAGCTATTCAAATAAATACTATTTGAATATAATCGAATATTAATATATTCGAATAAAAATTGTTATGAATATTCGAAATTTTATTCGAATATAAAAATTATTCGAACAAAAATCATTCGTATCAAGATTATTCGAATAAAAGATACTCGAATAAATTTTGCTCAAGCAACTGATTGAATATTGTATTGGAATGAAAATAGATGACCAAATTTTACACAAAAACTTTTTGATTAAAATTTATTCGAAAAATAATTTGAGCACAAATTAGTGCCAGGAAAATTATACGAATAGAAATTGCAGGAGTAAAAATTATTTGAAAAATAAATGCGGGATTTAGTTTTAATAAAATCTACCTCATTATTTTATCCCAAAATGTGAATAAAAATTCCAATTGACCAACATTTTTTAAATAAAATTAAAGCGAACAAATATTATTAGAATACAAATTTACGGAAAAAGTATTCAAAGTTCTCATTAAAGCGAAAGTTATTTGTAAAAAAATTTCTATTCGCAAAATATTTTAAATACAAATTGGTGCCTCAAAAATTAATCGAATAAATATTGACCGAGCGAAAATTGTGCGAGTAGTAAATACAAGAGCAAAAATTATTGAATTTTAATGGAATCGGGGGGATTCTTTTTCCCCAAAATTTAATTCAAAATTCCAAGTGACCAAAACTATTCAAATGAAATTATTTAAAATAAATAACATTCGAATAAAAATTTTTGGAAAAAGTATTCAAAGTTCTCATTAAAGCGAAAGTTATTTGTAAAAAACTTGGTTTTGAAAAATATCTTAAATACAAATCGTATCATAAATAAATAAAAATATTAATCAAATAAAAATTATATGAACGAAAATATTTTGACTTAAAAATAGTAAAAATAGTAAATTATTCAAATAAAAAAAAAATTCGAAAAGACATGATCGTTATTGGAATCAAAATTGTTGGAGTAAAAATTCGGGGGATAAATCTAGTTTCTGTAAAAACCATACCACAACAATTTATTCGAATAATGATTTGAAAAGATATTACTGCCAAAAAAGTGTGGGAGTTGAAGTACTTGGAAAGCGTTTTTAGAAATAGAAATTATAGGAGTATAATAAGTGCGAACATTTAAAAAAGAATTATTCGTTTAAAGGTTATTCAAATAAAAGATATTCTGATAAAAATTAAAAAAGATGATTACAGAATTATTCGAATAAAAATTAAAAAAGATATTGAATAAAAGAATTTGAATAATAATGCGCATAATGATTTTTCAAAAAAAAAATTTCAATAAAAATGCTGAAGCAAAAGTTATTCTAATAAAATTAATCGAAAAAAATTAATCGAACAAAATTGTTTAAATAATAATACACATTAAAATATTTGCCAAAAAAACTAAATTTTTAAGCAAATATTATTCGAATAAAATTAATCGCATGAAATTAATCGCATGAAATTGTCCGAATAAATTTATGATTAAAGCGAAAACTATTTTTATGAAATGTTATTAAAATAAAATACTGATTTTATGTAACATGCTATTAAATATCTTTCATGTAAAAATAATCGAAATAAAATAATCGCTCGTGTATTCGATTCTTTTTAGGGAAACCAGGAACTCGTTTTTGAATAAGTTAACGCTCGTATTAAACTTCTACAACAAAATCCTATTAGCTAAAACATTAAAATTTATTGAGCTTAAAGCTTTTAGAGCAAAAACTGATCGAAAATCGGAATTATTCGAATAAAAATTACTCATATAAAAATTATTCGATTGAAAATTTATTGAACTAAAATAACATAGTGAATAAAACGGTTGACAAAAAAGATTTATAGGAAAAAATATTAATGGCAATACAACTATTCAAAATAGAGTATTTGTATTACAGGGTGTTCGGTAATATAATATTTTTATAAAATATAATAGAATAAAAATTAACAGCGTTATAAATGTTAATTACAACTTACGTTCAAAATGATTGAGTTTAAAAAAAGCTTTTAGAACAAAAACTGATCGAAATTCAGAATTATTCGAATAAAGATTACTCACATAAAAATTATTCGATTAAAAATTTATTGAACTAAGGTAACATATTCTTGTAAAAGATTTAAGAATAAAATTTATTCGCATAAAATTTATTGGAGAAAGAATTAATGGAAATACAATTATTCAAAATAGAGTATTTGGTTTACAGGGTGTTCGATAATATAATAGTTTTATAAAATATAATAGAATTAAAATTAAAAGCATTATAAGTGTTAATTACAACGTTTTTTATAAAAAAGGAAACAAAACTGCTCAAATAAATAATTGTGTCAATTTATATTTAATTATTCAATATTAAGATTATGTTGTGATTTTATATTATTCGAATAATTTGCTCACTCTAAGGCTTGAATTCAAACACCAAGAAATAATAATTATTTATTATACAGTCAAATTTCAATGCAACTCTTTCGATCTTTAATAAATCGCACACAATTGATCTTTGACAGGATTTGTTTTCTTGTCTAACGCGCTTAAAATCTGCAACACTCGATTGACAAGAGACCAAATATTTTTCCGCATACATTTTAAAAAAATTTATTTTGTTAATTTCATTCGGAATCGGTGCAGTGAAAACTTGGATATTTGAAAATTGTTTTCTTTTCACTATCTCTCATTTCTAATAATAAGTTTTGAATTCTTTCATATTGTATTTGTTTAACGGTTGTCATTATATCTGAATACAGTAATGCAAAATAATTTACGTCATGTAAGAAAAGATTGATTTTTTTTGTTGGTTTTTTTCGTAACATACAAGAGTGCAAAAGTGATTTTGAATGTAACTTAAAACACGGCGCGCATTCATTTATTGCATGCCGTTTGTGGTCGTTTTGAAGTTGTTGCTTTTTTTAGAAATATTAATGTTGTTATAGTTTCAATATTTGAGTGAGTTATGAAAATCATACACTTCAATTGACATATTGCCTGCCTGCTTTAAATTTAAAAGAAAAAAAAAGAAATGATCGGCATTAAGAAAAAACCTATTGAAACTTCAAGGCACAAAAGAAAGATACTCAAGCTCAAGGGGGGCTGCCGTTTAGCACTTGATTTGAACGACATTAGGGACGTTCACATTAATTTTTTCGAAAATTTTTATAAGCAAGCAAATTTAATTTGAAGATAATTAATCAGAGAAATTCCATACAGTCGATAAGAAAAATGAACGTTCAAGGATGGGTTCATTATTTAATAGGGATTCTTATCTACAGCAGCCAGGAAAACCAAGAATTTATATAGAATTTACATTTAGAATAGAAGGCTAATACCGTTTTCTTTTCTAAAAAACATGCAACATTTTTCACAGTTTGGGGGAGTTTTAAAACCAAAATGACTTTTCGTAGGGGATGATGAATTAATTTGAAATAAATTGTTTATTTTCAAACGACATTGTGTTGTCATTTTCCATTAAAAAGTTTAAAAAATGTATCATTTTTTTTTCTAGAAAAGAAATCAATATAATAAATTTTTCGTGTCTGTGTTGTACTTTTTCTTCATTAAACATTAAAAAATTTTTTTAACTTCGCAATAGGAAAATTCAAAATTTTTGTTTGCAAAAAAAAAAACAAGTTCTCATCAAAACTCGGCGTTTTGAGGGCTTGGAAGTTGCCCTAAATAGTTACGAGAACACATCACTTTGAGGCTATGAATGTGTGCATGTATGTGTGTGACAAATTTGCTGAGTATCAGTATTGCTCAGTATTTTGAATATAAATGTTTCTTAATAACATGAAGACACCGATGACTAATTCATTAAATGAATTTGTAACGTGCGTCACAAAGACTTCGTGGCTTTTGATAAAAACCCATTAAATGTATTTGATGCAAATAAGTTGTTTGAATTCTTTCTTAAACTCACTTTTGTTTTATTGCGTAATTTAGATTTCAAAGTCACTTTCAGTTTTTGTATAGTGCGTCACAAAACTTTTTTCTTAAAATCCTTTCAAAATTACTTAACACTTGTCAAAAGTACAGTAGACATGAATCTTACTAAATACTCTGCACAAGTCAAAGATTGTTTTTAAAAGTATTAAAAAATTGTGTGTTTTAAACAAAAAAATTAATTAAAATCTACGTTCTTCATGCAGGGTCAGTCCATTTATGGTACACTTTGCAGCTCAGCTGATATGCAGCCACCCTACATGAAACAATTTTTTATTACTTTTGCTGTGCATAATAAAAATAAGTGGTCCTTTTGTTAGACACCAATTTTACTCACATCGTACTGCCACAAACAAAAAAAATAATATCATCTCGTTCGTCTGTCTTGTTGCACTGTGAGCCGCATGTGAACAGAGCGATTGTGGCAAGTGTGAGATTGTAGTTTTTATTTTCTTGGTATTTAACAGCAGATAATAGAGTTTCATTTCTTTTTTAAGGCTGTTAACCAC
Source organism: Linnaemya vulpina (assembly GCA_963675445.1). NCBI lineage: Eukaryota > Metazoa > Arthropoda > Insecta > Diptera > Tachinidae > Linnaemya > Linnaemya vulpina. The sequence continues at coordinate 13,368,770 of OY776279.1, forward strand.
AATATTTTGATATTGTTGTTGTTTTTGCTGCTGCTGCATTTTTTGCGATTTGATTTGAAGTAGGAGTTGCAGGGAGCCGTGCAACAATAATAACAATTTGCATAACAATGACGGGCTCAGATGGCAAAAGGTAATGCTGACAATGACGGTGCTGATGACGACAACAGCAACACAACACACAAAATGCATACGACATTGCATGTGTTGCATGCCACAAACAATATTCGAACACATGTTTAATAATATTTATGTGAAAAAAGTCTGTGCGTGTGTGTGTGTGTGCAAACATCTCGTATAATAACAAGTACGTGATGTATTCATGTTGCTGCTACATTTTCCAGCCATTCGACGAAAGCCAGCAGCAGTTGAGTTGACTGGTTTGCATAAACAAACTGAGTGCGGTAATAAATATTTTCCATTTTCTGAGAGGTGCTTTTCTTTTTGTTCAAACACGTATGGCTGGCTGCTGGCCCTGCGGCTCAAGGCAGTTCGTTTCTTTTCACAATTATTTGGTAAAACCTTAAAAAGTATTTCTCCAGCATAATAATCATTAAAATTTAGTCATAATTTTATGCCTGTTACTTGTGAGCCACCATGTTGTCAGTTGTTGGTTGTTTTTTTCCCCCTCTTTTTGTTGCCTGAAAAGGTTCAGATGTTTAAGGTGCTGTTGGAGTTTTTGCTCCATCACAGGCTGACGTGATAGCTCTTACAATTGACTCGGCCAAATGTTTGCTACAGTGTTTTCATTTTGCGTTGATAAAATTCGTTTCCACAGACAGAGGAAAAAAATTAAGTTTTCGAAATAGAAAAGAGAAATGATTTAAAAATATTTCTATTTTTATATTTATAATTCAAGCAAAATATTGTGCACATCTACACAAAAATAAGTTTTAAATGAAGTATGTTTCGTCGATATTGGTGGGCCATAAGGTATCTAAAAGTGTGCCACAAAAAATGTGTATGAAGTATTACGTCATAAAACTAAATCTAGTGCATTAAAACATTTTCTATAATTAATTTTCAGCTCTTCTGGTTTTAATTTATAATGTTATAATATTTATAATAATTATATAAATAAATGAAAAAATTAAGTATAAGGGGAAAGATTTTAAATATTTCAAAACTCTTGTGGGATCTCAGAATTACATTAGGATCGCCTGATGTTCAAAATTTAAATTTCTGCCATTTACATTTAAAATAAATATGAGATTTATTAATCATTTAAGGACTTCAGAAATTTACCGATTAGGCTTTCACAACACAGATTAAGAAGGCAAGAATAAAAAGCTCTTGTTCTCTTTCGACCCGAAAAAGAATTTCCATCAAAAGCCTGTTGCTCGATTAAAGTAACGGCTTTGCTGGTGATAAGGAAACAATTTTTATTTCCGCTCTTCCTGCCAGTCATGTGGTCTTTCCTCTCCCTTCTCCTTAAACCAAATTATAGTGTTGCCATGAATTCAAAAAATAGTAGCCTGCTCAGGTTTAGATCACTGCCACCGTTTATAGCCAACAATTATTTTCTTTTTTGTTTTCTTAACTTTATTTTTTGATCGCGTTGCAAGTAGATTTTACATCTGGTAATTGCATGATAGACTAATAATATAATACAGGCGGCCGGATAGTAAAACAACCGTATCGAAACATGCAATTAAATGACATGTGGGTTGTTTGCAGCTCATGCTGATGCTGAAGCTGATGCCAATGCTGCTCGCCTGCCCGCCATTGTCAGCGTCATGGCGTTACGTGAATTTTAAATATGAGAATTGTATTTTTATGCATTCAATATAAAAAAGGAAAACCGTAATTGAAGAAATGCAAGCAAAAATGTACTCACTTTCGTTGTAAAATGTGACGCGTGTTAATGTTTTTTTTTTTTTTGTTTCTTTTGGGAGAAAAGAAATTACAGAATCACAATTGCAATGACCCTGTTATTACGTTGATTTAAAACATTTTCAAATTATTACTCGTGACATCAGAAAATAAGTGCATGATAATGATTTAAGTAAATGGCTGTTGCTTCAAGTTTGTTATTATTCAAAAGATTTGTTTTGTGAATAGAAGTAATTTGGAATAAGGAAATCGGCTCTGGAAGTTGAAATTACATTCTCGTGGTTTAGTAAATAAAATAAAATAAAATAAATAAAATTTAGGTAAATGCCGTCAATATCTATGTGCTTGAAATCTTCCCTCTGATCTTAACAATTTTTCTGTTAAGATCCCAAACAATTTGCATAATATTTCTCCAGATATCCAGAGATAACTGTTCGCAATGGTGTCATATATTTTTGCCGTAAGAGCAGTCCTTGTCTAGTACATGTTGCTACAATCCTGCGGCTTGCTTGCATTGGCCCTAAAGAAGTAGAACTGGGTTCGTTAATTCAAGCGATCTTGTTGAGAATATCAAAAGATCTCATAACCATACAAAAAAATATACAAAAAATTCATTTTCACAATATTCATTTTGTCTCCGGCTGATGCAGAGTACATATTTAACCATTCCCGCTTAGTCAATTCTATCAGCAATAAATTATTTATCATGGGACCTGTGGCTTTCACCAGTAACAGTAGACATGATGTCCTGCACAAATGCCGATTGGTTGGCGTTTTACAAAAGCACCACACCATATGGTTCTGTTGAGTAGATCACATGGTTGTTCGTGTAATACTGGCGGATTTTCAGTGTCCCAGGAATAAAGATAATCTATTATGCTGGTATGATGTCTATAATAAATATTCTTAATATTCCGGTCTTAATAAAAAAAACTCGAATTTAATAAAAAAAAAATTCTTGAGCCTGAATAATAGTTCTTATATCGGACTTTTTTTGTATATTAAATCTTTCAGACTGAAAGTTTTAAGATTATATTTAGCAAGACATGATAAATAAGTCAAGAAATCTACAAAAATCATTATCAAATTGGATTTTCCACTTTCACAGCAGAGTAGAATAGCGCTACTTCCGGCAGTCACTACACTTTCATCATCAGTACTGATGACTGTTTCTGTCTCTCACCACTTGTTAGGTTGTTTAGCTGTAGACGTTAATACTTTTTATTTACACAATTTTGATGAGAAATTATTAAAACGAGAAAAATATTAATATAAATTCCATACGAATCGTTTGCTTTTGATTATTTATTCCTAATTCAAATTCGCTTGCAAACTAAATCGGTTGTTTCCTTAAGAAATTTATTCTTTTCACGCTTTTTATAACTTTTAAATAAATTTCAGTGCAACTGATGTTTCGTTGCGATTTTCCAGCCTCTTCAGGGGTAATAATTATAATAAAGTCTGGCAACATTAAAGATAAATGGGAAAACAGGATTTAAGCGAACACTTCGTGATAAAGAAAATAAGTGCACGCAAGTAGTGATGATTCTAGTGTGGTGGCTTTCGAAAACCATGATATTCTGCTCTGCTGTATAAATTTAAAATCAAATTGTTGTTGATAATGACCTCATCATAAAAAAATATTGTTAAAATATATCTAAAATTAATTAATTGTATATGATAACTCAGCTTAGAAATATTATTTAGGCTCAAGTTCAAGGACTTGAATTAAAAATTATTTTTTTTAATAATAATTCTTATCAATAACGAATATCTGTTTCTTTGATGATTTAAAAAAATCCGTCTCACTCAATATAGCTCTGTCAAATAGATTCATTTAAAACAAAAACAAAGTTTTGGTGACATGATATGACATGTTTCTATTGGCGGTGAGTGGTGGGCGTGGCCAATTTTGATGAAACTTAATTTTAATCTTAATTAAGGTTCATAGAAAAATTTCAACATTCTAGAAGCAGTCCTTATATATTTTGCCAAACATTTTATGAACAAATCCCACTGTGCGACATCCTGTAACAAAGAGAAAATATTCCACTCTTAATAAAAATTCGAATTGAATAGAAATGTTTGTGTAAAAAATACAGAACTGGAGCATAAATAATAATTCTAGGCTTAATTATTAGTCCTAAAGATCGCAAAAAATGCACATTAAAATTTATAAAATCGTATATTAAAATTTATATAATCAAATTTCTTTGATTTTAGATTTCTTATAATTTTATATTCTTCTATAACACGGGATAATTGAATCGATTGTTTGTCTCTACGAGCATGTTATCAATCACCTCTATTAAGTCGAAATAATTTAAATTTGAGCTATTAAATATCCACCGATTGCTTGAAACGTGATTAATTACCTGCTGTAGTTAATGTTCTTAGCCGAAATTGGCCATCAATCGCAAGACTAATTTCATTTTAAAATATTCTCTAATTGCTGCAATTCATTCGCTTGTCTTAATTGAATTCATTCATTTATTTGCTCTGTCCAAATAAAATACACTCGAATGCTTCAAATCCATTTGAAATAATTCTTGCCAACTCCGCTATTAAATACGTTGCAGTGTTGTCATAATCTAGATCGGGTTTAAAAAGCGAACTCAACTAAAAGAATATAAATAATACAACATTTAGTTAATGAGAAATAAATTATACCTTTAAAAATAAACAACAACAAAAAAAATAATAGAAAAGAATTCGAAAACATTAACCAGCATAAAATGGCAAATGACTTGTTAAAATGAAAAATAAATTTAAAAAATCTTATGAAAAATATTAACAAAAATCTGAAATCTGAACTCAGCAGCCATGACTAAATTATAAAAATGCATGTTGTTTTAGTTTGTTTGCTCTGGAAATTAATTAAAACAAATTTATTTGTGGATTTCTTTTAGCCACTCATGGAAGCCAACAAACAAACAGTTTTTCTATTTATTAATTTCCATTCGTTCGTTGGTGTGTTCGCTGGTCTCTTGTCTGTAGGATCAATTAGCCGCTCAAGGTCAGCTGAACTCCAAAATCCATACAAGACATTATTATTGGCAACTTAATGTTTGGAACACGATTTCCCAAATACTTATAGAGTAGAGATAAATGAACATGGCACAAATATAAATAATATTATTTAACTCGTTCATATACAACAACAACAACAACAACAAGAAATAAAATTAAAAAAAAACAAAAAAGAATTAATTATTATTAAAAGAATCTTAAGAAAACAGTAGTCGTTGTTCACACCACACGCTTTTGTTTTTCTTGTTGCAGCCGATAATGATGGTGATCGTGAAGCTGTGGTATGAGGTAGTGACCGAGCGTACAAGTTGGAGGTGGCGGTCAGTGATCACATTAACGAACACGCCTGCAATTGTAGCCAAGCAAAGAACTACTGTAAAATAAAACGAAATAAAAATCTATGAAATATGTTTTAATTATATTTTCGTTAAATATATTTTTCTTGCTTGTTTTGGATTTTCTTATTTTTAATTTCTGTTGTTCAATACATTTTAGGTAATTACAGCCGATGACGTAAGTTGAGGTTGGTGTTGGAAAAAGTGCAGGGTGTTTGAGCAACAAATTTGGTGTTATTGTTATTAATTTGGCAAGAAAGCAAAAGTTTGATTGAATTCGGCCATTTATAATGCTGACAGCTTATAATTATATTGAATGTTTTGAAATTCTATAAGAGAATTCTTACTTCAAAATATAATAAAATTAAGTTTTCAACACTTCAATTTAGTTCTAATCGCATTGATCCTGTACTCTCAAATAGTTTAAAATATCCCAGCGTTCAAAGGCCTCAATTGATAACTTTGAATTTATAAATTATCTGACAAAAAAGAATCATCCGATTTCTTAATTATCGATCTGAAAATTCTAAAAACTTTTTAACTTTAAAATAAATATAATTAAAAGGGCCTATTCCACCCCATTTGATAGCCACTACAAAACCAGCTAATTAGTGTTAACTTTTTAATTTTTAGCTAATCAAGAACTTTAATTGCAGCTGAAATTTTACTTTCAACTCTGAGCATATAAGCCAATCTTGTTATATTAAAACACTATTAGAACTGTTTGCAAAATTATAAAAAAAAGAAAAGAATTGAAATAAAAAAAAACATAGATAAAGAAGGCGTAAATTTCTAAGGCAGCTACAATTGAAACCACTGACGACAGTCGACAGATCTCATGTGCCGGTTTTGATATAAGAAATGTAAGCGAATAAAAATTAATAAATTACTTTGACTATTTTATGTCTATTTAAATTGCGAATGAATCGCTCAAGTGGAAATTTAAATGTCTGAAATTATTTGGGTGACAGAACCACCAATTCTTAAAAATTTATTGATTTAAATTTTTAACTGCAATTAAAGCTTTTAATTTGCTTAAAAGGAGCCATAAAATTAAAAAGTTTATTATGAAAACTTTATATCAAAAAAATCTTACGCAAAAAAACAAGATCTTCAAATCTAAAAAGTTCCCGATTACAACTGGAACCACTGACGGCAGACGACAGAAGTCATAGGCATTAATTAAAAAAATTAAATATATATATATATATATATATATATATATATATATATACACAGAGAAAAGTAAATTACCTGTAGTTGGTAAAAACTAAAACCAATTGAAATACTTCGCTGAAGCAAATAATGAACTCCCACTCTATAATATTTCATTGTTTTTAATTCAATCGTATGGCAACTCTGCCAGGTTTTTTAAAAAGTGTGAAAAATAATTAATTGCGTTTTATTTCCGGAAAACATGTAACATTTTTTCACTTATTTTCTAAGAACTGAAGGTTTTGAAAAGTTTTAAAACAAAAACTAGTTCTCGTGGTTAATGTTGGACTCCTTTCTAATAAAATCCTTATTTTGAAATTGCGAAATATTGAAATTTTCTGTTAAAAAGTTTAAAAAATTTTGCATTATTTTCTAGAAAAGAAATCGACATGAGATATATTTCAGTAACGTTGATACTGTCTGTGTTCATTCTTTGACACAAAATATTATCTTCCAGAGTAGTTGTGGTATACATTGTGTTTCAGCACTCACTTGCATCACATGAACATTTAAGGAACGTTGTTAAAAATGAATTTAAAAAAAACTACCACTTATATGATGCAATAAATTGAAATGAATTTTAGAAGCATTTGAAATTAAAGCACCTTCACTTTTGTTATTATGATACTTTAAATACATTTAATTTTTGGTGTTTGTTATGCTGCCAACAAAAAAGAAGGAACAAAAAAAAAACTAAAATATTAGCAACTTTTAATTTATCGACAGTGTTTTGCAAAAGCTTAGAAATAAGCAAATTAAACAAATTTTTAAATAGTTTTCAACAAATCAATGCATTGAGACCCAGCGACAAACAAAAGCCAAGAAACTACGAGCGGTAAACGAATCACCCACGCCCCAAAACCCCGAAAAAAATAAATTCAAAAATAAAAAATAAAACGAAGTATCTTTAGCGCAGATACTACCTTTTTTTCATGCCATAAATTGAAGTTTTATTTTCCGAAGCAAACAAAAGCATTTAAACAAATAAACTTACAACATGAAGTAAATTAAAAAAAAAAAAAATTAAATAAATTCGCAAAAAAAATTGGAGCATGAAAACCGAAATGAAATAATCAAGAAACGCTTTAGAAATTAAAAGTAACAAATAAACGTGTTACCGGAACACCCAAATCTGCCATAAACACGTAAATGCCCACAGAAAAAAACTCAAAAATAACCTCAACAAAAATCTTAAATAAATCACGATTTTATGCAAAAAAGTTTCAATAAATTCTGTTACCAAAAAGGCTTTTAAATTCGTTTAAGTTTTATTCCCACTTAAACTTCATTCGATTTCGGTTCACTTTGGATTTCCTCAATGATTTTAATCCAAACTGAAGTTATACACTGATGTTTGTCGTCCAGACATCCCCTCGTGCTAACTCTGGAGTTCATGTAAATTTGACAAAAGTATAGGAAATTAACTCAAAAAACTGTATATTTTATTTGATACTCTTAAAAAAGTAAATCCCGTATCTGTTGCATTATAAAATATCGGCTTTATCAATAAAAAGATACGAGGTCTGTTAGAAAAGAAAGTACATTTACGTTGAATTATTTGTATTTGCATTTGTGTATAAAATAATTTACAAAGTAAATTTTTAATTATAATTATCACTCCAGTGTCCGTTAGACATGATAAATAATTCAAGGGCCATAAAATATTTAATATAAATACCCCACATAGTCTTTTGTGGTACACTTTGAAGTATTTCTTTTATAAACCAACAACAAAAAACATACACAATTCAAAAGTTACTTTTCTGTAGATTTGCAAAACGTAAATAACAATTAAAAATTTGAAGTATAGGGTGTTTTTTACAGAGGTATAAAACTTTGAAATGGAATAAATCAAAATTGAAGTTCTTAAATAGACTTGAAATTTATTTTCTTCGAAAATTAATCTTTTGGCATTATAATTTAATTATAAATTGTAGCATATCACCGCCACTGCAGGCTTGGACGTAGTCTAATTTGAAGCTCTTATTTTCGATGGCTCCTTTCGACTTGACTTTTTCCAAAGTGGCCGCAGTGCCTGCAGTAAAGCGGCTAATAGACTTATTGTGGACTTCCTGCACGCTGCTCTACAGCTGCTGTTCGCTGAAGTAGTAAGACACTAGACTACCATGCCTCAAGTCCCGAGCTCGACTCCGCTTTCAGTCATGAATATAGTGTCGAATTTTTATGATAAGAATTAGTGTAAGAATTGTGTTAATTGTTGTCGGCTTATCTCAATGACGAAGGCTGGTCGCTAAGAACTACTGACGGCGTTTAACAGCTCTATGTACTAAAAGAGCGTAGTGCAGCATCCCCTTTCGTCGCTACCTATAGCAAAAATATTCACTGGTATTACAACAATAGCTGCAATGAAATTTTCCATCCTCTTATTTGTCTTCATCTGTCCTCTTAACAGTATCCTTTCCTTTGCCAGTTCCAGCGCAGGTCGTCCCCTGAGTGCTTGCCCTACTCATAAAAAACTTATTTCTTCTGTTACGCACTGTATGACGTGCGTATTGTCATTTAAAAGAAGCGTGGTGCGAAAATAGTTAATCGAATTAATTTCGTTGATGAACAATTATTTTGACCGTAAAATGGAAGAAGTCCGCCATACGTATTTGAAACAGAACCCTGATTCTCAAAATAACTTTTCCACAATTTGGAAATTTGAAACCGTTGATCAGGCGTCAGAAAATTTAAAAAAAAGTTTATATAAATCACTTGACAATTTACAAAATGACTGGAAGTTAAAGAATTATATTGCCAACTGAAAATCGTATACCTCTATGAAACACATCCTTTAATTTAAACTTCTCTGCAGCGATCTTCGTGAGAAGACAAGTTCTATAGGACGTCTTGAGTATCGATTGTTCTGCTGTAAACGTTGAATATTGTCTTTTGGGTGCACCATTCATGACATGTCCGCCCAGTGCCTCGTTTCTGAAACTGAAGTGAGAATTTCTCGCATCGAAAAACTAAATAATTATGGTTGTCATGCTCTTTATTAAAGGGTTATCCATAAAATAATATGTTGATTATTATGAAAACCTAACAAAATTATAAGTGCATTAAAAAATATATTCGGGTTCATTGTGTGTTTCACAGAGTGACGACAATTTTTTCGATGCGAGAAGTTCTCACTTCAGTTACAGAAATGAGGCACAGGAAGATTTCTTCCCACTCCCTGTTGTCGAGAATTGACAACCAGACGATTTATTTTTATTCCTGATGCTTTAATTCATTGAATTGAATCAATGACAATATGCAGGCTCAGTTAAAAAAGTGGGCCATTAATGTCATTAATAAAATTCAACGATTTGGGATCGTTGTTTAATTGGTTCCTGTTCCATTTCGAATCATCCCAGTCTTCCTGACAGAAATACTGAAAATAAATAAAAAATCTTAATTTTTACTTACTCTGGGTCTCGAAAGCCCTCAAAATAATTGTGTAAATTTTTTAAAGAGGAAAGCCGGTCTCTGGTTTTAGCGCAGGGGTTCTTCGGACACTGAGTTCCGAATAATTTCAAAACTACTGTGGAAACCTTCTTACCGTTTTAATGCTCTGTTTGAATAAATTAGGAGCACAAAAAATCACACCCTGCAATAGATTAAATAAAATTGATTCACACTGATTCAATGCCTTCTTAATCAAACATAGAATCCTAAATATTGTTTAAATAAAAAACTACGAATTCAATTTATGTTTCTTTGGAAATTAAAGCTTAAAATATTCACATTTTCCCCAACGTCCCCCTTTAATTCAAAATTCTTGTTGCCTCCTTCGTTAGCCAATTTAAATGTGGCCAAATTCAAATCATTTAACATAATTTTATGGCTGTTATTGCAAATTATTTCTCAATTACCTCATAATATTTGGCCAATTTCACTTATATTTTCGGCTTCACATTGTCTTCGGTGCGCCATCGTTATGGCGGGGACAATTGTCTCCACAAAAACAAAATATAATTGAAATAATAAGAAAAAGAAATCATTATTATTTGTGTAATTTAACACAAATTGGTTCAAGTATGCGCCCAAGAAAATGCAACAACTGGCCGATATTAAAACAAATTTAGTCACGGTTTTGCTGGTGGCAGGGACTCTTTTGCCTTTTTCTTCTTCTTCAGCTCTCTGCGAATATTTTGCTGCGATTGCCAAGCGGCAGCTGAACAATGAAAATGTTGCAAAAATCAAAAATCTCATTGTAGCCGTTGACTGATATTTTTTTTCCTCCTCTAATTTTTTTCTCTTTTTGTCTTCAAAGTTTATCTGTTTTGGCTTTTCAGGAATTTGAGTTTCACAGGCCTGCGGCCAGCACGAGTTCACTGTCATGCTCGTAGTGTTCAGAAGTTTGCAGACTTGTCGATTTTAATTTGTAAATAGTTTAAATTTAAAGTCAACTCTACTAATTCGCCGTTGTATATTTTTTGTCGTATCTGTTGCATCTTGTGGACTAGTTAACAAATAGATTTGCTTTTGCCAGGCAATAATGGTCATAATATTAATGGGAGTTATGCAAAAACCAACTGCCCGCGATTGTGGTCAAGTTTTGTAACTTTGAATCACTTCATTTCAAATATCCAGGGGTTAAAAAGCAGTTGGGTAACGGCTTTTGTTTAATCAAAATTAAGAAATTATAAATCAATAACAAGAAGAGGCTTGCATTTTGCTTAAAATATTTATAAGTTTTTTTTTTTTAGCAAAAAGTATTTATTTTCGTAACTTAAAATCCCAGATTTAATAACAATCATTTTCAAATGACTTAAAAAGGGCAAAATGTTATAGTTTGACTGTCAAAAAAAAAAAAATTAATAAAAAATTGTTGCAAAAAAAAATTCAGCAACTTTTTCCACCATTTTATAGCATTTTAAAATAGTTTTCATATTGTTGCTGCCCACGTCCATATTCTAAACCAAATAAGTAACAAATTTGTCAAACGGTCGTTTCAAAAGATTTCATTTTATTTTGCCAAACAAACTTCCGATGGCTGCTAAAGCAGCAAATTGCAGGCGTGTAAAAATTGTTGAAAAATATGTTGACCAACACATACCGCATAGATGTTTACTTAACTGTTTTCTAATTAATTAAAGTTTACATTAACGGCAATAATATTATATAGAAAAAGAACTAAATCAGAAACTGAAAGTGTATTAAAAAGAAATATTGAAAAAATGTCTCAACTAATTGACAGCATCAAAATTATAAAATATCAACTGCTGCCAAATATGGAAGAACAACCGCTTTTATCTGATGGATGATTAAAATTGTTACTGTTTCATAATTATTACTTAAATCTTAAATACACTCCGCCAGTTGTTACTTGCCAAAGTACTCGGCCGACACGCACCTTCTTATTGACAGCACTTTTCGTAGAAGTATTTTTTAAATGGGAGCAGTTAAAGCTTTTGCGATTAAAAATAATGCATTTGGAAATATTGTAGTGATTTTTAGAATGTCGCCTTTGATGTTGGTCAGTGAGCAAATAAACATTCAATAACACTAGGCAACAAAAACTAATTTTTAATTTATTAAATTAATTGAAAATTAGCCAGGTTTGAGCTCAAATTTGGGAATTTAAAAATAAATTTCAATATTTTACTCAGAGGAATAGTCAAAGTAGTTTCTAAATATAATCTATTATCAGGAGCCATAGAAAATTCGCTTTGTTGCCTGGTGTTATTTGTGTAGGTTCAGTTATCAATAATTTTCTACTACTCTGATTGAATATTATTTTCTCACGTTTGTTAAATTACATGCGTGCAAGGTGTTGACGATTTAAGAAATATACAACAAACACAAATTCATAATAGCAATTTATCATATTCTATTTTTATATATAATATATATTATATATATTTATCATGTTCTAGAAACAAAAGACTGAAGCGAAAAACTTGATTTAGTTCTTTTAGTTTTAATGACGTTCCGATTTAGTTGTGTTTGTTCACATGAAGGTGCCAGTCACCCCTTGGGCAAAAGATGCATCAATGAAATTGCTGCATAAAAAAAATTGTTAAAACTAAATAAAAATAAAACAGAAAAAAGTTTATAAAAATTTCCATATCTCTATTATATTGCAAATAAGTCTTAAAATAAATAATTAAATAAAAATGAATAGAATAATTCGCAAATACGAGTTTGTTTCTGAGTAGTTTTATAAAATTTGCAAGGTCTTGCAAATATTTCCAATGTTTTTCAAATATATTCAATGTTTTGCAAATATATTCAATATTGCAAAACTTGCTGTTTTGAGCGTGTATATACTTTCTTATTATGAAATTAATTTTCTATTTAAGTCTTGCAAAAATGTATATAATTTGCAAACAAAATGTGATATTCTTTTTTCTTGTTATTAAAGTCTTCGATGTTCAATATTTTTCTGATCAGTTTTATAATATTTACAATGTGTTACATATATTCGGAATGTATTGGAATTGGTTGTAGCATTTAAAAATTTTGCTGTTCCTTTTTTGTTTCATGAAACATATAAATGCGTGTAGGGTGCTAGCAAAATATATATTCTACTTACTTGTAGCAAAAATTGACATAATTCGTAAATAAAAAAAAATCCATTTTAAAATATATTTCTGAGCAGTTTTGTAACATTTGCAATGTATTGCAAATTTTTGCAATGTATTGCAAATTTTTGCAATACATTGAAAATATGTGTAACCTTGAAATTTTTTTAATTGGCAGATAAAAACACAGTTTTATATGTTCTCTTTTGAGATGTTTTATATTATTTGCAATTTATTTAAAAGTTTTGCATCATATTGAAAATATTTGTATTATTGTAAAATTTTGCTATTCTGACGAATAGTTGTTCCTGTACTATTTTATAAAAAAGTAATTTTTCTATTTACTTTTAGAAATAATTTACATATATCACAAACAAAAAAAAAATCCGTCTTAAAATAGGTTTCTGGGCAGTTGTATAATATTTGCAATGTGTTGCAAATTTTTGCAATATCTTGTAAATTTTTGCAATGTCTTGTAAATATTTTTAGCATTGCAAATTTTTTTCTTTTCTAACAAAAGGATGCTCGAATAATATTTTATGACACTTGTAAATATGTTTAGTGTGAACACAAAAAAAAAATTCTATTTGTTTGAAAAAATGCCACATAAATATGGAAAATTGAGTTCTATGTAACTAGATTTTATTGGAAAAAAAACTTATAGTCAGTTTTGATTAATTTAATATTAAAAAACGAAAATTTCAAATATATCCAAAACCTATTTCTAATATTTGCAGTAAAGCACATGCCAATTTTTTTTATCTGAGTAAAAGGAACTTGTCCACTTCTGTTTATCTATAGAAAATATGTTGATACTTATTTCTCTTAAAACAATCAATTGTTTTGCAACCCACACTCAGTCCGTTGTAAAAGCACATTTTAACTCTGGAAATTTATTCTCGCATGAAGTTCAGTTTCGTTTCAAGTGGGTGTGATTTATATGTTGTTTTGATTACCGTCTCTAAAGTCTTACAATATAATAATATTATTTAAAAACATAATTATCTATTGATTCAACAATCAAATTATTTATTATTAATGCATATTTAATTTGCCATAAATTATTCTAAAACATGCAATAATTCAGTTGAAATCAATTCTCCGCCTCACATGCCTGTTGCAGCAAAATGTGAACTTGTTGGAAAATTTTCCCAGCACTTCAGGTGAATGGTTGCCTCTCAAATGCCCTCAAAAACGGAATTTACACCATTCGCGTTAATATAAATTTAAAAAATCTGTTGTTCTCAGCTGTTTAAATTAATTTGTTAACTGTGTGGCCAATTTGATCACATTGACTGCATTAAATTGATTGTTTGTTTATACGGGAATTTATTGCACAAATAATTCTATTTATTTGTTTGATGATAAGTCAAAGAAGTATATAAATCAATCAGAGATCAGATGGGCGACCTTCGTTTTCAATGGGCGATTCAGTATGGCGAGAATCCATAAATCGGGCTGTGAACTTCTACCCCTCAACCAGCATGTTCACCAGTTATAGTTCCATATATAATTAAAATATTAAAATGAAATTCCATGCAAACTTTTATTTACATTAAAATATTTTTCTATTTGATTTTTGTTTAATTTCATAAAACACAATTTAACTAAAATTACAAATAACAGTAAGTAAAAAATAAGACTTTCGGGTCATTGTCTATGTGGAAGTGATCGAGCAAAGCGAGAGCTGGCATTTAACCTGAAATTAAAAAGGATTCAGTTATTAAGTTTATAAAAACATTATATCTTCTTGGTCATAATAACAACTTAATAGAAAAATATATATAATTAATAATAAAAATGTATCACCAAAATTATTCAATAACTCACCATTCATGACTTGCACAAATTCTAAAGAAAAATAAATAAATTAAATAGTAAAAAACTATATATACGAGAAGCATAACAAGACTCTCACCATCGAAATCGACGGTGCCAGAACCATCAGCATCAATTTCCTCAATGATCATGTCCAGCTCTTTGGGCGACAGTTTGTCATCTAATTCATGCAAAATACTACGCAAAACGGCAACTGTGATGTAGCCTTTGCCCTCTCTATCGTAAATACGGAAAGCCTCTTTCAATTCACCCATCAACACGGGTCCATCCTCTTCCACCTCCACAAAACGTGAGGCCAATCGGCAGAATTGCTTAAAGTCCAATTTGCCCGAATTACCCTTGTCGACTTCCTTGATCAGATTCTTGACGGCCTTCTCTTCGAGTTTTTGTCCTAGAATTTCCAGAATTTGTATGACATCACCGTGTTCGATGAAGCCTTTATCCTCGTGATCGAATGCTTTGAAGGCATTGCGCATGACTAGCGGGAAGAGTTAGTTTCAGAAATAGATTTTATATATATTAAGAAGATATAAGTTTTGTGGTTTTCATCTTACTTCTGAGCTGTTCTTTATCGTATTCTGGTTCAGCCTGAAATTAAGTTTTTGTTTTTGTTTTTGGCAAATATTGTGATTAAAAACAAATAAATAGAGTGTTTTTGAATCGTATTAGCATGAGTTGGAAAAGAATTTATTTCTTTTTGGTGTTGAAATTTAGACTCTATAATTTTTTAAAGTGTTCTAGCGTTTTTGAATTTAGCAATAATACTTTTAAGAAAAGTGATAATTAATATTGAGTTTGAAAAAGGGTTTCGAAATTCGTATACCACAAAGCTTACTTGACCATCAGTTGCTGATAATATCAACTAATTAATGGAATTATTTATTCATTTAATTATTTAATTTTTTTAAGTGGCTTTGGCTCTTGGGAGATCACCCTCTACTCACGCAATGCCTTGTAGTGTTACTAATAAAAAAGCGGAATAGGGTTGAAAGGACTTGAATGCATAAAAGTGCTGCGACCTTCGAAAACCACATGTAATTGTATTTCAGTTTAGCTTTGTTAGAATCAAGTTTTTTTACAGGATTTTATTATTAATTTTTACTAATAATTTAAGCCAAATCTCTGCCTTTTGCTTTCATGAAATCCTGATGAAATTGAAAAATTTAATTGAATCATGTGGATTTCTTTTTTAACTTGGAAAAAACTATAGATAAGTGTGAAGGGATTTAAAAGATTAGGCCATTAATTTTAAATCAATATAAATTTGCAGAGCTTCACTTAAATATTTGCTTCTTTTGAATATGCAAAACCAGCATAATACGTCGGAAGATCACATTGTGATCCCCTGTCAATTCCATGTCCATTATAAATATTTCTATTTATATTGATATTCAATAGTTTTATATATATATATATATATATATATATATATATATACATAAACTATTATTGAGTGTATAAAGAAGCTATTGAGTATTTTTGGTGATATCTTTTTCAAAACTATTAATTTTATTTATTCTTCTATAAAGTTGTTATTATATCCAAGAAAATATAATTTTTCTATAAAATTAATCAAATCTTATATCAATTGAGTAACTGAATCCTTTTTTTATAGATTCATGAAGTATTATCGAGTGTATAAAGAAGGATTCGTACAAAGAATAAACAGCGCGCAGTGCAGCATAAATCAATTCCGATAAATTCCTTTTTTTTTAAATTCCTTGTTGAAGGAACTATACAAATTTTCAAAAATATGCTTTTAACTCATATAAAAATTTTCTTTTAAATTAACTTCATTAAAAACTAACTAATTTATTGATAAAAGGTTAATATTTATATGCACTGCAGGACAATTAATTAACAATTCCCTTCATGACATTAAAAATGAATTCATTCGAAATTTATTCTTCGGCTTTGATTTTCTCAAGAGCCGAACCGCAGAATAAAATTCGTTCCCAAACGGAATCGTATTCTGTGACATGGGCGACAAGGTCTATAGCAAAATAATAAAAAAATAACATGGGGATTTTAATATTTTGTTTTGGGCTTTGCGGGATTGTTTGTTTCAAGCGTTCATAATAGTTTCGCTAGAAAAGTTGCAACTTTTTAAAATATAATACTTGCGGCTAAAAATTTAAAATTATGAGAAGCTTATAAGAGTGTAATAGGGCAAGTTTCATATGAAAATTCGTTTTATTACGCTATTATTAGACTCTCATAATTTTTATGAATAAATTTTATGAATAGCTTTAAAGCGTGGAGACACAAAACACTCACGTAACCTTTTTCATTACCTGTTTTGGTTAATCCAACTACAGTCTACTGATGATGGCCGCCCCGATTTATATTATTATTTATAGCGTCAATATCTCAAAAGATGGCCTCCAAATATATCAGGAGTTGTGGAAAGTTTTGTTCTTTTATAGAATTTTTTTTAAAGATATATAAATCGTGGCTCCTTCCACAAGTCAAATAAAGCGCTCTGTTTGACTGACATTAAGCGAAATTGTGCGTGCTTGACAGCAAACACTTTGATGGTGTGTGACAACTCTTCAAACCCTGCTGTTAAAGATGGGCTTTGAAATAAGTTTTATAACTCTTATTTAATGAAACTAAGTTATGAATATATTTTATATTAGTTTTTTTTTATTATTAAGTACAGTGATTCTTTTTACAGCGGATAGTAAATAATTTTAAATAAATGTCAACCCAAATACTTTCTTAAATGGACAAAAAAAAAAAAAAAAAAAAAACTTAAAAAAAATCCTTTGAAAGAAATATAAAAATTAAGAATATGTCTTCTTTATCCTCGGACCACTTTCGAAAAAATTCAAATGGTTAAATGACTTATGAAAAACTTAGCCTGAAATTAAAAGAATTGTTAATGTTAAGAACAATAAAAAAAAGTCTTTGTTAAGGGCAGTGTGATTTGAAGGTTAAGCACGGGGGTATTTAACACAAACATATTACAAGGATTAAAGGCAAAACATGAATGAACGAATTCTAAGCAGGGCGTGTCTAATATTTTTAAAACATTTACTCTAAAAAACTGAATTAATAAATTTAAAGGCCGATGTGTCTCGGAATCAAAAACAAATTGCAAACGCCATGGGAAATAAAAATGGGTCCAAAGAACTACTTGTGACTCAACATTAAGCGGCAACGGTGTCTACGTTTAAAAGGATTCTGAACAATTTCACGATACAAAGTCAAAATGGGTACCCATTTGGGAAAACGTGGGCGAAATGGTGGACGACAATATGCTACGGGAGCACAGGACAAGGAAGCGTCTTTGTACGATGCGGGTCGATATAAATGAGGATGTTGCGGTACATGCCAGACATATTGAAGGCAACGATCATGCAAATAGCCAAGAGGTTGTTGCAGCATCTGTTTGAATAAACGCTGAAATTGCATTTCAATGCGGCGATGTAAAAGCTGACGGTGCTGTGGACAGGGACAACGGCTGGGTGTAACATTCAATAACAGGGGATCGAAGGTAAAACGTTGATGAACAAAAATGTCTTGGAAATTTTTACCTGTCATCACTGTCATAAATTCTGCAACAAAGAAAAAATTAAATATATATAAAAAGAAAAATTAAGAAAAAGCTTAAAACACCAACCATCAAAATCCACCGTTCCCGAGCCATCCGAATCAATTTCCTCAATGATCATGTCCAAGTCCTGGTTGGATAATTTATCATCCAACTCATGTAAAATGCCGCGCAGTGTTTCCACTGTTATGTAGCCTTTGCCCTCTTTGTCATAAATACGAAATGCTTCTCTCAATTCACCCATCAGCACGGGTCCATCCTCTTCCACCTCCACAAAACGTGAAGCCAATCGGCAGAATTGCTTAAAGTCCAATTTGCCCGAATTTCCCTTGTCGACTTCCTTAATCAGAGCCTTGACGGCTTTGTCGTCTAGTTTTTGTCCTAAAATTTCCAGTATTTGTATGACATCACCGTGTTCGATGAAGCCTTTGTCCTCGTGATCGAACGCTTTGAACGCGTTGCGCATGACTGTTTTGAAGTGAAGAGAGTTTTTGAAAATTTTAAGAATAGTTGTAGAGGAATAAATTGAATTTCATTGCAGCAACTGCAGCAACTGCAGCATATGGCTTGTGTACTTGTTGGTAAAGCTACGTAAAATTAATGACTATTTCGTTACTACGGCTGAAATCAGGCCTCAGGTTTGCGTTTGATAGAAATATGCAAAATATGCAACATTTTAATAGGAAATTTTCCCAATTAAAATTCGTGCTTTAAGAGAGTGGCGTTCTGTTGTTAAAATTTCCCAACATTTTACTAAATAAGTGTCAAAGAATGACAGCTCAGCTCTTGATATTTAATTATTTGAAATATTTTCAAAAATATTTTACAAATAATTCAATATAAAAGTGGTTTTTTATTGCAACAATGGACTAAAAAAATTCTGAAATGAATTACTTTTACCACAAATAATTTGGTTTTGTTAGAAAAAAAATTTTGTTTGAAATCGTCTTTGGAAATACGACAACATGAGTTGCGTCGTGTGAAGTAAGCAAATTTTTTTGGGTCGCCAGGGGGCGAATTATGATTCGATGTCGACCGAAATTTGCTTTTAAATTATATTGAAATATAGATCGATATCGAATGCGCTTATTTGGCCCATGAGTTATTTTATTAATTTTACTTTTCATTATATTAAATATAAAATATATTTTCCTTCCAAAATATTAAAACTATTTTTCTTTTAATTTTCAGAATACCAGCACAAACCATCATTTTGCCATGAAAAATTTAGGGGTGAGTACAATTAAAATTATTTGATATAAAAAGGATTTTATAAATCTTCTGTGATCCAAAACAATGAAATTCAAATATTAAAATTACGATCCCACTCACTTCTAAGTTGCTCCTTATCGTATTCCTGTTCACTCTGCAAATGTTAAGGGAAATGAAAAATTATTTTTATATATCCAACAGATAACGTGCGGAATAAAGTTTGTGCATAATTAATAAGCCAGTGAGACAGAAATTGTTAAAGAGAAAAAGTTGGTAGACGAGTTGGGAGATTTTCTTTGGGTTTTTCGTTTTTTATTCAGGAAGTCAGGATAACCAAGCAAATTTTGCAGGAAGTAAAGCCAGGCCGAAAAAAAGCAGCAGTTTTATATAAAAATCCGGTTCGTAATATTTTAATTGGCGAAATTTTTTAATTAGATAAAATGTTAAGGAATTTTGTTGTAAATGTGCTGGTGCAGGTGGTGAGAAGCAGGTGCAAGCAAGTTTGTGTTAGAAACATGGTGGAGGTGTCCACTCTTTGGGGAAGTGTAGCGGGCATTAAAAGGGGTTTCTTTTTTTCCTATAAAACTCTGCAAAGAAAAATCTTGTTTTAATTTTTAATATTAATTTTAAAAATTTGTTTAATTGCTTTCTTACATGAGACACCGGATGTCAAGCCAAAAACGTTAAGCAATAAAATTAATTTTATATAATTCTTTTCATAAATTTTCCAAATTAATAATCATAAATTTTATTTAAATTTGTGATATCTTTTTTACATATTTATTCACTTTTTTGTTGTTGAAAATCTTGTGGTTTATAAATACGGACTTGCAGTTTAACTTTAAATCTAAATAATTGATTAATAATAAAAACTCCATCTGCGGTATTTATAAAAAATACTGTTGTGTTATCGCCTTTTAATTTTTATTAAAAATATGTCTGCATTAACTATTTTAGTTTAAGGATTATTCCAAGCATAACCCTTTAAATACACAAAAAAGTAAAATCTTATATCTTTAGATTATTCACACCGGAAAGTGATTAGTGGCATCGCATATGGCTCAATCAGTTTTCTTTTAAAACAACTTGAAAATAATTTTTTTAAACTCAAGTTTGAGTACGCGGGTTTGTTTCAATATCGTTTTTACATCCGCATTTTTGATTTATTAAAATTGAGTTTGCTGGCCACTTAAGGGTTAATTATTGTGAATTACAGTGGCGCCTAAAACTGATGGGATTACTGAATTGTTTGTGTAATAAATTTAATTATTTTGATTAAAAGCACTCAATATTGAATCGGTAGACTTGAGCTGCAGGTGATTGAAAATTTTGTGGTCTAAAACAAAAAAATTATTTTAAAATTTTTTAATGTCGCGGACTTTATATTTGATTTTTTTTTTTTTTTTATTGGTTAATTCGTCTGGAAAAAATTTTCAATACTTTTAAAGATCTTTATTTTGTTGGTAAGAGTGACAAAACTTGAGAACGTTTTTTCCTGTCCGACGATATTTTTACCATCGAAAAAATGGATCAACGCATTTGCAAAAAAGGAATGATGAAAAAATAAGTCGCCCAAAAGCACTTGAATTATAGACGGCGGCATGCGCCGATTGTACTCTGAATCAGAAGGATATTTTGTGCAGATTCACACGAGGAAGTTTTTGCTCCCACAGACATCTCTTGAGTTTGTGGGAGAGGAGGAAGAGGAAAAGTGATATTTCTTACCGAGCTGTTTGTACTTGAGGAGCTCGTTTTGTTGCGTCATAATTATTACAATTTGTCACTTTTTTTCTTTTTCTATTTCACAGCGAAAGTACAGATTTTGTTGTAACAAAAATAATATATTTTTCACTTTAAATCACTTAAAAATTCTTTTGACACCAACTAAATTAAAGGATCAGTCAAATATTTAAGAATGTGGCGGTAAGTAAGAACAAAAATTTGTCGAAACCTATTTTTTTTTTGTGAAAATTGAGGGAATTGAAAAGAATTCGAGCAGCAAAAACTTCCTCGTGTGAAGCTTCTCAAAGAAGATTGAAAATATTTGAATGAGGACACTCGTCCTGCAGTTCTTCGGTACGTAGAATCGCTATGAGAGACATTTTTGGGGAGTTTCACATATCGATTCATTCATGGCATTTAATTTGTTGTAAATTTTAGGCATTGTCATTCTTATGAACCCCTATTCGCTAGAGCTGGTCCGTTTCGTCTCTCTTCGTGCTCCCAGGATTGAAGAGACTCAGAAAGGGCAGTATATATAATTCATGATTAAAGAGTTAAAATAGGTATCGCCGAGAGAGCTAAAGGAGGCATATCAAAAAGTGCTTATAAGAACTGCTTCGAGAATTGGAAAACAACTCTGCCGCAAATAAAAGAAGAAAGTAGAAGTTGATTAATAAATAATTTTCTTTCTTTTAATTTACTTTTTTCGTTTTTAAATTAACCTGACTTATTAATTTATAATTAATTGCGTTAGTAAATGAAATGTTTTAAAAAAAGGTGCTTGAAATTCACAATATATATATCTAATTAGAGTTGGCTGTTTGAAGGATTAAGAAAAATTTAAACAAGAATATTTCATTATAAAAATAACACAAGACTTGTAAGTTTTTCAAGTTAATTTTATATATCACACTTTCGCTGATTTCAAGTTTAAGTTGGGAGAAACAAAATATATAAAATCGTACAAAATTTTTTTAATTCTTAAAACAATAACTTTTACGCGGCTTCTTGCAAAACTGCAACACTTTCCCGGTTTTTTTTATATAAAATAATTTTTCAAATCTAATATATAATTTTTGAGGTTATGAAAACTTTTCGCACATATTTTTTAATCGAATTTTTCGCACAACTTTCGTATTCTGTAGAGTATCGCGAATTCTTTGAATTAAACATAAAATAAAATCCTACATTTAACCTCTACACAAATTAGTTGGATTGATTAATGTGTTTTAAGAAAAAATTTCTTTTGGTTTTTTACAACAATCAAGGCCGCTTGCAAAAATATTTTCAAGTGTTTTATTTTTTTTTAACACAATCAGGTGTTCAAAACTTTTCCATATAAAAATAAAAATTTTGCCTTTTAACTCATGCTAATAATACAAGTGGATTGTGTGTCAATTATTGCAGTTTAAATATTTGAAAAAAAAATAAAATTTCACACTCACCATTTTGTTTGAAATAAGTTAGTCCGACTAGAAGTTAAAGGAAAACTAAACGGCAGGAAGTCCTTTCAAAATAAAATTTAATAAAACTTTTTAAGTATTTTGTTATTTAAAATAAATATTTTGTTATTAAATATTTTTTTCTTTTTTACAATAAAATAAGTTACTTTTACTGAAAACGTGCTGCAGAAAAGCGTTTGATTTTACGTCAATTGTGAATCAGTTTGGAATACGAAACAATTTAACCCGTTTATATGTGTTTACGTTAGAGCACCACGATAATCACTCAAGTCTAGTGATTTGCATCAATTAAAAAATTACCTTTCGATCAGATCGAATTAGTTTGAATATGTGTATTCTGCTCTGCTCTGTAGTTGTTGGCGAAAAAAAAGGCAACAAGAATTTGTATTCAATTGGTAGATGCTGAAAGAATCACAACAACTCTGCTGTCGCATTAACGAACAGAAAGGAAAACTAACAACAACAGCAACAACAGCAGCAACAACAACGACAAATTTGTTCTAGTAAAAGTATGTAACAACAACAACAGCAACAAAACGCATTGATGGTGATTTAAATTTATTCGTTGTAATTTTTTTGTTGTTTTTGGTTTTCGCTTTTCTATCTGTTTTTGTTGTATTCGAATCAATTCAATTAAAAAATTTTCAAATAGAGCGACATTTATTTGCTTTTCTTTTTCGATTTGGCTGTTCTTGCTGTTGTTGTGGCATTTTATTGAGAAACGCTGATATAATTAGAAATGTAAGACAGAGAAAGAGTGTTTGCGGCAAAAAAAAAATAATAAATAAATAAAAATCTTGTGTAAATGAATAAATAAATTCCCCCATAAAAGAAATAAATGAAGCCCATATAAATGAAGAATGATGCTTAAACGATAAAAAATATGTATTTAATCACATCGAAATAATTATTGAAAAAAAGAATATAAAAATATTTACAGAAAATCGTTCAAAAATAATTGCGGTTTTTGAAATCGACAATCCAACAGTGGTGTTGTCGGAGCAGCAAGTCATCAAATTTTTATTAGTGGAACAAATTTAAACTGTTTTTCCTAACAAATCAAGACAATCAGGTGACGCAGAGTGGATGTTATTTTTAAAATTGATAAAAAAAAACTGTCTCTCCTTGTCAATCGGATGGCCACCATATCGATGTATCCATTAAATGGCAACAGTGTTCCCTATTTTTAGCTTTTTCAACAAATCAAAACTACTCTTTCAAGCTGAATGCTTAATATGTCTTTTTCTATGCTGGTGCTTGCTTTAGAATTACAAGAGTTGAAATATTACCCTACCCTTACAGTTTCTGGATTAAAAATAGTTGACAATAATAATTGTATTGTGAATATGGTCACACTGGCTTTGCCAGAGGTAAATAGTTACGGTCAAAAACTAATAAAAACACACGTATGAAATAGAAATGTGTCTGTGTGCGATGTTTCCTGCATTAAAATGAGTCTGGACAGGAATTCCTGTAAAAGGAGACTCTTTGGAAACCAGAGATCCCTTAATACTCCTTGTTGAAATTAGAGCGAACGGCGTTTTTTTATTAGCGACGTTACTTCAGCCTGAAATACCATGTGCAATTCGCTTGTGAGTATACAGGTTTTTACGTTGGATCCAAAGACGCCAGCGTTCACCCCATCTTCAATTTTCGTTCCATACAAAAACTATTATAAACTTGAGGAACCCATCGGGTTTGGCTTTTCTCCCATAGTCTATCAGTTCACTGTTTATTTTGTCACTCAAAATATCTTTAAGCTTGGAGCGAAGCATTCTGTCATCATACAAAGAATTGTCGAGTGCCCTTTAACTGCCACCACAATGGCCCAGAATAATTGTATGAATAGCCATTGACACAGAAGTTAATGTAAAATTATTAGGGTAAAAATATTTCAAAGCAAACGCTATATTTTATATACACGAGTAATACAAAATTTAGAATTTTGAATAAATAAATTCAAAACTGACTTTTAAAACGGTGCACAGTGGGTCTAAAAGACCCTTCTCACGCATCCATTCATACTTTCATAACTAGAATGATGACACTCAGTGCACTTGTAAACACTTTAGTTACGCATCGAGTTTGTCTTCTAAAAATCTTGATATTCTCGGAAAGACCGGAGAAGAGTAATAAATGGGATACAACCTTAACCTTACTTTTAAGTTTGAGAACAATTACACCTGAAGTTGGCTGCCGAACAGTAATTTAGCATTTCTAATATAAAATTAAAGGTGGAAAGAGTGAAACTATGAAACAAAATATGCGTGTATGAGTTTAAATGCAGGCGCAATAAATTGAATTAAAAATACTAAAAAAAACACACTTTTTATGACAACCGAATGAACAAATTAAAAAAAAAATTATATACAAATAGTGCTAAAACAATAACGAACTAAAGTACAAGGATTATTAAAAAAAAAACGTGCGGCGTTCGGTATACGAAGAAAAGGGCACAAGGGGTTCACGCTTTTTTTCACACTAATACTTTTGGTGTGGTCCATTTTTGCTTGAAACTTTTTAGCTCAATTTCTCATATTTATTTATTTTTTATAATGTGTTTTGAAAGCGTGTAAAAATACTTGCACGTTATGAAAAGATAAGAACATAAACCACACCAACACAATGTGGAGTATGACTAACATTATAAATAACATTAAGTATACGCATGGAAGCACACTACAAAAGGAGCGTTAGATTTGAACAAACAAACAAATTTAAAATTGGGAAAATTTGAAACAAAGTGATCAAGTAAACTTGACGCGTGTGAACTGGGATAATTCTAATAGATAAACAACCTAAGATAAATACACGTTAAGATTAATTAATTATATTTGATGATTGTTAGTGCTCACATATATTTTGTTAACTCAACTCTTATCTGATTATCGCAATAATTTTCCTGCAGTCACACTGTGCCGTGGCAAATAGACATGAATTTGTTACAAATTTGTGTTCGTTAGCAAAGTTAATATAAATAAATGAATGAAAAAAAAAGTCATTCGAATTTTAGTGTGACTATTTGAGAAATCCGCCTTAAACATGAGCCTGGTTATGGCCCAGTTTGTACGATATTATTTCAACATAATTAATTGCCAGTATCTAGTGATTTGAAATATCTTTCATTGTAGTATCTTCCAAATATATATATATATATATATATATATATATATATATATTGTAAATTTGTTTATACTCGTGTTCTTAAATATATTGATTGGAAAATATTTTATAGATGAATTAATTTAATTAATTACCATGTTTGTTTTGCCAATTGAGCAAATGTCGCATCAATACTTATTAGCGATTTCTATTCTTGTTTTGTTTGTTGTTATTTTCTCTATATTTTTTCAATTAAATTTTTTATTCATTTCAGTTTTATTTTTCTATCGCAACAATAATGGGAATTATAGCTTTTATAGGGGTTCGCTGTTGCTTTTCAATTAAAATTTTGTTGTTTTTGTCGGTACATCTAAAGTTGAAAATAATATTAATTTGTTTAGGGTTTGGTTGGATGTTGTTGTTGTTTTTCACTTTTTGACTTTTCGATCACTTGATCACTTGAATGAAATTGCCAATCAAACAGCATAATTGCCAGGTAGTTGATGATTTTCCATTAATTTACTTGGGCTGAGCTTTCATCTCGCATATGAAAATGCGTTTCAGTTTTTGTTATTTATTTTCGAAATACATTCCAAATACGGTCATGCGGGTCTGGTTAATTTATATCTCAATTACAAGGTTGTAAAGATTCAACCTTAATTTTTTTCTACGACAACAATATGTGCAGTTTAATTTACATAATTTTTATTTTTGCTTTAGAAACTCAAATGACAATAGAACTGCTTTTAATTAATCATTTTGCTGGCTTTTGTTTCCAGAGCACTCTAATTGGGTTATTCATATTTAAGGCCTTCGAAAAAGTTTAAGCGCAACATAAAAAGATAAACTTGAAACAGTCAATATTATTATGGGTGAAAGCCGCTGGTGGTGATCTCATTGATTTCTTGATCTCATTCGCTTTGCATTTCACTGAGTCGGCTGTAGTGCAGTTTGTGAAATTATTTTCAGCCAATTTATGAACAGCATCGAAAGTTTATTTGCTTTTAATTTGAAGTTACTTCAGCTCTAATTATTGGATCGAATTAGTGTTAATATCAGCTTAGAATTGCTGCAGTTTTCTTACAGAATTTGCTTATTAAATTTGTCTAAATAAGACTACGCATGAATACTAGTGATGACAACGTAGCGGTTGTCAAAAATTGTTTATCCGTTCTGCTGCATAATTGTTTGTGATTGGCCGTTTTTTTTTCTTAGAATACTTATCATTTCTTTCAATTTAATTGAATCTAATTTCCTCATAGAAAAAAACTGGAGCGAAATGAATACGCAAATAGTAATTATCTTTGAATGAAGCTGAAAACACATAGACGGTGGCAGGCTACCGACTACAGCCTGTCGAAAATGCAGGATATATATATATATATATATATATATATATATATATATATATGATAATGATTTCTTAGACCTCAGCAACATAAAAAAATTGCAGATTGTGGTCCATGCTATTATTGTTGCTGTAATAAAATGAAATCAACTTCATTTTTTTTAGCGGCAACGAATTGTAAATTAAAAATATGTGAAATAAATAGAAGCTTGAAATTACTTTAAAAAAAATGTTAAACTACATTATCCAGGTCTTACAATTATGTGTTTCTAAATATTGAGTGATTTTTTTTTAAATATATTTTAATCAAATAATAAAATATTGAAAGCAAAATATGTGAAGTTGGCAACGCTGTCGCAGGCACATACATCTTTAAACCACACCTACTCATTATTTTCCCTTTTTCAATGTAATTTTTAAAATAACTTAGCAACTGACTGAATGGTGAATATCGAAGGCAACCGTAGTACTTGTAGTCGTGTAGTCGCGTAGCCTTGCAGCCGTAGTTGTCAATCTGTTTAAGCCGATAAGTTAAGAAGCAGATTCGCAATTCTTTAAGGTTAATGGTAATTGTATATTTTAATTCTGTTAGTACGAACATTTATATTGCAAAGTATAATAATTTCGGTGATCCCACGTTATAGTTGGTATGTGCGGACCGGTTTCGGCAGTGTGACTCGTGCAGTGCTTTTCAACTCCTTTTCTACTCCATCTTTCGGAGAGTGACAATTTCCCTTTCTACTCCATTTTTGGGAGCTTAGCAAGTAAAGCTCAGAAGATGGCATATTGCTGAAACCGAAGTAAGTCTGATTTTTTGTAATGGAAATACAAAAACGACAAACATTTTAATGTGGTGCACTTTTAGGTACGTTATCCTTCACCAAAATATACAAGACATTCATCGCTTAAAAGGTATTCTTACGTAGATGTGCAGTGTTTCAGAAATTCATGTATAAATAGCATATTCATGTTTTTGTGGTCCTATTTTAGGTGCCTTATCGCCAAACAATATTGATAAGACATGCAGCGTTTGCAAAGTATTTTTATGTAGATGCACCTCGCGTCCGCAAATTGTAAATAAATGCGTTAAACATTTTTGTGGTAAATTTTTGTGTTTCTTACCGTTTACCAATATTGACGAAAAATGCATTATTTCAAAGTTATTTTCATGTAGATGTGCTTGGTTTCTGTAGCGTAGTTACATAAGAGCTACACTTGTGGTCCACTTTTATATATCTTATATCTGATTAAGTGTATATCGCTTAAAAGGTATTTCCTTGTAGATGTGCAAAGTATTAATATTATTCAGAATTCTTAGAATAAAAGACGTACAATATGCTTGAATAAAATAAGCAACTCTTTAAATGTTTTGTAAAATCAAGGAATTTTATAAATTTAAAATATCCAAGACTTTATAAATACGAAACCAATATTGAACTCCAGCTCTAAGCTTTTATAGAGCCTGGCAAGACTTTTGGGGAGATATACGATCGCGTGCAATATAATCAATTTAGCTAAGAAAACCTGTAAACTATTCAGTCCACAAAATGTGTCAATCAATTGGTGCGTAAAATTTTACTTCCTTTGAACATATTTTTTATTAATATTTTTTTTGTAATATGTCAAGTCTCATGACTAAGCAAAAATGAAATATAACAGCACACGACGAGTTATTACCACCACACAATTCTAATCTGCTGCAGCGATTGTATGACAATTCGTTATCCATATTACGTCAATACAAACTCATAAATTTCTATATTCTTTTTTAATTCGATGCAAATTAGACAAGAAAAATCTCACTTCCTTATTGGAACGTACGACTGAAAGTAAAAGAACTAAATGAAAAAAATTCTCAAAATCATCGAAATTATTTTTCATCACCATCACTGATGCTTGGAACATCATTTATTTAACAATTAATGCGAATAGAAAAAACTATTAATTAATTATTAATAAAAATAGTGCACAAAACCAGCCCACTGCAAGAGTTTGCTGAGTGTCTACCAGCAGAAGAAATAAAAATACAAAAAAAAATCATGTGTTTCTACTTAAAAGTGCAAGTGGGTGTGTGGGTGTGTGTGTGTGTGTGTGTGTGTGTGTGATGAAAACACAGTTAAAGAGACGAAGCAAATTGCTGTAAAATATTTTCTATTTTAAATTTTTCTTATAGCGGCCGAAAGCGTTTCCTTTCTCTTCCTCCTCTTTTGTAGCACAAACGTAGTAGAGGTTCAGCACAAAAAAAATTACATCGGGAAGGCAAGAACTTTTTATCCGTTATGAAGACAGATCAGTGAAGAAAAATATGTTCAGATTGCATTCAACTAAAAAGTCACTCCAGGATCACTCAAAAAAATTTAAGATCGTGAGAAGAAAAAGAATGAACTGGCTGATACAATCGGTAACTCTTCGAGTGAATCTGTGAATATGAGAAACGAAATACAAGATCCACAAGTTGTAGCGTGCGTCACGGAAAATAAGGAAGTTTTATATATTGTTTTGCATAAATTCAAATAAATCTTAGATCCTGCTATTCAGTTAATAAAAAAATAAATATATTTCAATAAAAAGTGGAAAATATATTTATATTAGGTTTTGTAGCGTGCGTCACGATTTCAGTTTTCCCAAATATTGCCTTAAATAGATATTTAACTTTTATTTTGTCTTACATTTTGATTTCTCATCACAATTCTGCCCCTATTTGAAAGCACAAGCATTGGAATTGAAAAATACACTGCAAAAAAATCTGACAATTTTCTCATTTCGCTTGTGGAGTGTTCATGTGAGCTCTCAAAAATTTATGGATTAAATAACGAAACATTTTGTGATACATTTAAACAAGCAGGATTATGAAGGACTTAATAACTGCTGGGATTAATGAGTTGTAAGTAACGTATCGTGCGTGACAAAGGCTTTGGATAAAAACTCCAAGTTAGTTTATTCAGAATTTTTCTAAGTGGATACGATTACTTGGTTGAGGAACTCGACTTTCTGTGTTTTATTAAGCGGGATTCGTGGAAAACTATGAAATCATACTTAAACTTATAAAAAGTTGCATACATTTTTGTAGCGTGCGTCACATAGATTAATGCCACAATAACTTGCAAGAAACACTTGAAATAATATTATTCATATCATTCGGAGAACACTCATGTCTCTCTAAACACTACGTATAAAATTGTAGTCATCATTTAGAATAAAGATTTTGTCAAGCAGGCAGGATTCGTTCACATGTTGTTTGTTTTTCCATGAGTTTTCTCTTAAATTATTAAATGTTCACTTTGTTTTTTTTTTTCATTAAAAAAACAACACAATCGCAGTAAAGAAAGTTGTGACTAAATGCATGCTGTCAATGCCAACTGGTAAACATATTAATTGAATCTCTTCCATTTTGACCTTTCAAAACTCATGCATCAACTTTCCATTCTAATTTTTGGACCTGACCGTGTATCATTTTACCGCTTTTCATGTCAATCGCTTAAGCTTCTTTGTTAAATATTCGAATCAATCGCTAATTTAAATCTTTTTACAACTTCCGTATTCTGTGTTGTTTTCTTTTGAAAAATTTTAAATAAAATATTCAAAAAAGTTCACAATACTTAATATTTAATAAATAATATGTTTCTAATTTATTATGTTTTTTATATCTCAACATATTAATTGTAATTTATTGCCGCTAATGAATATGTTTATGAATCGTTTTTATGTTTTCTTTATGTATTGATATGAGTTTTTTAATATTTTGGCTAACAAAGTGGACTAAAATTATTAATACGTTAACAAACTAACAGGCAGAGGCCATAAATAATATCTGTTGTGTTGTTTGGTCTCGACAGGGCAAAGAAGTCTGATGGAAAAGTGTACAGCGATTTGAAAATCATGCTAAGGAGAAGGATTTATTATAAAAAAACATATAGTCTATTAGTTTCCATATCAAATAATTGCTCAACAGATTTTATGAAAAAAGTCATGATAACACCTTGAATAAATTTTTTATATATGGCGTTTTCTTTTCTGGAAAACATGCAACATTTTTTCTACTTCTTTTTTTTTTTCTATAACTTGGCAGTTTTAAAGAATATTAAAACAGGAATTATTTTTCGTAACAGATGTCGGATTAATTTCTAATAACTTCTCTATTTTCAAATGACAGAATGTCGCTTTTTTCCAATAAAAAGTGTAAAAAATGTTGCATTCTTTTCAATAAGAATTTTGATTTTTAGAACAAGAGCCGATATCGTGTTGATGACAAACGTCATCATAGTGTTTTCTAGTTTTTAAATTAAAAAATTATAGTTTTTAAATTACAACTGGCGCCAAACTAATTGCATGCCACATTTCGTCTATAGAAATTTTCATAAATCTTTTCTTAATGGATTAATTTAAAAATGGTTTTGGTATATCAAAACTGATATATTCAGCTTGTAGCCAGTGTTTGGTGTGATTTTAGTGTATTCCCGAGCGATGTAAAACAATACTTTTACTTGTATACGTTGCCAGATCTTATAACATGAATTTGTGTGACGCACGTTGCAAAAACGAAAACTACTTCAAAAGTTAAAATGTAGTTTCGCAATTTAAGGGAATTTGGTGCAATGAAACCTTTCAAATATATATCCTAGAAAATAGAAATTTTTACTGATTTTCTTGCAGAGTTTCGTCAATTAAATCATACAACATGCCATGATCGATTTAATATAGAAAATTATTAGTGAAGAGCGAAAATATAAGAATACCGAAAATTCCTGATTCTATATTAAACCGATCATGGCATGTTGTATGATTTAATTGACGATACTCTGCAAGAAAATCAGTAAAAATTCCTATTTTCTAGGAAATATATTTCACACAACTTCATGATATAAGATCTGGCAACATATACAAGTGAAATTTTTCAAGTGCGATTTGTGGTGAAATTCAATCAGTGACGCACGCTACAGAAATTGATATAGTATATTTTTTACATTCAATTTTTCACAGTTTTATGTATATATATTTTTGTTTGCCGAAAATTAGCATATGAAATAAATAAGAAATTATAGACCACTTGACGTTACAACTTGTGTACCTGACATTTCATGACTAATTGTTGATTTAATCAATAATTGAATTAAATAATACAAACATGTCTTTCGTTCGAAGGGTAAAATTTAGTTACAATCATCGAAATAAATTTCTTTTACTTAGTTTATATATTTTAAGTGTATCTATTCCTTAAAAAGTAAACTTAAGAAGTTTTCAGAAAGAAAATTTTTAATAACAGGAAAGTCACGTAATATATTGTTATACTGATACTGCTGGGTACCACAGAGTTCTTAAAACAGACATTATGGTTACTTCCACAAATTTAAATTGCTGCGCGAGATCATATTAAATAATAATATTGAAATAGCCACCGGCCAGTTGCGAAAACGACAGATAAGTCGTTTGTTGCTGGCTAGCAACTTATATAAACAGTGTTGCCGCTTGGCAACTTATTTAAATTTAGTTACTAAATGTTAAATGATACCATCCAATTGTCGGCTGAAAAGTTTTAATTATCATTTGCTGGTTGCTATCCAATTATATTCAATTGTCGCTCCGCAGTTAAAAATTTTCAGTTGCCAACTGGAAACTTAAACAATTAGTTGCCCACTAGCAATTTTTAATATAGTTATCGGCTGTTAAATAGAAATATTTAGATGCCGGTTGGCAACTTTTTCGTTGCCGGATGGTAACTAATAGATTATTCAGTTGCCGACTTTCAACTAATAATATATAGTTCCCATCTGATAACTGATAATATGTAGTCTTCGGCAGGCAACGCATTTGAAGTTTCAATGTCGTTTTTAACCGTCTCCTCAGCAATTTACTTTTCAATTATTTTTCGTTCCTTAAATGGTTACTACACTAATAAAGGTAAATATTTATTCACAACATGCAGATTACAGACGTACAACGGATGTTGTCAAAACAGAACAAAGTAGACAAAAATATCACATTATTCCTGCAGGTGATAATAATCGATAAATCTCAAATCTTTGTTGTAGTTGTATATAATTTTATTAGTTTATCATTCATTACTGTTATTATTAAAATTAAATATTATTTTAAAATATTAATTAAGATGTTTCTAGATTATAAATATCATAATTGCTGGGTAAAATTATTTTAAGAAAATAAAGAATTTTGATAGGAAATAGTTTTTGCTTTGTCATCTCTAACAACTGGATGGCATTTAATCATCACCACCAGTCATGACTTCCATGAATTCTGCAAGAAAAAAGGAAAAGAAAAACTTCTAAAATTTTCATTTAAATTAAAATAAAAACCGCTCACCATCAAAATCTACGGTACCGGAACCATCCGAATCGATTTCCTCAATCATCATGTCCAGATCTTCATTCGTCAGCTTGTCATCCAATTCACGTAGAATTTCACGCAACACTCCCGTGGTGATGTAGCCGTTGCCCTCTTTGTCATATAAACGGAAGGCTTCTTTGAGTTCTGCTTGCATCGCCTCAGCATCTTCCTCAACCAAGAAACGGGCGGCCAGTGTTGTGAACTCTTCAAATTCAATTTGCCCCGAACCATCCTCATCGACTTCAGCAATAATTTCCGCTAAAGTGGCCTCATCCAACTGATGTCCCAACATGCTGAGTATAGTGCCCACCATCTGGGTGCTGATGAAGCCCTGCTTCTCCGGATCGAATGCATTGAAGGCATTGCGGAGCACTTTAAAGAAGGAAAAAGAGAAAGAAAAATCAAACCAGCCATTAGTTTCCTTTCACTTGTTACATGTTTTTATTTATTTATGTATTTTGTTGTTGTTGTTTCTTTCTTGATTTAGCGTTTAAGATTGATGTCTTGTCCAAAGTTGCTCTCATTTCTGAAGTTGTTAATATGGCGGTTATTGTAATCTTTTCAATCATAATCTCTAACGAAATGTGTCATACGTGTGCAGTATTCGTACACTTAAACGTATTACGAAATCGTTGTGTGTATGAGTGTGTGTGTGTGTGAGTGTGTTTGGGAGTGTAGTTGCTCCTTTCTATTGCTTGAAAATAGTCTCATGTACAAGTACTTAATAACGTTTTACAAGTATTTAAAACAAAATCTTAAGATTATGTCTTTTGCACAGTGGGCTTGTGTGGATAAAAAGCAAATATTCATAACTGCTTTTCGCAAACTTTTTTCTTCATTCAATCTTAAGTTATTTCTATTCTGAATGAATATGTACAACAAATCAGAACTTTTCTATCGATTGTAATTAAGTCAAGTCTCTGCTAATGTTGATTGGAATACAAATAGTTTTGTGATTAATCCAAATTTTTGATGGTTTTGGAGTTTTTGTGAAAAAATAATAAATAACACCGTTTCAATTATAATTAAAAATATGTATATATTTTTCCCTCGGAATCTGATATGAGCTCGGTTGAAACTTAATGGTATCAAAAATTGTTTAAAGAATTTTGCAACAAACTTGAACATGACTCTGCATGCTTACACGAATTAAAATATATTGAAATTTTCTTGAATCAAAAGTAAAAATCCGATGATTAAAATTGCCGATTGAAACTTGATGGTATTTAAAATTTTTGTATAATTTTAATTTATGTTTTGAACTTTTTATGAATGAAAACCAAATATCTGATTTTCAATATTACCCACAGTGCAGTACTTTCAGCATCATTAAATATTTGTAAGTCCGAGTCATGCGTAATTCTGTAAATAATATATTTTACATATGGGCATTTCCATGCTGTCTATTGTTTGCTTATATTCGCACGCATTTAATGTAAAAATATATCAAATTAAAATGGATTTTTAATATTTTAATAATGCTGATCAGTTTATTTCAAAAAAACTTTATAAATCTAACTGATTGATGAGAGGTTTTTAGCAGATTATCGGGGAACATTTTTTAAAATTTTTTCAAAACCACTGAAACTATTTAAAATCTTTAGTATCTTGAACAAAAAGCTTTTAGCTCAAAACTAATCTTGCAATTGAAATAGACAGAGAAAATTGAAAAAGAAATAGGAAAAAAATCTACGAACTTCAGTCACGTGCCAGGAGGGTTGCAGCGTCTTTTAAACTGAAATATCTGCATCTACACGATCAGCGTGATGATGGGAAAGTCTGGAAGTCGTTTAACTTATCCGTGGAAATGCCCATTTTTACACTACACTGTATTAAATATTTATTCACAAATTGTGCTCAAGTACGTACCGACATAGTTTGTGTAAAGATTTCTTATTTATTTTTCAATATTAATTTTATTTCGCAAAACAAATAATAACAATTTTACAGCCTGCCTGACTTGTCTACAATCCAGCTGCGCTTGTCTCTCCATCGAAAACAAACGAAATGTCCACCACAATTAACGTGGGTGTTTGCGATATAAAATTGCTTGTGTTTTATTCTCATATTAAATTTTAAATACGTTGCTGGTCGTCTAACGCTCTCTGTTTGTTTTCTTTTTAAATTTTTTTTGAATTAAAATTTTAAACGTTTACTGTTGTCAGACAATTATGTGATTTTCACTCAAATCAAAGTGCAATAAATTATTGTTAAGTTGAATGTTTTGTTCGTCGTCACTTTGTTCTCTGTTTTAATTGTATAATTAACAATTCGTAAATGTTTTATTGTACATTTATATTGCCGTGGTGCTTTTAATATATATTTATATCAAGACAATAATGAGTGATTATTTCTGTTGTTCAAAATGTATCGTGTCTGGCTGTGTAGGTGTGTGTCTGGGGATCATTTAATAATAAAGAATTTTGAGTAGCTTGTTAATCCTTTATAAGGCACTTTTAGGGAAATATTCAGACTAGTGTTACGCATATTCAATTTACCCAGAGCCTTGCTATAAGATAAGTTTGGCTTTATTTACAATTTTTTTATAAAATTTATTTTTTTAAAATCCACAATTTTTCAATCTATTGCAATTTTAACCTTTTTTCCCGGAGGTCCAAATTCTACCGCTTGACATTTATAATTAAAATAAAAATTATATTTAACTTTAATGTTCGAAAAAAATATTGCAAAATATAAGGGAAAGTCAACACCAATTTTCAAATATTCAATTTACCCAGGAAAGCAGAAGAGCTGTTTTCGAAAACCGTTACACTTTCATCATCAGTACTCATGTGTATTTTTGTTTATTACCACTTATTAAGCGGTTAAGTTGAATGTGTTAAAGAATTTTTAGTTGCACAAAGTTCTATTATGAAAAAAGGATACGAGAATTGTGTCAAACCGATGGTAACAAAATTTTATTTTGTCTCTATAATGTCGTTGGATTATTTTCTTCTTGTATTATATTCTGAATATTTGTTCCATGTTTCTTAACTAAATATTTATTATATGCGATTCTTTCTTAAGCTTAGACATGCTGAAATTTAAGAAAATTTTAAAGGCTTTCCAGATTTCCATTTAAGCGTTACGCAGCATGATTTGAAAGACAAAGTAAAACAAATTCAAGCAGTTGTTGTTTTCTACAGCCGATTAAAAAGTTGTACTGGAATTTTCAAACGTTTATATACAGTTATTAATAGTATATACGACTATATAATATATAATGTTTGCAATAGCACAAAAGCGAATGATAAACATTTTATAAGTAAATTAAACTTTTTTTATTTTAACAATTTAATGCAATACATTTTTAACTATATAAGCGCCATTAGTAGAAGTGATCGATAGAGGGCTCAAAAGTGTACCACAACAAAATGTTGGTCGTGTTTATATACAGGACTTGTGCGTATGAAAAAAATTTTAAAATTTTCAAAATACTTACGAACAATTTGTTCCTTGTTAAGTTCGTCCTGCAAGAAGAAAATATAGAAAAATAAAATGTATCAGTACAAATGAAATCATAAAAATTAAGCGTATTTTTTTTATCCATTTTAAGAACATTTTGAGTGAAAATTTATTATGAAATACATTTTGAACTTATTTTCAGTGGGATAATGATTTCAAATAATTTATTTAATAGTAATTTGTTTAAGATATTGTCTTAGTTAATTTATTAAACATATCGAGCCATAACAAACAAAAAACCTTAAGGGACATATTAAGCGAAATACTTTTTTTTTTGGCAAGAATGGATTGTTTACGATAATCTGGACCGTCCGTCAAAAAATCAATCGTTTCAAATTTAGAATTAAAGTGAACATCATTAAAAATACTTCTACTGTAAAATTTACTTTTTGTTACTTAAGCTTTTTCGGCAGTGAGGAGACGATATGCAGTTAATGATAAAATAAAAAAAACTAAATGTACTTAAACGCCAACAAACAAAATAGTTAATATATTAAATATAGTTAATATATGAAATAGTTTGTACGTTTGTCGAGGCTCAAGTGTGTCTCTATGCCTGCATTTGATTGATTCTTGCACTTCTGGCCTTTTATTTTATTTTGGAAAAATTCCAAAACCTATTAAGTTATGCAGAAACTTTCAAAAAGCAATTTAAAATTATATAAAAAAGAGCATAGAGGCTTTGAAATTCTATATAAAAACTTTTATTTTTCATTTTCATGATATATTTCAAACCGTAAATTTTATACCCTGATTTCGATAAACTGGTTCGGCTTCCTAAATTTGCGTTTCTCAGTGAATTAAATAAATTTTTTCCTGCAAAAGTTAAGTGGATGACAGAAGTCTGTCACTTGCAAAGAGAATTTGTTGAAATTTTAGGTTTGCGACTTCGCTAGTTCTCTTCACACACAAAATTTCTATGTAAAATGTCCTTTAAAATGTAAAATCATTTAAAATCTAAAAAACGAAATGATTGATTTTAAAATGTTACCGTCGTTTCTCACATACGGTTGTTGTTAATTGGCGGTCGTCAGACGTAACACTGAGCCTGGTTCAACTTTTTACAATTAACCAATTTTTTAAGCTTCGAGGTTTTTTTTATATAGATTTTTTTTAAATATAAAGCTCAAACCCCCCATGTTCACAAAAGAGTAAAAACAAAATGTTTTTTCTTATGAAAGGGATTCATGTCACCACCAAAAATTAAAAAGATCCTTCACTAATACACATTTCAAAGGAGTATTTTGCTTCGTTATGACGCCATTAATCAAAAGTCATTATGAACTATCGAACAGTATATATCGAAATTTCCGATAGTTACGGCCTTTTAAGTTTCGGTGGAGGATAGACTGAGCAACATGTAAATGTCCTTTATAAAATCAACCTGATGAAAATAGCAACAAAAATAGGATTATGCGAAACCTTTGCGGAGCAAATCTGGGTAACTTCGCGCGCTTAAAGAAGCACCGCGCTGTTGTAACTCCCAAAATCTATTTTTATTATTTTAATATGAAAATATTCAATAATTAATAGATTTGTTTGAGTTTTGAGATTCTTTTATATTAATATTTAATATTGAATATGAAAATATTCAGATCATGTCGATATAATTGATTTAATTTTAACAGTGTGGCCTTGAAATGTTCGCAAAATGTATCTACAAATCAATTGAGGAATAATTAAAGATAAAGTTTGGATGTCCATTTCTTTCATACACTCAGAAAAATGCATGCAAAAGAAAATTTTATAATTAATTTCAACATTATAATACCCACCGTCATGGTGAAATATAACGAATGTTAAACACGTATAAAAATTATAAAATTAATACACACGACGTATCCTTTTCCTTGTGATAACAACTTAGCACAGGACTTTTAAAGGTGAGAATAAAAAAATTTATACACCCGAACACAAACACAAACACACAACTAATAAATCTAATCAATTTCCTCCGATTGCACTGAAAGAAAAAATTTTTGTTTGGCAAATAACACACAAAAGAGGATGAAAAACAGATCACACACACCCGCGTTACAATTCAATTTCTTTCAAACGACATAAGAAACGCGTTTATTTATATTTTATATTCAACGCGCTTTTCGAATTTCTTCGACTGATGTCGATCGCTTTTGGTGTGTTTGGGTAATAAAACAGTTGTTACGCTGAGAAATGATTAAGAAGAACTAAATCAATTACAAGATCTAAAGGCTCAAAAGTTTTTTGCTGCATCCCAAAAAAAAACTGCAACTACACATTGAAACAAAAAAAATTTCAGCAGCAAAAATACACACTAAAATTTCAAATAAAAAAATTAATATGAAAATATTTTATATAAAATTGAAATGAAAACAAAAAAAATAAAAAAAATAACATCAGCCAAGAGACACAAAAGCAGATGAATATGTTTGAGTTTGAAAAAGGTGTAAAGAAGCAACGAAAACAAAAACAACAGGCTGCAGCATCTGTAGGAAAATGTAAACGAAATGCCACAAACTGTAATAAATGTGTCCCATGCAAACACTCGCACACACTCCTTGCAAATGCACACACACACACACAGCCACACTCTTCAGCAATATTTATTTGCATTAATATTTGTTATGTTGCGTTAGTCGGAGGCACTTCAAAATACAAGTAATTGCAGCAGGTCGTTTTTTTTTTCTTTGGCTCTGGTAGGAAACTGAAAACTCAAATTAAATACATATAAATACCCTACACGCAGTAGTGCAGTCCTACACTTTGCGAAAAACATTAAATTCATTCAATTCAATTAAAAATGGTAGGCAGGGACTCAACCTTTTATATTCAGAAAGACGTGATGAATAATTCAAGAAACTACAGAAAATCCCCATCAATTTCAATATCCAACTTACAAAGCAGAACAGCTGTTTTCAAAAGCCTCTGCACTTCTATCGTAAGTAATATTTAGCAGCTGTATTTATTTATTTATACGTTCAGCTTAGCGCAAAAATATTCACCCTATCGGAAGATGTTACAACTGTTGCTAATGACGTGCTACATCGATCTTGTTTGACATGTGCGAACTGAACAGCTGCAATACACCCAACAGATAAGCAACGGGCGCCATAAACCGCCAAAGCTGCACATAATTGTGCCAATCTTTTGTAATTTTTGCCAATAATTGGTCAACGTGAATCTCGATCTGCATTTCCTACTTGGGTTACGCTAACTGGGCACAAAAACTCTCGACTCGAACACAATATAATTACACTAGATGTTTCAGGGCTGGTCAGCGCCGCACTGATAGTTCTGTCGAGAATATCTTACCAGTGGCTGTCGATATTCCTAGACGAAATGCCACGGTGTTGGTGTCACCAAATAGACCCTACAAAAAACGTTTGTGAAAGTATTGCACATGCTCCCGTACAAAGTGTATCAGTTATTAGCCGTTGATCCTGATAAGAGATCTAAAAAAAATTTTTTTGTCCTAAATAGTCGTGAGCGACTAATCGCATGCCTCTTGCAGCGGCCAAGTCAATAAACAAGTTGTTCTTAACTGGGGCACTGAAGATGCCCGAGTGAAACCCGAAGAACTGTGAATGCCCCAAATTTTTATGGAATCGCCATCGGCAATCCTGGTGCTGGTACCGCAGAATACTGCTGAATCATTATAAACGACTGCTTACAAATGAAATGAGCGGGAGGAGTATGTGACTTCACAAACCGTAAATACAACCGGAGTCGTAACGCACATTTTGGAGAAATTTTGTCTGGTCGCAGAATTCTCTGCTTTGAATTTGGCATGGCCGGCCGCATCGGCCAGGATTTTTCTGAACTCTTTAAAATTGTTAACTTATCCTAGAAATACCCAAAACAATCGCAGCCCTTACAAAGAATATTCGAAAATAATTGCGAAAAGCTTCAACGGAAATCCTGCGAAAAATCATGCAAAAGTCCATAAAATGGGTATAAATATTGCGGGTGTTATTTAACTTTATTTTCACCCGGCAGGTGATCTTTCAAATAAGATCTCTTGCATATTTCGGTCGCGGCTACGAGTTACATGGTTCATGCGAAGAATCCAATAATTCACTACAAAACCGGGAGTGAAGGTCCGTTGTGGAAGGCCCAGCAACGACTATGAAATACCATTGCGAGCTCTTTAATACTGTGGGCCACATCAGCAATATATATTTTTCCTTACTCACATTTATTTATCTTGTGGATGGCTCTGAATCCATACAAATAAAATGAGAGTGAATATTTTGAATTACTGCACGAATTGTTTTCTCTCTAGGCCGATTATATCGATCGTAAACTGGAAGAAGATTTATTGGTTTAGAGTAAAAATCCAAAAAACTTGAGCCTTTGATCTGGTGCTGAACGTTTCATGATGTGTGGCCAAAATACACTTGATAGAAATGTCAAGCCGGGTTGACATTCTTCCTGATCGTAGAGTGCTCCAACTTGTCGGAGAAATTCCTTTAAAAATCTTTCCGTTAATTTTATTAATTTTCTTCTCTGCGATCCTCAAAAATTATGAGCGTTAGTCTGTCTGTCTATCTGTCTGCCTGTCAGTTAAATTTCTTTATAAGCATTTTGAAGATCTTCTGAGTGAGTGCTTAAGGAAAGTTTCCTTTCTCCTCCCAAAGGTAAGGCCAGTCGGGGCAAATTATATTGTGGAAAAAATATCGGCATATTTTGCAGAATTTGTATGCCCTTGAAAATGGCTCACACAATGTAAAAAAATATAAATAATCAATTCAAATAATTTTAAAGTGTGTCTAGAAAAGTAAATTATTTGAAGTAGGATTGGGTGAACTTCTGAGATCAATTAGACGAACATGAATTTGAGCTGATTAACACTAAGAAATAATACTGAAATTTTTATTCGAATTTAAAGAAAAATGTACTCAAGCCACTCTTCATTCCGACTTGTTTTTTACCCTTTAAGTAATAGCTCCTATTAAACAAATAAATCAGGCATTCTTGCCTCAACTATTTGCCTCGTGTGACCTCTGCTTTATAAACAGGCATTATCGTACATCGTCAAGTGCCAGTTTTGGTTACTCATCAGCACACATTTTGCAGCAGATCAAATTTTAGTTGTGTTTGCTTCTTTCTGCTGTAGGCGAATCTGTTGCTTCTTGATGCTTGTTGTCTATGTTGCAACTAGAGTGTAGCAACAACATAAGCACAGCAAATAGCCCCAGAATGCAAAAACACACTACAGTTTAGGGTGGGGGAATTGAACTGCTTAATGCATATTTAATAATAAATTCAACATTCTGTTTAACACACTATAATTTTTATTTTATGTTTTTCACTAGAACAACTCACGAGAATAAAACAAACAGCAACAACAACAACACCAATAAGCTGCTACAGGTGAAAGCATACGACAAGTGCCCAAATTATTGTATAATAATTTTTAAAATATTTTCTAAAAATATGTTTTATAGTTTTTGCCAATTTCATAATATTCTTTCAAAAAAGTGTTGTGACGTTTTTCAACATTTTCTTTTTTCAAATAATAAATTTTTCGCTGTTTCATGTTATTTTTTTTTTTGCGAAGGTACTCTCTCGTTGAATAGCTATTTTTGGAATATCGCCTGCATATTTCAAATAAATTCCTGTGTGCAGACTTAAAATTTTATAAATAGCCGCTGCATGTGTTCATCGAGATAGTGGCCATGGGTGGTGTGTGGATTTGTGGTTAAATTTATTCACTTTATTAATTCCATGACCTGGCTTGGGGCCAAATTTTTGTGTGATATGAAATAAAAGATATTTGAAAAGTATTTATAGTAGTTGTTGGCGGAACTATTTTTGAGAATAGTTTAGTCAAAATGTTGCTAGCAACATGTGGCTGTTGATAGCAGCTTGTTGCTTGTTGTTTAAAATGTTGCTGAAGTTAGAAAACTGAATAGAATATTGATAATTTTAATGCTTTAGAAGTTTAGAAATTTATTTTGTAGCACTTTCTCTCCTCTTCAAAAGATAAGCAGTGATTCGTTAGAATTTTGCTTATAAAAAATATATGAACAACACCCTTGTAAATATTTAACTTGATGACTTCAGCACTGCCTTCAACAATTCAGTTTAAGGTGGCTCAAAAAAAATCATGGAATTTTGTTTTTGAATATTGTTTCAAAGTGATCTTAAGCGCCGAAAGACTGTTTTGAGAGCTTAACTCAAACTAAACCAAAGTTGTTGCTGCCATTATTGATACACACTTTACATGAGATTTTGCACAATTAATTACCCGGTAACAGCCGTTTGCATTTCTCTCGAATATTGCACCTAAAGGCCGCTTTCGTTTGGGACTAAAGAAGGTATGAGGGGTGGAAAAAGGAATTGCTACCGCCTCTCTCTCTCTCTCTCTCAAACCTATTCAGGGAGCACAAGACTAACATGCCGAGATCGAATCCTTACTGGGACCTGAATATGATATGGAATTTTTCTGATCAGCGTTAATTGTTTTCGGCTTGTCTTATAACATGTAGCAGTCGTATCCAAAAAACAATAATAATATACGCGCATGTATCAGTGTTTTCATTAAACACTTTCGAATATCAAATTGTTGCGACTAATTGAACATA
Source organism: Linnaemya vulpina (assembly GCA_963675445.1). Lineage (NCBI taxonomy): Eukaryota > Metazoa > Arthropoda > Insecta > Diptera > Tachinidae > Linnaemya > Linnaemya vulpina. Next base: position 13,412,310 of record OY776279.1, read on the forward strand.
AATTTATTTACACACTCAACATTTTCTATTATTATCATCTCTATCGACAGCAAACAGCAATAAATTTTGTTAAAAATTATAAAATCAAATAAAACAAACATTCATTCATTCACACAAATTTTGTACACAAAGTGAAAAGCCTCAAGTGACTAAATATGACAGGCCATTTAATGATGTATTTCTGATGCCATTTAAACATACAAAAATGATGAATCAAAAACAAAAAAAAGGAAAGCAGCGGCTAAAGCAGCAGCAGCAAATTGAAAACCCAGGAAAAATTATTAAACAACTATAAAAATTGTGCAAAAACTAAATGAATGTTTACAATTGTTTTTTATGTATTCGTTTTATGTACTTTTGTCTAACGAAAATAAATAAAATTTTATGTACAAAAATTTTATACAAAAATAAGACAGATAAAAATTAATAATACAATAGCTTTCAATGACGGTCACTGACAAAAATATAATGAACAAATCTTAAGGGTAATTTTGAAATTTGCAAACGCGAGTGTACGGAAAGTATTGGGTGGCATAGAAACATGTTGCTTGGGCTTGTGTGTCATGTGCCCTTGTGCACACACTGATTTAACAAACGTCAAGGTTTTCTCATGCACTCATAAACTTTTACAACGATTTTGAACTTGTAAAAAATTTGTTGGCTTGTAGAAATTCTTAGGAAAAAATTTATTTATTATAATTAAGAAACTGACTTGAATTTTTATCGATGTGTCATCTATAACTTTGACAAAAAACAAAAAAATTATGTAAAATTTGTTGGTTAAACTGAAACGAAAATTCATAGGGAATTCAGATTAACGTTTTGAAAGGCATTAATTTCTTAATGCGGTCTTTTGCTGAACAAACTGTATTGGAAACAAAACTTAATTGCCACTCATTTTAGAAATATATTTTCTCCTCCGATCTATCGTCAACAAAAATGACGCGGTATTAAAGTAGGGTTTTCAGCACGGCGTAATTAATTTCTGAAAAAACGTCAAAATCAATGAAAGATTCTTACACCCTCTACCATAAATAGTGATGGGTTTGTCGTGCCGCGTGGAAATTCTGCAATACCTTTAATAATAGGGACGGCCATGGGTATATAACCTTCAGGACTTGCTTTCTGTCATTATTTCAATTAACAATATAAAATTTTTACACTTGCAGTATTTTATATGCCCTTTTTTTCTTTTTTAAAATCAAGCTCATCCGTGTAGTCGCCCCTTTGGATGTTTCATGTTTCTTATGATGCAATTTTGCTACTCACTGTATCGAAATAGATCAACGTCAAAGGTAGGGACGAAGCCCACATCTTTATACTGATAATTCAGTAAATCGAAGCGCTTGCAAATATGAAGTAATTAAAATATATATATAAAAAGCGCTTGACTCTCAAAAGTCTTCCCTGTAACTTCCTGATAATATTAAACAAAACGTTATAGTAACCTGGTTTTTGAGTGATTCTACGATTTGGAGCTCTTCGAGCTAAAACGTTATTCTTTTAATCTTCCAAACCGACCGATTCCCAGGTAATAGATGTTGTCTAATATAGTTTTCAATTACTATAAGAGAATCGAGAACAATAACTGATCAGATATATAATTTCAGAATTTATCAAAAAAATTTCCTCTTTCGAATTCTTTCGTTCACATTATTTCACGAATCGAGTACCCGATTTTGATTTAAAAGTTATTCTAAAAAAAATGTTAAAGTCTTTTTCTCTAGATTTTTTTGGAATTCGAAACAAAGTTCTTCAGAACGCTATCAGTTTGGTTTAATTACGGTCAGCTGTTCTGAAGTAATGAGTGGGTCACATACTTACACACACACACACACTCATACAGACATAGCGATGGGCTCTCAGTATTGAGCAGGGAAGCTTCGTTCGCACTCAAATCGTGGAGATCTGATGAGCACTTGATAACTTCCCGATTTTAAAAAAATTTTCTAGCGAAAGGCTAAGAATCCATAACAATCAATGGTCTCGGCCACTGTGTTCACCATTCCAAATGATTTACAGAGCTTTTACATGATAATAATAATATTTTGATTGCTGACTATTTTATTAAAAATCTCATGCTCAGATTTGTTAATTTGATTCTTAATTTCTTAATAACTGGTAATACATATTCAGGGAAAATATTCAAGTTAACACGCTTGGAAAGTGCAGATGCATTAACACATATTTTTCTTAGTATTCTTCCCTTCAACCACCGCCAGCATATTTATCGCTGCGTATGATTAATAAATAATTATTTGAAATTTATATCACTCATTCATTGTGATGTACCAACTACAAACGAACGACCTTTGACCCTTTCATGTCGCTAAATTGAAACTTGCCAGGAAAGCAATTATTTATTTTCAAAACACGTAAATATTTGCTTCACAAGCAATTTCTTCAAATTATCCAATTTTCTATGGAGAGCAAAAACGAATTTTAATAAAATTTTAAATTTCTGTTGTTTTCCATATAAATTTCACTTTAATAACGCTTTTTATTTTTAGAGATTCCGAAAAAAAATTTTTGAAAAATTGTATAAAAAATTCCACCTAATTTCGGTGTTCATTTTTATAAAACTATTGAAAAATATCATAAATAAAACAATAACATGAACATGTTTCCCCCAAATAAATCAAATATTCTCACGCACCAAATCATAAATAATTCAAGGAGGAAATATAAATTAAAACAATTAATTACCATAACGCTGGTACTCGTCATTTTGATTGATTGGATTTTTTGCTGCAACCACTTGACACAAAATAATAAATATCACAATAGAAACGGGTGCCAGAAATCCTTTAGGCAAGCAAAAATATATCAAAATTTCCAAAATAGTTAACAAACAAATCACACGCAAATGACTGATGATCGAATGAAACTAAAAGTCGATCGATATACTTGAACTGTTTGCCAACGGTATTTCCCGTTCCGAATAAATATTACAACTAAACTGGATGACTGATGGAGATGCAAGTTTACTAGGTGAACAAAAGAATTCTCTTGTTTTTTTTTAATAAACCAAGTAAAAATAAATAAAAATCAGCCACCCATACACACTTAAACTCAAAAAAAAAAAAGAAAAAAAAATCAGCGCTACACATTCAACAGAATCATATGCGGAAATTTTCTATTATGACGTCGTTATCCACAAATAATAAACTTAAGATTTTGGCTACTAGATGACAGATATCAAAAAGTCATAAAGAAAATATACACAAAACACCCCTTGATATTGTAATTTAACAGCAAAAATGAAACAAATAAAAACAAACAAAAAAAAAAAACAAAATACACAAGCAAAATATTTAAGTAAATATTTAGTTTGGAAAACTGCTATAAATCCCCGAAAAGTCCAAACACAACATTAACAGCTTGACTAGACCGCATACCCGCAGCCATACTGATCATTATCAAGTGCATCATCGTCGTCATCATCATCACAATCATCAACCTCAGCACACTTAATAATATTGTTTAGGACAACAAAAACCACCCACAAAACACATTCCCCAATAGCACTAATAACAACAATAAAAACAATTGTTTATGCAATTAGAGATGAAAAATACTATTAAGCAGAAGGAACGACTACAGCGCGCCACTAACAGATTCTAACAGAAACACCAAATAGAAACAAATACAGTTCCTGAAAAAAATATATCAATTAATTAGAGATCAGAATTAAAACTGGAGAACTGGACCTTTCCTAAGACTGTCAAGGCTTTGTACTTTACCCCCACAAATGCTCCTCATCGCGCTTCAGTTTAATACCGCTTCTTCTGGTCCTTTCCATCTTGTATCTTTTTGTTTGTTTTCAATCCTGAAGCAAACCTGAGAAGATGATCCCTGCATACGCAATAAAATGCGTCCTAAATAGTAGCATTGACTGTTAGAGGAAGGATAGAGATAGATAGATAGAGAGAGAGAGAGTTAATTGGAACTTGGCAGGAAAGACTCCTGTAGAAGGTTTATTCCACTTGCGAACTGTTTTGAAAAACTATTAACTCTAGACTACGTTAATAGTTTCTTGTAAAAAAGGTCCCATTTCTTTGCTCAATTTCTTAAAAAAATTTTTATAAAATTGAATTGTTTGAGAGCCTGCTCCCCGATGTCATTCTTACAAATAACATGTAAAACAAAAACATAACTTTCGAATTAGTTGAGACGTCGGCAAGCAGGCGGTAATTTTCCTAGCCCATTGGCTGATTTACTTAACCCACAGACTTCTAAACTGAAGATCGCAGTTTCCATTTGGCACACAACCATAAATACAGGATCGAATTTTCACGATCTGCATAAGTGCGTATTTGTGTGTACCAGTCTCTCACAAGTCTCTCACTGAACTGTACCGACAGTGCTGGAAACCATCATGTACGAAAAAGTACCAACCGGCCTTTTAATGAATTCTCCAGAAAAGTGAAACAATAAATGAATTCTCTGCCACAAATTATTTTTTTGCTTTCACCATCCATCTTTTCTATATCATCCCTCCTTTCGATGGTTCACACAAAATGTGTAGCATGAGTGGGGTCATTCTCTAAATGCTGGTTGTCAATTCTGCAACAGAATCGAGTTAAGCGTAAACGAATTTTGGCAGAGTTTTATTCTACTCTTGAGAGAATATAAATAAATAGAGACTTAAATAAGTGGAATCGATTTCGTTTAAAGGACATCTGATCTTTTAAAAAGTTGTACAAAACCGAGAAATAAAGGAGACATGACTGGGAGATAAACTACGGCATTCGATATCGATCAAAATTTGATTTTAAAATGTATTGAAATTTCGATCCATATCAAATGATTTTGATCTTAAAATCATGTTACAAATTACAGTGTAATAAATACTTCCGTACTTAAATAAATTCCGAAATACTTCCAAAGTATCCCAGTGGAAAAAAGAAGCAGTATGGATGCCTTTTAGAAGCCCAACGTACCACTTCTCTTAGATACACAATGCCTTCTCTCGCTCTCTCTCTCTCTATCTCTCTCTCTATACCTCTCTCTTTATTCTACACTCATATCTTTTTTACGCACATTGTCGTCTTTCACTATCCCATCTTTCACAGATATTTTAAAAGGTTTTCCATTCAATGCCTGTTATTTTTTTTTTTTTGCTGTGTAAAAAGAAAGTGTTACTACTTCTCTTCTCCCTTCTCTTGGAAGGATGTGTGGAATGTATATTTTATCTTTTATAAAGAAAAGCTTCGGTCGTTTACTAGGCATTCATCAGCAGTTATAAAGGATAAATAATTGAGTCAAGTACACTCCTGCATAAGCATTCAATAAGGAAGGCCTGAAATAAAAAGCTCTTTGGAGCTTTCGACATCTGTCGGACAGATATCAGCGCTATTTTATTTGTTAAAATGTTAACCAGGTTTTGAATTTAACCGTTACAATAAATTAAAATTTATTTGTTAAAATATATTCTCGAGGGTTTAATATTCCATAAGGATTGAAAAAGTGTTCCTCTTGTGATATTGTCTTGATGGGAAACGTTGGTAAATAGTAAAAAAACTAAAAAGGATTTGCAATTCCAACATCCCAAAGAAGGAACCAACTCCTTTGCCAGCCCATCCATTACTAACGCTACAATAATCCGTAAGTCTGTTTAAAAATGCAAAGTTTTTTGGACAGGATTCGATTTCATTTGCAGTTCAAGCAAGCGCAGCAGCCATAAGCCAGAAATCAGTTTCAAACATTAAACGCCACGAAATATGTGGGCTTATCACACAAAAACTTTTTCATTCCACTAAATTTGTTGTGTTTTATATTTAAATTTAAATGATTATCGCCTTGAAGCAACCGCACAAGTGCAACATAAGCAAATTGTGTGTCTCATCAAAAACCATAAACTTGAATTGACCGCGAATGTGGCTATAAAATGTCTACAATTATCTTGTAGGCTTGAGTTTCAGTTAGAGGTGCATAAAATTGAAAATCACTTCTTGAAAATCACATGCACGAGTGGCCAAGAATCTTTAAATTCTCCACTAGTAATCTCAACATGTTAACGAAATGACTTAAATGAGAAATATTATTCAGTTACATTGGAAATAAGTTTTAATCGTAATTAAGAAAATTCGGTAGCTGCAGAAAAACTTAAATAAATCCTCATCTATCAGAGACAAATTTGTTGTTAATTAAATTGTAGCATAAATTATACGACACACTTGCGGTCCGGTATCAACTAAAAGCGTACTAAATTTAGTGACCTCAAGTAGTCGACAATTTAAAGCAAATTTTTGTAAAATATGATTTTGTTAATAAAGATGTAAATGGCTAGAATACATATTTTGTATTACTAAATGGCAGCAAAAAGCTTTTAAGAGATCACTAAAACCCAACAAATTGAAATAAAACAACAAATTAATTGACACTTGTTGTGTTTTTTGTTTGTGTTGTTTTATGTGTTTTTCTTTTTAATTTAATTTAGTTTATTTGTTTTTAAGAAACAACTATAAATACAAATTCGAAACAATTACGAAAAAGACAATAAAGTGACGAGAATAAGATCACAAACATGAAAATCGTTCCTGCAGACAAAAGAAATATAAAATGACAACAACTACAACAACAAACGAAATTTAGAATAGACAAAAGACAACTAAAATACCACTCGAATGAATACGGTTTCCTTATAATCTTGACCCCTTGACAAACCAAAATAGATGAACACTCAAATTGGGAAAATATTTTTAGCGTTGCATTTATCATTTTGGGCACAACTGATCGCATATTTATGAACAAAAGTCTTGTGCAAAAGTTATCCAACACTTGAGTATTTCATTCTTCTATTTGGGTGAGCTTTTAGTTTGCTCATTTATTAGGGTGGTAACTTTTTAGAAGTATTTGCGTTTATAAAATTTTACTTAGTTTTGATAAAGAGATGATTTAAAATGAGACTAAATTTTGGGGCGATTGACGTAGTTTTTCAATGTCAACGAGCTGATTAAATTGTGGAGAAAATTCTTTGCCTTATGGAAATCCACCGGTCTTAATTACCAGGATTTACTATTCACAGGATTTCTAAGTTTTGTAAAACTCTTTATAATGCCACTATCTAGGTTCTGATTCGGTATAGGCGTTCAAAAGTTATAAGCGTGCATACACACACAGTGACAGGCTTTCAAAATTAATGGAGTTTTCTGAGAACTCGACTTTTTTTAATGCGGTAAAATAAGTTCCATACTTTTATAAGTTTTCAATTTTCCTAGAGGTAAATTAATTCTATATTTTTTAATTTATAACAGGCTAATAAAACAAGTTTTCATACAAAAATCTTATTTCATAAGCCTCTTATAAATGAGTTTTTTTTTTCTTTATAAATTAGGCTGTAAATCTTTGTCGGGAAAATTAAAATATATTTTGCATTTGAAACCAAAAACCCTGTTTAGAATCCTGCGCAGATGGTGGATATAACAGTGCTGTTGGGAAGGGCGAAGGGCCACGTTCAGTAAATTGCTTACAGATGTTGTTGACAATCAAGTTCCAACTTTATCTGATATGAACAAAAATGGCTCGAAATTAGTTTATACAATATAAAAACTTCCTGCCAGATTCATAAAAAATCAATTTATATTTGGAACAACTTTTAAAAAACTTTTATTGGGAAATTTTTTAATAAACTAATGGCGTTTTATTTTCTTGAAAACATGTAACGTTTTTTCACTTATATTCTAAAAATTGCCGGTTTGGAAAAGCTTTAACAAAGAAATTATTTTTCATGAGCAAGATTGGATCTATTTGTAATAAATTCCTTATTTTGTAGTAACGAAATGTTGCCATTTTCTATTAAAAAGTGTGAAAAATGTTGCACTATTTTTTTTGAAAAGAAATCGACATAAATCATTATTTTTTATTGCGGCAGTGATTTTTGAAATATTTTTTATTGCTTAATTATTTTTAACGAGTTTGAAATGGTTGTTTCTATAATCTGTAATTCCTCGAAATATTTCTCAAAAATATTTTAGTTTCTATATTATTTCAATGTTGCATTTCAACAGCACAAGTCTTAAAAAAGAACTATAAATTCTATTATTTATATTTGCTGTTGAGGTTCTTCCTTTTCTTCTCTCTACTGTAAATAAAAATGATAATAAAATATAAAAATAAAAACAAAACAATAATAAAATACTTAAGTGGCAAAAATGTAACGTTGGAGATTTTATTGCCAAAAATGTTTTCATATCTTTTTCAATTCAAAATGCAAATGCTTGCTTTCTATCTTATTTTATTTATTGTTTTTTCTTTGGAAGTTTATTAAACTGGCAGAAGTACGAGTATATGGGGCAGCTATGATATAATTAGGTTTTGTTAGCTCCTCTACTCAAAATATAGTTAAATGTGAAATATATGAAATGTATGCGCTTTTCTTGAAGGACACTCCTGGTTAACTACCTCGCCAAAAACATCGATATATATTGAATCGAATTAAGATTCATTCGAAATTAATTAAACCTCAGAAAGATACGATGATAAATATTCCTAGGCACACAGGAAAGTCAACATCAATTTTATTCAATTACAGAGCAGAGCAGAACAGCTGTTTTCGAAAGTCGCAACTCTTTCATCATTAGTGCTCATGTGTATTGTGTTTGTCATTACTTTTTAGATGGCTTAGTTGAATGTGATAACAGTTCCTATTTACACAAAATTTTATTGTGAAAAAGAATCCGAGAACTGTATCAAGCTGTTGTTAACACGTTTTTGTTTTAATACCCGTGTAACCGTTTGATTATTTTCTTCATGTCCCATTTTTCTGAATTTTTTGTTCCATTATACATTAAGTCAAACTTTTTTGGTTTGAATTTTATACTTTAGTATAAGTGAACGTTTTTCCAATTTTCATTGGTAGCTCAAGCCTTAGCTTAAATTTGTATGGTATCGATATATATGGATAATTATGTTTAAGTCCTTAACGAACGTGTTTAAATACCTCAATGAGATAATGAGATTTAGATCAATATGTATAGATAAAAAATCAATTATATATTGTTGTAGAATTCACTTAACAGCCTTTTTTTTTTTCTTTTATAAATAAAGACTACATGTGTTTTGTGGTACAGTTTTAATTTCTTTTTCCTTTATATATATTTACTAATTAAACATTGTTCAACAGGTATTTTTATGTAGACATGCATGTTATAAACATTACTTTTTATTAACTTATAAAAAGGAAAAAATCTTGCAGTGTTGATGGCGAATAGTACTGCGGCATTCTAATAAATACAACCAAGGAAACGTATTATTTTGTGAATTAAATTTTTTAGAGCAACTAACCGATTAAAGTTATTAAGCGAATTGTAATTAAAAGTTTTAATTACCATTATCTAAATAATGGTGCAAAAAACTCGGGCATAGAAGTCATTCTAAATAATCGTAAAAGTCATTTAAGCTTGTGATAATTAAACGATCTACACTCGATCCTTATTCCTGTTAACAAATCTTTGGCAGGTCATCAATTCGAGTTATTGGACTCATATATTTTATGCAACAATTGAACAGGATCCAAAATCAATTTTTAGTTCTCAGTAACTAAATCTAGAGGTATTGATTAATATGAAATTTATTTATCATCAATCGTCAGTAGACTTTAACCACAGTTTTGAAAAGTTTCAGACTTCTCAAAGCGCCAATGAAATGCTTAACCACCCAACAAATAAATTTTATATTATAATAGTACAGTGACAGTATGTGAAAAAGTTAATTTATTAACAATCAAATTGAGATATTATTTTTCATTTTGCCTTATAAATACTTTCATTGTTATCCAAAGGATTTCTAATTGTATAAAGGTGTAGGAAAATAAAATAGAGTCATATCGAATAAAAGTTTATGTTAATAAATTAACTATAAAAATTCACAAATGATTTCAAAAAAATCACATTATAATAAGTGTAGTAGGCTATGAAACTTATACCATAAATTTTGGTTTGTATAAGTTTCATAGCCTACTACACTTATTATAATGTGATTTTTTTGAAATCATTTGTGAATTTTTATAGTTAATTTATTAACATAATTCTCAGATGGTTTATAAAAGTCTTTGAATAAGTTGAGAAGTTTGAAACTTTTCAAAACTGTGGTTAAAGTCTACTGACGATTTGGTACAAAGCGCCAATGAAATGCATATAGACATTTCTTAACCACCCAACAAATAAATTTCATATTATAATAGTACAGTGACAGTATGTCAAATAGATAATTTATTAACAATGGTATTGATTAATTTAAGAAAAATACTCTTCTGGCACATCATGAAATAGGTGTATGTGTAAATGTGCCCAACTGTGTTTTAGATCATTGATTAATCATATGAGATATCTACTATATCTCTCGCAGTTTTAGTCTTAAATCTATGTAACAATAATTCGTGTTCACAAACATGTCATATTTTGTAGTACTTTTTACCTATTTTATCATTCACCAACGTACGTAAATCTTGCATTTTTTGACAGGGATTTTTATGCAGATGTGCACAGTGAAAATATTTTTTTTTTAAAAAGCATACAAAAAGGAAATAAAACACTAAAAAGACAGTGGGACTAAATATTCCTCTCTTTGTCTCTCTACCAGTTGAATTTTCCCAGCCAAAAAAGCTATTTTTGTCTAAAACATGTGCAAATTTAAATCTTATTGTCATATTTATTTGCCTCTCAATGGCAGGTGGCAGCAAACTTCCAACTCTGAAAAGTTCTTGCTTGATCATGTCCTAACAAGAATCGTAGAGTATAATGCCGCAACTCTGCCGAACAATTTGGCTTATATTTATGACTTTTATTGAATATACAAATTTGTTATAAAACTTTTGCCAACATGAATACTTCTATATACCTTTTCGGTTTCTTTTCGCATAACACGATTTTAGTGCTCTTTCGTTTCGTTGTAAATATCAATCGAATGCTTTAACATGTTGCCGCTTATCTCATTGATGACGTTTTAATTGCTGTTTGGTCTGTATTTTCTAGCTGTTGTTCACTATTGTATAGTCATTTGCTGATTTTGTTTTAATTCAATTTCAAATGTAATCTATTTCGAATACTTTTCTCATTGTTGTTGTTGTGCTTATCGGTTTTGTTTCATTAATTTTATTTTTGGCAGCAGCGTCCTTTTTTCAAATACAATGTTTGCTTTTAGTGTAGGGAAGAGTTAGTGCAATAATTATTTCATTTAATTAAGCATGAGGAGGCATCGTTATAGGTAGCAAGTGGTTGTTTATTTTATTGGCAGCAACAATAAATTTATAAAAAAAAATAATATGAAAAATGTTTAACATTCCAATAGCCGGAAAAGGAATTCCATTTCAGAAAATTAATTTCTCTTCAGAAAAATAATTAGCAGCTGAGAATGCCAAACTGTGATGAAATTTTTGTTCAGTAAGATTGTGGACGAGTCAGCATGGGCCGTTTACCGCATGAACAACACTTCGAGATTATAGAAATTTTCTGCCCTCTAATTTTAACCGCAAAGATAACGTAACATGGTTTTTGTGCTATTCCATGCTTTTGAGCTCTTCAACCTAAAACTCTATGATTTTAATTTCCTAATCAACCGATTCCCACATGATTGATGTAGTTTTCGAATACTACAAAAGAATCGAGAACAGTAACAGATCAGATATATAATTTCGGAAATTAAAAAATCACAGTTTTAATTTTTTTCATCCATCATATCAAACGAACGGAATTAATCGGTAAAGTCGCTTAAGATTTATTGTAAAAAACATCCGCTTTCTAAGTTCTTTAGAATATCTTGAAAGCTACCGGCTAGAATCGACTCAAATATACAAGATCTTTAAGTTCAAGAACTCTTTTCAGAACGCTACCAGTTTGTTTGTTTGATTCGGTTCAGCTGTTTGAAACTTACACACATCCATACAGGCATGGTTACGGGCTCTCGGAATGTCCTCAAAATATAGAGATCTGATGGGAACTCGATTTTTTCAAACCCAATAACTTTCTGATTTCTTAAAAGTTTCAATTTTGTAAGGCGAATGTTAGAACATTTGAATCCGTCAAACATAAAGAAGAAAATGAAAATTTCTAATTTTCGGCTCCAATTCAATTATTTAAAACTGCATTATTTTGTTAATTAAATGTTATAACTATTGATTACAATCGGACAATCGGGCTAAATCTGTTAGAGCTACAATATATTTCTTCACAGAATTTATGATATTTTCCTAATTTTTCAATAAACATAATGTATATATATATATATATATATATATATATATATATATGTATATATATATATATATATATATATATATATATGTATATATATATATATATATATATATATATATATATATGTATATATATATATATATATATATATATATATAAACATATTCGAACATCACTGTCGTGTTTTAGCCAAAATTGTTATAAAAATTATTTAATTGTTGCAGCATTTATTTTGTTTATAATCTCCCTAAAAACTTTAGCTAATAATCTCAAAAAACTAGAATATTTATTAATTATGATTTATTTTATCTGACGATTATATATCATTTAATAGAACTGAAACTTATATTCTTTTCATTGCGATTAAAGAAGACATGACGATCAACAAGTAAAACAAAAGCAACTGAAAACATCAACCAACCGCAAGCAATTAAATGTGTAATCGAACAATTTGATCGCTTTACTAAATTGGCACACACGGGGTTTTCCAAAAGCTTTGACTGGGGATTTTTTTCTCTCTGCCATTTAAAGTGAATTATATTAATTTCGCTGGCATTGTAATCTTTTCTCAGAAAACAACAACTACAACATACAATTTATATATATTTAAGTAGGCAGTATTTTGTTTACGTATATAATGGCAAATAAGACGTGTTGCATTATCAGTTGCTTCTAGCACTTCTTCAAGACAGCATTTGCTATTGAATTCAATAAACATTTTTAAAAGATGAAATTTTTCTCGAGCTTTTGTTTGCTTTTAATCTCAACATTATTCAGTTGCATTGTGGCCGAAACGACGAATTGTAGTCCGCCTAAAAAAGCCATTTTGTTGTATAGAAAAAATGTTGTGCGTCCAGCTCTGAAAGGTTTGGCTCAAGATGTTTATGTGGCCTATCCAAGATATGTGAGTGTTGGTGTTATTTTATTTTATTTATAAGAACTATTTTACACCTTGTACATCACGCATTCAATTGATAAAATGTGTATTCGTTTAACTTTTAAGAATTAAAAAAAAAAAGATGTTAATGATACGAAACAAAATATCGGGGGTCAAATTACAATAAAAATAAAAAAATTTATACTTGTCAGTGAACTTAAGTTCACAGTTTTGAACTTTATATCAGCCTGAGTATCTATCGGCTTGAGTACAAATTTAAAAAATAGCCAATTTCCATCAAAACTTGCCATTCCAAATGATCGTTTGGATTCTTTGTCTTTCTGCTAAAATTTATTTTAAAAAATCTATTTTATTTTAGGGCGAAACCAGCAACTCAAATGCGGATATTGTAGACTTTTGTTTTTATGACCACGAACCCAATTCGTTTGGTACCAAGGCCGTATACGCCTACAGCATAGACGACGATATTGATGGTCGTTTAGGCAAAGCCACTATTATTGTGAGAGGTCAAGAATCGCGTGGCATTAATTCTACTGTGGAATTTTATGGTGTTTTTTAATTATAAAATAAACTTTTATTAACAAACATATCCAGTCATATGAGTAAATATTTGTGCCCAATTGCTTGCTATACTTCTTTATATGAGTTGAATAAAAACTTAGTCTAAAACCAAATTGATCGATGTTGCAACTTCACTGAGGAATCCAGTGAAAGTTGAACATTCACTTCTTTTAAACTCTGTACTTTAAAGTGCTTACAGAAAATGAAAATTCGTTATAAAATCTGTTGTTTCAAGAATAAAAAAATAAACTACTTATTGTAATATTAATCAAGCTTTTGGTCGTTTTTTATTAAATTATATTTAGTCAAATATTTATTCGATATTTCGTTAACAGCTTGTTAACATCTTCAGGGAAAAACTACCATAAGCTTGATTAATATTATAATAAACTGATAAGGACAATAAAAATAAATCAATCATAAACTACTTAATTAAATAAAAAATTAATGCAATAAATACATGACTAAAAGACAAAAAAAAACAGCGACTTTTTTCCAATAACCATGAATAAATAAAGCACCATTTCGGAAAAAAAATTAAGAAATTTTATTAAAAATATTCTAAAATATTCAAATTCCTAATGCTTACCGCCTTCGTAATAAGTCGATAAAATGTGGCAGCTCCTGCTTCGAATACAAAAACTGCAATAAATGTTATTATATTGTTACTAGTGTTATGAAATATAGTTCGTTGACATATTTCCCGAATATAAATAAAATTTATATTGTTTGGCCCTTTTTATACGCCCTGCTTGTGAAGGGACTTATGAGGACTGGTTGTTTGCTGCTTTTTATGGTTTTTTTGGGGTATTGTTTGTAATATTTGTGTAATGAACTAGTACGTGGCACGCGAAATGATCCCGCCAGCCCAAATCCATTGATACCAACAACATCACCATGTTCCAAAGCCATTTTAAAAAATTTTTTTATAAAATATAATCGTTGCTTCGCTTCATTGGCGGAACGTAAATAGTTTTGCGAAATATATTTACGAATTTTAGCGAATGAAAATCCTTTGCGAGACTGCGAAGACAACGTTTTAATAGCATCGTACATCATGGTCTTTGTGGATATGCGCTTGCGCTGCAATTGATACGCTGTGAACGAAGATGAAGCTGCTGATGTATTGGGCGTCACGGGCACAAATGGTGGATCGCTGTCGTCTGCAGACATTTCAAGCTGTCGATCATTCGAATCCAACGTGTTCTGTATGGAAGAATGTAAATGGTGGCAGTGAAAGCAAAATATTATCATTTAATCGGGGACTTACCATAATATTGATTTTATTCAATATATATTCTGCTTTAAAAAAATATATGAAATGATTTGAAATTGTTCAAAAATGTTTCCTATTTCAATTTCAGTTCAGAAATGTTTAGAAAAGCTCAGGTAAATTGTTATGATTTTTATTTAAAAACACAAGGAAACCTTATCAGGGTACAATTAATCGTGGTTTTTATGAAAAAATTTAATTGATTGTAATTGCGCCATGGCATAATTATCAGGTAGCTGCAGTATATCAATTGGTTAATATATATCGTACGTAAAAATTTCAAATATATTTTAATTTCTTGTTCAAACCAAAACAGAATAATTTTGACAATCTTTTGTATTTTTCCACCAACAAAAAGTAGAAATCTCCCTTTTAAAATGTTTTAGAAGGGTAAAATAGTTGCAAAAATTGCCGTTCTTATTTACATTCCCATATGATATAAGAGATATTTCTATTAGGATATACTCAAATGCTTTATATGAATTTGACATGTATTTAAATACGACATACATAGTTTTGTAGTACATTTTTTGGTGGACTATTATACTAATATTATTAAAAACCATTTAGTTTTAAAGGTGTTTTTATATAGATATATAAAATATTATAATATGAAATTTATTTGTTGGGTGGTTAAGCAATGTCTATATGCATTTCATTGGCGCTTCTTACCAAATCATCAGTAGACTTCAACCACAGTTTTGCAAAGATTCAAACTTCTCAACTTATTAAAAGACTTCCAAAAACCATCTGAGAATTATGTTAAATAAATTAACTATAAAAATTCACAAACAATTTCAAAAAATCACATTATAATAAGTGTAGCAGGCTATGAAACTTATACAAACCAACAAACAACTTTTATTCGATACGACTCTATTTTATTTTTTTATACCTTTATACAATTAGAAATCCCTTGGATAACAATTTTCTTGTATAAAAAAAAAAAATATAAAAATCTAATTGTATAAAGGTATAGAAAAATAAAATAGAGTCGTATCGAATAAAAGTTGTTTGTTGGGTTTGGTTTGTATAAGTTTCATAGCCTGCTACACTTATTATAATGTGATTTTTTGAAATTGTTTGTGAATTTTTATAGTTAATTTATTTAACATAATTCTCAGATGGTTTTTGGAAGTCTTTTAATAAGTTGAGAAGTTTGAATCTTTGCAAAACTGTGGTTGAAGTCTACTGATGATTTGGTAAGAAGCGCCAATGAAATGCACATAGACATTGCTTAACCACCCAACAAATAAATTTCATATTATAATAGTACAATGACAATATGTCAAAAAATTAGTTTATTGATATATAAAATATAAATACTAGGTCGTGTCACAAAACGTGATTCGGATTGAAAGTGGTTCCCATTCTAAAAGTCGCGTCTTTTGAAAATGCAAAACGAAAAATTTCTTTTAAATGAAACCACTTCAAATGTTCATTTTTATGATTTATGCAAGAAAATATTAATTAAACTGAATAAAAAATTGAGAGTTTAAACGGACCGATTAATTATAACAATGATTTATTAAGCACTTAGTCAAGATTTACACTTAAACTTTGTAAATTCTTAAACTTGTTGTGGAAAACAAAATAAACAGATTTTTCTATGAAAGTATTGGATCACCCTTTGTCGAAATTATCTTTTTATGTTAGCAAATATGCAAGAAAATATTCTCAAACAATTTTTTAAATGATAATTTTTTGACATTTAATTCAAAATTTTTTTATTAAAGCACTTTTTCTTATTTGCTTTTTATGTTTCATCAAACACAACACTGCTATATAGTAAGTAAACCATTAGAAACAAACAAAATCATTCGGAATCTGAAGAACCTAAAACAAAATTGATGGGAATTACAAATACGGAATCAAAACCATTCTGATCGGAATGTGTGATATGCCTGAATGTTTCCCAGTGTTTGCCAGAATTGGAAATTTACTTTAAAAAATAATATATTTTTATATTGTTTCTGTGGGCCGATTGAAAAATGAAACCCGTTATGTAACAAATAAAAATAAATCTATGAAACCCATTTATAATTATAGTTATTCCCCATCCTGTACTTAAAGAATGAAACTCATATAATAAATATTTATTTTAGTTGTGGCATAATTTTGACTACCGAGATATCCTCCCTATATAATAAAAGAGGCACTCTTTTATATATGATTATTTCAATAAAAATTTCTCGAGCTTCAGCTCATTTTATGTATATTAAAGAAAAAGTGAAGAATAATTAGAAATCATTTACAATATTTATAATTTCTTGTTGTATAATTCGTATGTCTTACTGAAATTCTATTCTCAGTTTTTCTTATTTTTATATTATGATTTGTTTTTACTTTTTTATTGACAATATTCGATTTTATGGAGTCTAGACTCAATAAAAATGCTTGATCAGCATATAAATAATATTGAATTAATATGTAACTATATATAATTTAATTAATATTTCATAATATATTATTATATATTCATTGGAATAAATTAATAAAAATATTTATAGCCTTTTGTATAGATGGAATGGCATAAACCGTAATGAAAACTTTTAGTACTGCGCCTCATTTCAAAAATATAAATAATTACGTTTGTCATTTTAGATATCGTAGAGCGATCCATAGAACAATATGTCGTTATATGAAATCATAATAAAGTTATACAATAATAAATATATTTTGACTCATGTTTTCATTTACAAAATCACGAAAAAACTTTCGATGGGAGATGTGCCACACATCAGTTACAGCAACGAGGTACATTTTCGCACACTTACTTCAACTTCTGCAGCCCCAGTACCAGCAACTCCGTACCCCTTAATTATGATTCTTTCTCACAGAAACCGCAAAATCTAAATAGGGAAAGTTTAATATTTTCTTAAAAGAAAGGAAAATTTTGAACAAAAGCAGGATGTCGAAACAATTATTTCTTTCGTACAATTACATTTAAAACAAAACTAATATTCTATGATTTTTTTTATTTGTTTTAAAGAAGGAAGCTGACATAAGATATCCTTCCAAAGTATAACTATTCCATGCGTAAGTATTCATTGCGTTTCGGCAGTGGTGGTGGGGAACTGGGCGTTCTGTTCGATTCACCGTTGCGTTGTTCAATCCTACTCTTACTATTGCAAACTTTTGGGATCTCGTAATCATCATTAACGAAGCTGTAGCGTGGTGGTATATCCTCTGAGCACGATGAAGTTAATTTTAAAGCAGATATTCTCTGCAAGTCTCTTACCGATAACGGACGCGATACATTAGGCGTAGGGGTCTCGGGAAGCCGTTGTCTAAAAACAAATTATTAATTTCCATAAAAAGGACATATTTAAGAAGTAAATTGACTTAAGAAATAAATAACGGAATACGATGGCGGGCAAATGTCCAGCTGTAGCATATCGACAAATGTTTTCACTTTTCGCAAAATTTGAAACCACATTTTGGTACAAAAATTTGCTTATCGCGTCAATGCATCAGTTGTTCATGGTTTTTACTCGTAAACTCGGTCATTCTTAAGTACGAATATTGCTTGGGCGGCTGTGTAGCTTGTGGAGCCGTCTTGCTGAAACCAAAGGTCAATATTTGCCAATAGGTGATGCCCATGTTTGCGTCACTACGGTCACACCGAGCAACGGTGTATCGTGAGCCTCGAATTTAGCGATGAGATCATGCCCTGCGGTCTCAGAAGAGCCTGATTTCGTTAAAAACGCTGCTCATGGTTTACGAAGTGATACAGCAAAATATTCACCATTTTCATAGCAAATTCCCTTTATTAAAAGTCTTCATTCAGGAGATTTCATGGCTGAAATGTGTCAAGTTTTTACTAAATAAATTTCAAAGGATTACAGATCAATTGGAGTCTTGCCACTTTTTGACAGCCAAATTAAATTCCAACCTGAAATTACTGTGTGAATAAACTGCGTCGTATGATTTGGCAGTTACGTGACTTAACCCTGGTGCTCATAGTGACGCCAGTTAAAATTGTTGCCAACAATTATAATACTTGACATAAGTTTATGCATAAAATACTCACCTGGTGAAAGATTGTCGCTTGTTTTTCTTATAGAAGGACTTCTTCTCGTACCCAGCTTCTGAAATTGTTGCGATATATTGTGCCTGATTGGATTTCTTAATAACCAATACATTTTTAGAACCCTCCAAGAGATGTGGATACGTTCTAATTCCAAAGTAAGCAATCAATCCCCCAGCTAGTGTTGACAATAGGAATATGAAACACAACATGCCAATTGTTAATTGTCGCTTGTCTTTTGAAATCCATATATTCTCAGAATTCTTCGGTGGCACAAACAATGGCAAACAGTTAAATGGTGATATATCCTCCTTCAAAGACGGCAACAAGCAAAATGTATATGTGGTGTTGTCCTGCAAAGGACCTACTGTCAACTTAGGCTCTGCATAACGCATACACTCATAGTCGAAGGACATGTCATCATGGCCAACGACTGACGATTCCAGTTGATCACTGAACCAAATAACAAAAACATCTGCCGGTCTATCTATGCTCACAATGACACTATTGTTTTCCGTGATAAGTTTCAGATCGAAATCATAATTTGGCGGTGGAATTGACAAATAGTTGTTACTGTCCGCTTTTTCTATTGTCATCTTCTCTTTCATATCAAATTGTGTATCCAAGCACACCATATTCAGTGTATCTGGGGGCATTGTGGAGGACTCTGGTGTAGGATCACCCTCATAATCAGAATTGGAACAGTTTTCATTTGTAAAATTCACTTTATTCAAAAACCTGCCCTCTAAATGATCGGGAAACTTGCAACGCGGCATAACTACGAAGGAACTTTGATGAATATTTATAAACTGTGCCAAATCTTCCAAATCACAATTACAAACATAATCATTGTCATATATTCTTATTACTTTTTTGTTGTTATGGTTGTCGAAGAAAGGCTTAAGAACAGCAGCTCTTAAGGTTGTGATACGATTATCCGAAACATCCAGCCACTCCAATTTCTCTCTAATATTTTCAAAGGCATCATCATCGATATGTTCTATTTGGCTGTCTATTATAATTAACGTTTTTAAATTTGGGGTGGATGCTAAAAGGTTTTTGCCCAAAGAGCCATTAAACTTGTTATAGCTTAAGTTTAATTCGTTCAATTTATTTAGTAGGGTGCCATTTAAGAAGTTCTCATTTCCGTTTATATTCAAGTTGGCGCTCAGAACTAAACGCGTTAAAGTTGTCTCAATTGGCTGTATGACAGTCGGCTCGAATATTTCTATGTGGCTGGTGATGATTAAAGTTTGAAGTTTCTCAAGACCCAAAAAAGCGCCGCTCTCCACTTTGGTAATATTTGTTTCCAAAAGCATTATTTGATTAGCGTGTTTGAATAAAGCCGAGTTAAACGCATTGTTTTCAATTGCGGTAATATTACTCGCCCTTATGCTAAGTACGTTAACGCTGACGTTGGTGGGAAACCAATTATTTCTTAAAACACCTTCTGGGAATTCTTGATTTATTATAAACAAAATATCTAGTGTTGAACAACGGGTGTACTAAAGAGAACAGTTATAAAGTGTAAAGATTGGGATTCTTGAGTGATTAAAATATAAAATCAATTACCGGGAGGGTTTCATGCAACGCTCGATAGATATTTGATACATTTGTACAGGTAGCGCTGCAATAGCGTAATACACAAAGATCCCGCAATTGTTTCGACGAGTCATCAATATCTGTGCTGAAATTTCAAGTAATTGCAATTAAAGGCATG
The DNA here is from genome assembly GCA_963675445.1 of Linnaemya vulpina. Classification (NCBI taxonomy): domain Eukaryota; kingdom Metazoa; phylum Arthropoda; class Insecta; order Diptera; family Tachinidae; genus Linnaemya; species Linnaemya vulpina. The sequence goes on from OY776279.1 coordinate 13,432,989, forward strand.
AATAACAGGATTGATTTTCCACCGATAAACAATTTATAAAATAATTCTGGGGACAGTTTTCCGTATTCAAAATCGGTTGAGATTTCATATATAAAATAAAGTGGTGGGATTATCTACAAACTGTAATAAAATAAATTTCATATCTCTGTCTTATATACTAAGTTCTTATGCAGCTGGAACACTCTTTATATCCGATTCACAAAAAAAAAATGTTTAATCTCTAAATTTAAATAAAAAGTTTTAAAAACGTTTTTTTACTCACTTGTAATTTATACTTAAGCTTTTAAGACCTCGGGGAATACCGAAGTGTTCATATGCGAATGAGTCGTTGTTAGATTTTTCTAATAAATTCTCAGGGATGTGTTTATTGCTGGTGCCGTTTTTTGTATCATTCCGACTAATAATTATGCAAAAAAATGCAACTGCAATGCAAAGACCCCCGGCAACGACCGACCAGACACATAAATGCAAACATTTTTGATTCCTGCAGCAAAGAATTGTATGCAAAGAAACATTAAAAAAAATTCTTTTAAAAAAATGTTCACATGCACTTTAGGTTCTATTTTATATTTAAAAAAATCATACACCAACAGAAAAAATTATATTTCTGTTTAAAGACACACTCGCACTCACTTTATAGTTTTAAATAATTTTGCTGTACTTCTATCCCGCTTCACCACTCGGTTATCCTTTGATTTGGCCATTTCTGTTTGACTTGTCGCGTTCAACTGCAAAATTAAAATACGCGTTACTACATTTTATCTTGGATCCAATTTGATTTCATATCGTCTTATCTGCTTTGAGCTTTATCAGTGCGGTTTTCTATTAGACTTTATCGATATAATTTTCGAATATTTGTTTTCACTGCTTTTAATCATACAGTAGTGCGCTAAGTAAACAATTATGTAAATTTGCTGCCTTTTATCGCACTCAACAAGTGATTTATCATCAGATATTGATTTGAGAATATCTAGTGTCGAATATAGTGGCATACGTCAAACTTGGGTTCTCAAGTAATCGTGTCTCTGTTATAATCGTGGTGCCAAGAACGATTAATTATCCAGGTTTTTT